>CAHIKZ030004581.1:1037500-1047500 GCA_903632075.3 Acanthosepion pharaonis | reverse complement strand
CTTCAGTTACGCGTTAATTAGCAGGTGAGACGGGACTCTGTAACCGCTGTTAGTAACAAGTATGACAAATGAATTCAAAAACGCATGTGACTCTGGCAGGGTACATATTTTACTTTAATTGTAACTAAGATCCGTTCTGTATAGTTGCTGTATAAACCACAGGCGGGCTCTCTGAAAAAGACACATTAGGCTCTAAGCAGGCGGAATTACTTGGAAACGAGCAGAGGGTTTTGCTCAGAAAAGAGCAGACGGGCTCCTTCCGAAACGAATTGAGGGTCTTGCTCGGAAATGAACCGACAGATATGCTTGGAAAAGAGCAGACAGACTTACTCTGAAAGAGAATCGAGCAGACGGTCTTGCTTGGAAGCGAGCAGAAGGGCTTGCTCGAAAACGAGCAGACGAGCTTGTTTGGAAAAGAACTGGCGGGCTTGCTCGGAAAGGAACAGGCGGGCTTGCTCGGAAAGGAACAGGCGGGCTTGCTCGTAAAGGAACAGACGGGCTTGCTCGGAAAGGAACAGGCGGGCTTGCTCGGAAAGGAACAGGCGGGCTTGCTCGGAAAGGAACAGGCGGGCTTGCTCGGAAAGGAACAGGCGGGCTTGCTCGGAAAGGAACAGACCGGCTTGCTCGGAAAGGAACAGACCGGCTTGCTCGGAAAGGAACTGGCGGGCTTGCTCGGAAAGGAACAGACGGGCTTGCTCGGAAAAGTGCAGACTGGTTTTGCTTAAAATAGAGCAGACGGGCTTGCTTGGAAACGAGCAGAAGAGCTTGCTCGGAAATGAACAGATAGGTTTACTTGAAAATGAGCAGAGGTGCCTGCTCGGAAAGGAAAATAAGGGCTTGCTCGGAAATGAACTGACAGATTTATTTGGAAATGAGCAGACGTGTTTGCTCGGTAACGAACAGACGGTGTTGTCTGGAAGCGAACAGATGAGCTTGTTCAGTAAGAACAGATGAACTTGTTCGGAAAAGAATAGATGAACGTTTTTGGAAACGGACAGATGGACTTGCTCGTAAATAAGCAGAGCGGCTTGTATGGTAACGAGCAGACGGGCCTTAATCGGAAATGAACAGAGCAGACTTCAAAAGAAATGAATCTACGGGTCACTATATTAACCACCGTTTTTTTTTTTTTGTATTTTTTTATTCTCAGCATTTTATTCTGTAAAAAGTGTCTCAACTCCTTCCTTACAGATTTCATACTCGAGGAAGCTCCTTAAATGGATATGCTGAAACGATAGTTTTACGTAAAAGCAGCATAAATATTGTTTTCTCTAATCTCTAAAATTATTGGAAGAATTTTATTTTTAGACCAAAAACCCTAAGATTATCTTTAACGGTTTCGATATTAATATTCGTCATATTTTTTAATATTAGATTTCAGTAATCATATTTTCTAGGATTCTGCATTTCGGGTAACATATCTTTGTTTGCTTTACATTTCTGGGATCTTATTTTCATTAGCTCTATATTTCAGGAGTCTTATCTTTGTTGGTTTTAGAATTCAGGAGTTATGCTTTCCTTAGCATCACTTTTCAGGAGACATAATTTTGTTAGCTTTAGATTTCTGGAAACCTATTTTTATTAGTTCTATATTTCAAGAATCACAGATGTTAGCGTTGTTTGATAGCTTAACATTTCAGGAATCATGTTTTTCTTAGCTTAGGAGTTCAATTTTTGCTACCTTTAAATTCCAGGTAGCATTTTTTTTATTAGCTTTCAATTTCAGATGGCATATTTTTCTTAGATTTACATTTCAGGAATCATGTTTTTATTAGCTCTCCATTACAGGAGTAATATTTTTGTTAACTTTAAATTCCAGTTTTTATATTTTTCTTAAGTTAATATTTCTAGAGGCATATTTTTGTTAGTTTTAGATTGATATTGAAAAATTTTTCGTAATTCAGTATTTAAACTAGATTTACTTTCTTTTTCCCATCTGCTCGCCTTTTTTGTTCTATTCGTCTTTCATAAAACAAGTCTTATACTTGCGTCTTTTTCTTTATTTCATATTTGATCTTTAAAAATACAAGACAACGAAAATTTCGTAAGATGAACATTAAAAAAATAGATGATTTCCCTCTTCACGCATCTGCTCAACGGTTTTGATGACTATATCTTTCAATAACCAACTTATATATATATATATATATATATATATATATATATATATAGATATTTCATATTTGATTCATACAAATATGAACAAAACTTGATTTACTAACTAACTAGCATACAGACTGACTTACTATCTTTCTAACTTCGCTACTTAATTTAAAAAATATCAATTGAGACGTAAACTTATGAATATATGGCCTAGCCATTTCGGGACCACGACGTGGTGTCACAAAGATTACCTCGCCAGAAAAATTACGAATGGATTGGGAGTTCGATCCTCGCAGCGCAATGGATGTTCCATTCTTTCCGTCTTGTTCCACATCTAAGCTACTCTTATAAAATCCCCGTACCCTACGCATTTTGATGAGCATTTTAATAAAAACATTGTATCCACCAGTCAAAATAAGACTTTAGATACAGCTACCGCTGGCCTCAGATTCTGCGAGATTAAATTGGCCATGTTTAAGTTATGCACTTGAAAATTAAATTTTCCAGATACAATGATGCTGATGATTTCAGAGAAGCAAGCCGGGTTAGATTCATAGTTTTCCGAACAGTACAGGTTAAAAAAATATTTTGAGACTGTTAGGATCCTTTTCAAAGAAAGAAGGACGAGAATCCGCCCTTGTCTGGGGTTTGTTCTTCCTTTTATGTTTTTATTCACACAAACACACACCCCCACAAAGACACACACACACACATATATATATATATATATATATATATATATATATATATATATATATGTTCCGTATATTAAATAAGGCAAAAAAGGGTGAAAATCGCATATTAAGTGGCGGTGTTAAAAAAACAGTGCTCAATGTATAATAAGAGATCTAAAATTTATACTGAGAATTATGCTACTGGTGAGCAATAAATATATATTTATTAGTAGTAGTAATATATATATATATATATATATATATATATATATATATATATATATATATATATATATATATAATTTTTTAGAGAGTAAGGTATTCTTTCAACGTTGAACTGAAATGAAATCAGTCTCGCACTTGCATACAGTTTTACATATTTGACAGTCGAAATACTTTTGGAGAAGCTTGAAAGTGACTTACAATTGTGCTCTTCCAATTGCCTATTTAGTTTTGCGTTAGGTCTGCAAATCCTATCACAAATCTCACATAATTATCCTGCAGGTCCGTCAGAAATGATATTCCCAGAGTCGTCATTAAACTGGCTATTTTCATGTGACCTTAAATGACTAGCAAGTCCAGCACGAGACAGAACAAGCTTCCTGCAGATGTTACATAAAAGCTAGAGACTAAGTGTCTTATGGATATTCCCCCATACACACACACACATATATATATATATATATATATATATATATATATATATATATAAATTAACTGATATGGTTTTCTTCGCTACACAGTAATAACCATGTTTCAAAAACTCAGTCTAAAAACTTCAAATTTAATTATATAATTAAATTAAAAGCATTAGTTCTGTTTCATCATCAAGCGAATTTTGGATGAGAATTTTGAAGATGAAACAGAAGTAATGCTTTTAATTTAATTACATAATTAAATTTGAAGTTTTTAGCTTCAGTTTTTGAAACGTGGTTATTGCTGTGTAGCGAAGAAATCATATTTTAAATCAGTTCATTTATAATATTTATGCTCTATAAATTTACATTGAACACTACTTTGTAAAAATAAAAAATATCAATAAGAATACCGGATTATATATCACATTTCTACTTTACTTTTATATATATATATATATATATATATATATATATATATATATATATATATATATATATAAATTATTATAAAAAAACAATTTATACAAAGAATCAAATAGCAATGTTAATGTGATTAATGCCAAAATCACTTCGCTAACAGAACTTAATGAAACATTAACTTACTATGAATTCCTTGAATAATAAGATCTTTATATTTGAGTTGTTGTCATTGGGAAGACACATGTCAAGTACTTTTGACAATTTCAAATTGTCATCTTCAGTGATCAATATTCCCAAAACAATATAACGAAATATGTGTAGACCGAAATATTTTTTTAAATTATGCTATTTATTGACAATTGAATATATGTTTTCGTGCGTGTGATGCCGCGACACTAGAGTTCTTGTTCAAATCGATCAAGTGAGAATTTTGTTTGAAAAGTTATAAATCCACGAAATTTTCTTGTTATATGTATTTATCTGTTAAAGTGAAATGGACTTAGGATAATCCAATTAGTAGAGTAAAAATGTCTTAGTGGTTTTCCACAAGATTCTGATTATTACTGTGCTACAAATCTGATGTCGTAAATATATATTAGAGTGTGCAGCTCATATTTTATACTATAAAGGAACAATTTATACAAAGAATTAAATAGCAACGTTAATGTGGTTCATGGCGAAACCACTTCGCTAACAGAATTTATTAAGCTTTCAAAGTGTTTTAGTATTTTCTACCAACAATGTTTATGGAAATTAAAGTATATAATTGAAAACGCACTGACCCCCACCTGAGAGTTTAAAAATGGACAGTAATTTGGAATCAATAGAATGTTTAGCAAAGGGAGAATCGATTGATTGAACGAGACTTTCATCATCAAACATAGATGAAGATCAGAATGTCTTCGCACCTCCAGATGGCCAAAACTAAAAAAAAATCAGGCGCAATCTAAGAAGCTCAATGAGAAAATTGGCTAAGGTGCTCGAAACATCGGTGACAAGCATACCTGGATCAATGTCGAAATGAACTAGGGCTGTGGCCTCACAAGATAACCAAAGGACAGCTTGTTTCAGCAGCCACAATGAAAAAGACGGTTCAGAGAAATGAGCTGTTCACGAAACGGATTCTTGATGGCACGCTACGTTCTGCCATCTCCACTGATGAAAAAATGTTCACTGTTGAATAAAATTTTAATCGTCAAAATCATTGCAGTTAAAAACAGACTGCAGGTTATTTTCGATGCAGTGTATGAAAATATTTTCATTCCAAAACCTCTTTTGTATATAAGAAAAAGAATTTTATCATAATGTTAGATATCGGTTGGGAAACACCTTTGACTTCACTTCGCAATGGGTGATAGCATAAACAGGAAATGCATCCGGTGCTTCAAATAAACAGGCTGCACAGGTGTCATAAGCCTTGAATGAACGGGATGCACAGGTGTCCTGAGTGGAAGGAAATGCCTGCTTGCATGGGTGCCTGCCAGAAGAGGAGTGGCCACAAGAAATTGCGTAGGTGACATACTGAAAGAAGGCTTAGCCACATGAAGTTGCGTGAGTGTACAAATGTTATAAAAACGGTCTAATTCTTGGCCTGGTGAGAGGCTGGTTAGAGTTTCACCGAATATTTGTCTCCGTCAATTTCTGTATGGGCAATCCTAACCACTGTGATTCTCCCTCACTCTACCCAATCGTGACTCGAACAATATATATATATATATATATATATATATATATATATATGAAGAAATATAAAAGTGTATATATATATATATATATATAAATATAAATATAAAAAAAAGTTAAATATAGTTTTAAAGTGTGCTATTTATATATTTATGGAATCCTGGCAGTTATTTTTGCGGAATTGGTTTGTTTATTTATTTATCTATTTAGGTTAATTTATTTGTTCATTTTCAAATTCTTTTCGTTTTTTGATGTTTTATTAAATATAAATATTTAAAAAGATAATTAACATTCGAAATGTTTCATTGCAGTCTATAGAGGCGACAGGCTTGTTTTGCATGTTCTAACGGTAATTTTAGGCGCAAATTTGCCAGACCGCGATTTTTTGATTAACTATTAATGTTTTTTTAATCGTTATTTTATATATTTTTACGTCCAATTTTTGGGGTTGTTTGTAGTCTATTCTAACAATTGGTTTGTTAATTTCATTTTTTCTTTTCTTTCTTTATTTTGTTTTCATTATTTTACTTGTTTTTATATGTATTTTATGTAAAATTCTATTTCGTCTATTCTAAAGGGAGTAGTTTAATTTGTTTATTATTTGTTTGGGTTAATTTATTTTACTTGTTTTTTATACTAAATTCCAGATTTCGTCAGGTAAAATATTTGCTTTTGTGTCTGCATCTCAGATCGTTTATTTAAATGTATTTTGGTTTCCCTCAAATTTTGATTGTTGTACAACCATGATTTTTTGTTTGTTTTTTAAAACATATTTGTAAATCATTGTACTGTTCACGTATTTAATTTGTGAAAGATGTTTTGTGTGCTGAGGTGTCCTTCAATTACTGCATGTATACTTTTTCTCCATTATCTTGTCATTTTGATACCAGATTATGAAGAAAAAGTATACATAGGAGTAACTGAAGGGCCCTGTTGTCAAACCCCGTCAGAAATATCTAAACCCTCATATGTATACAACCACTTTCTGTTTAAAGAAAGCTTTGTATGAATAAGACCTGAGGGCCTACTCAATTGTCCTTCTTCTTTGAACTGGCACTATAGAATCACAAAGTATTGTACCAAATAACACAAACCACATCACTTGAGAACTACCAACTAAAATGGATGACATATGTAATTAGATAAGAACATAAAGACGTTAATATTCTACAGGTTAAGAAGGAAAATACCCATCAATACTAGAAAGAGCGATAACGGCTACTGGACTTGAAAAACCTCTTTTCTTTAACTGCTTTGATTCGTTTTATACGGCGTATCAATCCTTTGTATGTTATTTAAAGCCAGAAAATATTTTAGTTAATAATCATGTAGTGATTACTAATTAACCGATAGATGGGAGGGGAAGATGGTTATTCATATCTTCCCTAAGGGTATTTACGAGTAAGTGATCCCAACGGGAATTAAAACCGGGTTCCCTGCTTAACAGTTCCGAACACATCCAAGCTTTCAATCCCTGGTATACCCAAGCGGTATTTTGTACCGACCAGGCTCAGTTTGGCTTAATTTTGGTGGCCGTACGAGAATCGGTTGGTCCAATGTGATGTGACTTTAATTACTCTTGCATATGGAACTAACTTTTGTGCATCTTTATTATTCTTCAACCAT
The DNA here is from genome assembly GCA_903632075.3 of Acanthosepion pharaonis. Classification (NCBI taxonomy): domain Eukaryota; kingdom Metazoa; phylum Mollusca; class Cephalopoda; order Sepiida; family Sepiidae; genus Acanthosepion; species Acanthosepion pharaonis. Next base: position 1,040,356 of record CAHIKZ030004581.1, on the reverse strand, counting down.
GAAAAACCACATACAACAACGAGAAAATTTTTCTTCAATTTTACATGTTTTGTGCTGCATCAATTTCCAATTTCAGATTTCTCCCAGAATGCTCTTTGTCCTACAGCTAAAAAACCTCTTCCTGATTTATCACCGATATTTGCTGACAATGCACATCCTTTTGTTTTTTTGTGATTCAGCTGCAATTTTAGCAGAGATTAAAGCTGTAGATAAAACAGTGTCGAACACACTTCGTATATTCAGCTATGATTTTTAACAAAATAAAATAAATCCATCACTTATCAAGGAAATGTTAAAGGTATGCATAAAGGAGTAATAAAGAGGGAAGAAAACTCAGAATAGATAGATAGATAGATAGATAGATAGATAGATAGATAGATAGATAGAAAATAACCGACTGAGATAGATAGATAGATAGATAGATAGATAGATAGATAGATAGATAGATAGATAGATAGAAAATAACCGACTGCGATAGATAGATAGATAAATAGATAGATAGATAGATAGATAGATAGATAGATAGAAAATAGCCGACTGAGATAGATAGATAGATAGATAGATAGATAGATAATAATCGACAGAGAAAGATAGATAGATAGATAGATAGATAGATAGATAGATAGATAGATAGATAATAATCGACAGAGAAAGATAGATAGATAGATAGATAGATAGATAGATAGATATAGATAGATAGATAGATACATACATACATAACGGACAGAGATAGATAGATAGATAGATAGATAGATAGATAGATAGATAGATAGATAGATAGATAGATAGATAGATAGATAATCGACAGAGAAATATAGATAAATATATAGATAGATAGATACATACATACATAACCGACAGAGATAGATAGATAGATAGATAGATAGATAGATAGATAGATAGATAATCGACAGAGAAATATAGATACATACATACATACATACATACATAATAACCGACAGAGATAGATAGATAGATAGATAGATAGATAGATAGATAGATAGATAGATAGATTCATTCATTGTGAATATATAACTATAAATGGCGATCGGCAGTTTCACTCCTTAACCGACCATCAGATTACGTGTTATTTCTTTTCTGTAAGCTTTCTATAATAAATCCAGCGGCCCTAATGAAAAGTTGTTTGTGGGAAAAGTTTTTTTTTTATGGCTAATGTTCTATATTATACATAGACCAGATCTTAAGTGTGTTTATTTTGTTATATTTTAATATTATATTTCATTTATTCAATTCAGTTTTTAAATTTTCGAACATTCTGTATGTATCACCTCATTAGGAGAGTCATGCAAACTAGCACTTCTCCCGTTTCTATAAAAAAACAAAAAAAAACTCTTCTGGTGCTAAACAAAGGTAAACTTTATTTTACTCTATCTCGAAATAGAGTCATATTTACCATGCTAATCCCGTTCAATATTATTAAGGATTCGATACTCGATAGCTACCGCATTCTTGTAACCTTATAGTAAAATAATGTAAATCTGGTAAAATATTTGGAGCACCTGGAAGTGGTGCAATGGTTAATGAGTTAATCTAGGTGGGCAGAGGTGAGTTCGTGCACCTTTCTTGTGCTACACTCAACTGAGTTCAGGAAATTACAATTATTACTTATATTTTCGAACTCAGAGGAAATATGACGTAAAGGAAGTCTACCGCAAGTAACACCGAACCGATTTTGCCTATTTGACAGAAACACATCTCTCCCAAAAAAAAATATTTTTCTGATTAATATCTTCAGATCACGTGATCATGCTATTCGTGATTTGGAGAAATTAATTTGAACATTTTTTTTTTTTATTTTCTAAAATTAAAAAGGGAGGGGTGTATGACAATTTCTGACACCAACCTCAGACGCAAGTTAAAAAAAAAATAAGATTAAGGATAATAAATAATAATTACGAGAAAAGAGTAATAAATATATTTTTCACGGCTGTTTTCAAATTATTTGAAAATTTGTATGCAAGCATTATTTTCACAGAGCAGAGGAAGAGAGAAAGTAAGAAAAGAATTCAAATATTAACTTTTTATCTTTATTTTAATTACTAAATTTTTATTGAATTTTTGTAAGGTAAGTAATAATATGATTTATCACGTGTTATGATGAGTTTATTTTGGGGCTACGTAGAGGGAAAGAATTTACAATTAATTTTTGTTATGTTCCGACAATCCTCGTCGGAACTGTTATATTCCGTGCTAAGGGAATAAATAACACCAGGGGGATACTAGAAGAAAGGTTTATTGTACACAACAACTACAATATGAAATACGGTACAGTTATACACACAGGTCAATCTAGTAGTGAGTGCCACTAATTGGAAGGTCGGACGTGCTTGCGTCTTCTTTCGCACTCAGTCTCTCTCACTCACACTCTCTCTCTCTCTCTCTCTCTCTCACTTACACTCACACTCACACTCTCTCTCACTCCTCTCTCTCTCTCTCTCTCTCTCTCTCTCTTCTCTCTCTCTCCAGTCTCTCGAAGACAGTTGACTTTATAGGTACTTACTACCTATAGTGTAATCATTCATGGGGGTGCCGGGTTCTTCCATTACATGAATTTGCATAGTAAAATGGACCCCCCCCTTCTAAAAAATCTCGAAGCAAAGACTTATTTGTGATCTATAGTTCTTAATCTTATTCTTTTCTTTTTTTTAAATCATTTCACCCCAAGCAAGGCAATAAAGTCACTAAGACACAATAGGTCACTGGGTGTGAGAGAATATGAGAAAAAAAAAAACGTTATTACGGAGAGAGAAGGCTAAAACAATTGAAATTAAGAAGATAACGGCTGACATTGCATTTATATTTATGAAGATCAAACTTAATTGCAAATTAAGGAGG
>CAHIKZ030004581.1:950000-1032500 GCA_903632075.3 Acanthosepion pharaonis | reverse complement strand
TAATTTCCTGTTTTTAGGAGCTCCTTGACACAATTAGAAAGAAAAAACATCTACCCATAAAATAACATACGCACAGGAACACGAACATACATATACACAACACAAACATACATAGACACGCATACAGGGTGAATCAAAATACTTTTAGAAACTTTGAGTGTGGGTTCCTCACATCACAGCAAGGTAAAATGTCCATATAAGTATATGTCCAAAAGGCCATCGTCGTACCTTAACATAGCAACTCATAATAAATGTTCAAAATGTCCCCCTCTTAATTCTACACACGGGTGAACCCGTCCGATCATTGACTGGAGGATCCTTTCAAATACTCCCACACGGTGTCGAATGATATCCCAGGCGCCCATGACACGTGGATGAATCCTCTCTGCATTATTCATCTCTGCTGCATAAACCAATTGTTTTAAGTAGCCCCACAGATAAAAATTCAAAGAATTGAGGTTGGGGGAACCTGCAGGCCATGGAACTGGCCCTCCCTACCTCTCCATCTTTCATGGTAAATGTCGACCAGTTCATCGCGAACACTGTGACTAAAATATGCTACAGCCCCATCATGCATGAACCACATGCGCCTTCGTATTAGCAGAGGTACATTCTCTAGGGAATCTGAAAGTTTGTTTGAAATAAAGTCCCTGTAAACAGCTCCTGAAAGACGTGCTGGGATAACATACGGACCTATCAGACAGATACCTACAATTCCAGCACACATATTAATCGCAAACTGATACTGATTTCTAGCTTGTATTTTGCCATGGGGATTCCAAATATTGGTTGTGTAAATTTGTTATTCCATCTCTTCTAAATGTTACCTCATCCATAATCAAGACTGAAAAGACAAATAACCGATCTGCAGCTTTCTGCCACAAGCCGTCGGTAAAAGTTCTCCAGTGGTGAGTGATCAGAGGGCGAAATACACTGTACACGTTGCAAATTATACGGACACAGGAGTGTATATCTCATAGAACCATCTGCTATAAGATGTACGATATGATAGCAGCACTAGACGTCTCCTGATACTTCGATCGTCACCGACAACTTGTAGAATGTGTTGTTCGTGGTCAGGCGTGCCAGTGGATCTGTCTTCCTCGATCTATAGTTTATGGTGCCACAAATGCTGTCTCAGCAAGGCAATGATTAGCAGAAGCAAAAGTTGGATGGCTCGGCTGCCTTCGGTCTCCAACCGCAATCAGATACAGCCGTGTAGACTCGCGTCCATTAGAATTCGGTTATGTAAAAATCATATCTGCCTGCTCACGATATGAATATTCTGCCATTGTTAAACGGAATACTTCACATTTAACTCATAACTACACAGGTTAAAGGTTGTTTTAGGTGGTCTCTACGTATAGTAATCCAAAAGATTGAGAGATCGGAGAATGTACAGGCTATGGAACATCATGGTAGATGTCATCCACAGCATCGCGAACAATGTGAATAAAATGTGCTGGGGACCATCATGCATGAACCACATGCGTCTTCGTACATCCTCTAGCAGATCTGGAAGTATGTTCGAAGTAAACTCCATATACACACGTGCTGGGATAACATATGGACCTACCGCATAATCACCTACAATTGCAGCCCACATATTAAGAGTTAACTGATGCTGGTGTTTAGCCTGTATTATACCCTAAGGATTCCGATCCGGTCACAAATTTTGTTTGCGTAAATTTGCTATTCCATCTCTTCAAAATGTTGTCTCATCCGTAAACAAAGCTGAACAGATAAAGAAGGGATCGACAGTTTGTTCAATAAATCATGGGCAAAAGTTCTCGCATGGTGAGTGATCGCAGGGCAAAAGAAATCTGCTCACTTTGCAAGTGATACGGATGGAGGAGCTGCTTTTGAAGTACCCGCCATGCGGTACAATAACAGGTACGACATGCCACCTGACGTTTGCTGATATTTGGATCGTCTCCGCCAGCCTCTGGTATGTGTTCTTCGTGGTCAGATGACCGAGTGGATCTCGGTTTTAATCTATCCATAGTTTGTGGTTTCACGGATCCTGTCTCAGCAACGGGACCATAAACAGCAGCAAAGGTTGGATGACTCTACTTACCTTCGGTCTGGAAGCACAATTTGATACAGCCGAGCAACCTCGCGTTCATTAACATTCGCCCGGCCATATGTAAAAATCATGTCTGCCTGCTCACAAAATGAATATCCTGCCATTGTTAAACGGAACACTTTTCAGTTAACTGACTACAACAGACGTTAACGTTGAAGCCAGGCTAGACACAAATGCACATGAATGACATATGTATCCTAATGTGCATGGCAACACAGCGACAATTACCGTAAAGTTTCCTTAAAATGAATAACTCAAAAACAAAGAATTTTTCAGACATATGTTTATATGGACTTTTGTCCTTGGTTTGTTGTGAGGAACTCGCCCACAATGTTTGAAAAATATATTTTAGACACCATATATATATATATATATATATATATATATATATATATATATATATATATATATATATATATAGCAGCATGGCCTGGCGTTGTCTGGGCTTGATTCAAAAATCGTACGACTCATACAGCAATCGCTATCACTTGACATAAAATATTTTTGCCGTTCCTTGCCTTTAAAGGAGTGCCCTTTGCTGTACTGATGTTGCTACATGCCTTACTTCTTGCCTATCTCACACTGCGAATTTGTTCTAAGCTCTATACTAAACATTAAATCTGTTACAAAAAAGAACTAAACAGAATGAACACAAAACGATCAGCTTTAAAAAAGGACTCGTAAGTGGAAAAACCGAATGAAAAAAGAATGTTAACAACAAATACTTTTCCACACCCAACCCAGTTCTGCAGAATCAGAATCAACGTTGAGTTTAAGCAAGCGAATGAGCCAATTGGAGTAAAGTGCCAAGCAGATTTAAATTTTTCCCACTTGTGATGAATGCAGCTATCGATATGTTTGCATGCTAGCATGCTAGTTAACATTCGTGTCAGTCAGCTGTTGGCTCTCACGCTGGCCAATATAATCTTCCTGCCTATTCGGGGCAAGCAGCTATAGGCTCTCACTCTGGCCTGTAGAAAATGGCCGCAAACTATATGAAAACTGCCGTAGAAGCATGAAAAAATCGATTATTTCCACTATCGATGGGAGTTGGGAAATGCAAAGTTGGTCTTGGCCTTCCCACTAACTTGGAGCATGTGCATGTAAATTTTGGTGCAAATCCGTCGAACATTGCGGCCGTGCATTCGTTACACACACACACACACACACACACACACTGCCTTTATATATATATATATATATATATATATATATATATATATAGAGAGAGAGAGAGAGAGAGAGAGAGAATAGGAATTAAGAATACATATCAGTTATGATCATATCACCTTGCAAATTAAGATAATTTGCAAGGATTTTCAAACCGATCATATTAACAAGAAAAATAAAATGAAACTGGCTTAAAACGAATTTTAAAAACCAGATAGAGACAAAGAAAGAAAGAAAACCAGAAAAAAGAAATAGCAGAAGAAATAGGAAGAAACAATATAGGAAGAAGAAAAGTGAGAAACAAAAGGGTAGAGAGGGTGGTATTATCTAGACATTCGGATTAATGAGAGGACATATAAAATGTGGTCGTGAGCTGAACTTTATTGTTGTCATAAGTAAAAAAAATTAGTTGAAAAATAGGGGAAAATATTTTATAAATCTTATATTAACAAATTACTATTAATTCAATATTAAGAGAAATAATTATATATTTACATTAAATAGAGATAATTCCAGAATTAATGATATATTAAAATATCTAAAAATAATTAAAATTATTTAACAAAATATTAAAAAATATATATTGATTTAATTATTTTCTTATTAGGAAATATATCATTTAATATTCTCCATTTAAGAAGTCATATTAAACTATTATCATCTACAAGGAAATAAAAATTCATAGAATTTTTTTTTTTTATATATAAAAACCAATAATAGAGGAAGATCAAATGAAAAAAAAATGTACACTTCAAATTAGAAAATTAAGGGCTTAAAGTAGTGCATATTAAATGATATTATGGTCAGGTAACATTAAAAGAAAAATATGAAGTCAATTTAGTAAGTAATAACTGCCAACTGATGACTAAACAAAAGAAAACAGTAAAAAAAATAATTAAATCTAAATAATTTATATAATTATTATATAAATTATATTATCATTACTAAATAACAATATCATTATATTATTAAATAATATATAATTAAATATTATTAAATATTAATATTTTGATTTAATTAAAATAAATAAAATATTAAAATATATTAAAATTATTAAATATTATTATATTAAATATTACATAAAAAACATAAATACCTCATTATTTATTACTACATACATCAGTTATAAATACTCCATTAATTATTATTATTAATAAAGTATATATTGGTATATTACACATCAATACAATAAATTGATATTATATATTAATAAATTTAAATTAATATGCCACTTATCATTACATTAAATAATACTATTATATTATTAATTATATCAACACATCATAAATAATGTTATTAGAATAATTAAATTCGAAAAATCCAGATATACTTTTGAACCAAAGGAACGAATTAATGCCAAATGTCGTCACCGAAGTAGATTTAAACTTAACTAGACTCTTACTTAACTAGCGTGATCTGTTATAATTTGACAGATGAACAACGTACAGGACCGTAACTATAGAACACCCAGTGAGGCTCGAAATCACAAATCTGTTGTAATTGGTCTAGTGGGACAGGTTTGATAACAATTACACCCCGTCGAAGTGCCCTCGCTCAATGATAGATAGATAGATAGATAGATAGATAGATAGATAGATAGAGAGGGAGTTCGATAGATGAAAAGACAATGGTAGATAGATAGAGAGAGAGAGAGAGAGAGAGAGAGAGAGAAAGATGAATAGACAATGATAGATAGATAGATAGATAGATAGATAGATAGATAAAGAAAGAGCTCAATAGATGAATAGACAATGGTAGATAGATAAAGAGAGATCTCGATAAATGAATAGACAAGGGTAGATAGATAGATAGATAGATAGATAGAGAGAGAGAGTGATAGAGAGAGAGAGAGCTCGATAGATGAATAGACAATGGTAGAGAGAGAGAGAGAGAGAGAGAGAGAGATGAATAGACAATAATAGATAGATAGATAAAGAGAGAGCTCGATAGATGAATAGACAATGGTAGATAGATAGATAGATAGATAGATAGATAGATAGATAGATAGATAGATAGATAAAGAAAGAGCTCAATAGATGAATAGACAATGGTAGATAGATAAAGAGAGATCTCGATAAATGAATAGACAAGGGTAGATAGATAGATAGATAGATAGATAGATAGAGAGAGAGAGAGAGTGATAGAGAGAGAGAGAGCTCGATAGATGAATAGACAATGGTAGAGAGAGAGAGAGAGAGAGAGAGAGATGAATAGACAATAATAGATAGATAGATAAAGAGAGAGCTCGATAGATGAATAGACAATGGTAGATAGATAGATAGATAGATAGATAGATAGATAGATAGATAGATAGATAGATAGATGAATAGACAATGATAGATAGATAGATAGATAGATAAAGAGAGAGCTCTATAGATGAATAGACAATGGTAGATAGATAGAGACAGAGAGAGAGAGATCGATAGATGAATAGATAATGGTAGATAGACAGATAGATAAAGAGATAGCTCGATAGATGAATAGACAATAGATAGATAGATAGATAGATAGATAGATAGATCGATCATATTTTACTTCCTTTTCAAATAAATTAATTTGAATAATCGGAATACCAAGGAACTCTATCGACCCATTTCTTTCATGACAATCGTCCGGGGCAAAAAGTTTTCTTTTATCATTTGATGACTGTATTGAAATGTAAACAGAGCAAAATTAATGCTGCACTGGATTACCAATTTTTTTTATGAAAAACATACCAACAACCTTTCGTGGCTGGGGTATCTTGAACGTTAATTGGCTTGTTCAATATTTTCAGCGAACATCTGTGCATTAAATTTGAATTCATTTGTTGTTTCTCTCATTCTCAATAACTTTTTTTATTCCTTTTTTTTTTAGTTTTAATCTATTGATCAGATATTCACTTCTTTATTTATTGAAAACTCTACTTGAATTTGTTTATCTCGGAAAAATCGTGATTTATGTAAGTTCAAGCTGATGACAAGTCTATGAGGAGCCGTTCCTACGTTGCTGTGTTTTTTTTTAATATCTACGTACACTCGTGCATACATCTGTGTACGTAATTACTCAGCCAATCAAGTACCATTCGTGATGCATACTTGGGCGATCATGTCACTTTCGATTCGTGACCGACTAGGCAGAGGATTTTTACGCAGTAGTTTGCCGTTTATTTCTGCGGTAGATAGGTTGACAACCAACGCTAAGTGGCCCAGCCTGTTCTGTTATAGCTGGGGAGATAAGAGACAGGTCCATACCTTTCCCAAGGGTGTTTGCGCGTAAGTCAGTGTAACGAACCGAACTTGAATTCGAACTCGGTTCGCCGATTTCTCATCATCCAGAAGATATCAACACGACGCACACCAAAAGCCGTCCTTTCAAAAATGCATTTCATAATTGTCGAAAAGAATGATTTAATTTTCTTCGTTTCAAAATTGAAGATAAAGGAAAACAAGAAATGTTTTCAGCAAATATTGCTTTGTAATTTTTTTATGTATTTATTTTTTTTTTTTAATCAGTTGATTCCAAGCAAGGCGATAATGCCACTGAAACACAAGGAGCTCTTGGGAATGAAAGAGAATGAGAAAACATCAGATGGAACCGGAAACCCAACCCTAAACAGGAAACAAGGGATAAACCTGTATTCCTGTTCAAAAGAATAAGCAGGATTGTGAACAGTGCGATAGGCTAATCTATCTACTCCTATTTATTTAATTTTCAATGCCATGTCCCTTTATGATCTAGTCGATCAACGATTTATTAATTTGTTTTGTTTAGCTATATATAAACACCTTATGGGTCATTTAATGTTGAAATTTAATTTTCTTGGATGCTTTAAAGTAATAAAAATATGTTATTCTGCTTTCGCAATTGAATACATGGTAGATGATACTCAGCTTTTGTGCATATACATGTAGGTGTGGACATAATTACTAAAGGTGGCGATATATGTTTCATTTTATATTTTAGAATAGAGTTTAATTTATTTAAGAAATTGTCGGATATTATATGAATTAATGTCATGAGTTCTTCCATGAGAGGTGGCTGATTTCATTTCGGGATATATCATCCTTTGTTTGATTTAATGGAGAATTAAATATTTTGAACGATTTTTTTGTCTCGAACTAAATATATTTTGACCACAACTGCCTGCCTTCAACTAAATATATTTTGACCGCAATTGCTTGCCTTCAACTAAATATATCTTGAACGCAATTGTATGCTTTCAACTAAATATATTTTGAAAGCTATTGTATGCCTTCAACTACTCGTAAAATGTATTGTTGATCATTTTTCTTTTTAAAATTTATATTGTTGGTTATTTTACTCTAAATAAGTATTTTTATACTGTAATAGTTGATTTTGTTTGGGAGTGAATTCCCTATTTAGTTGCTACCACCCTGAATCAGGGTGGACCTGGGAACAACAGTAACAATTGAGGTGTGTCCACGCTTCTCAAAACATCTCGATCAGAAGCCTTGCTGCCGGATATAGTTAGATTGATTGATTTTATTCTTTACGGCTTATCTACCTTTTGCAGGTTATTTTAAGTACATCTAAGCTTACAGCAACTGGCATATCTAAGTGGTCTCCCAGCTAGGTAGAGATCAGTCTCGAGTTTCACACCTACGCCCTCCCTGCAACAACTGCATGTCTTCACTATCTCATCTGAACACGGATTTAACCGCGGCTCTTCAGGGACGACGTCGAGTGACAGGATGTCATCTTCACTGCTGATGACACCGAAGATCATGATTATCGCTAGAAGCATCGTCTGCATGACTCTGGGCAGGTCCTTGACAGTTGATCTTCTTGTCTTACCAGTTCCTCTCGTCGGAGTAGAATCCCAGCATGTATGGCCCCAGCGTGTGGTTCAACATGTTTATCAGTTTCTTAGTGTGCTTGAGTTGCTTTACCTCTAACGCACTGAATAGAAATTGTCCATTCCTCATCTTGTATGAAGAGTGGCGTTGTCCTCATGCTCCACCATTCTGATGAGCTTTTCATCCACAGCTTTTTTTCCTTGCAATGGCACACATCTTCTTTCAGGGATCATTGTTGATGACCTCATGGAATTCAGCAAACAACTCTGTCATCCTGGAGACGTCAGATCATCGATCAGGGTGTTAACACACAGGCACCACAACATTTCGTTATATTAACTAGAAAGTACTTGAAGAATAAGAAAAAATATGAAATACAGACAGTTTATACACAACTTCGAACATAATACTAAACTTCTTATCCGGAAGTTGGAAAAGTGTAATAAAAAAATATTGTGTATTTAGGCAGCAATCATTCATTTATTCATGTTTCATTAAAAACGACAGCGAAGCTTTTCATTTAATTTTTCTTGTGTTCGAACGAGTGTTTTCTTCTTTGGACACAGAGTGTGTAGAAACTGTCCAGAGTTTCTACGCATATATTCAAACAGCAAAGTAAATACTTCATGACCACTACTATCCATAATTTATACCCTAAAATTATTTACTATTTAAGCACTAGTTATATATATTAATAACAAAGCACAGACACAAGTGTGCATGTGTTTGTATGCGCGATTTTGTATGCATATATATATATGAAGACATATGGTTTTAAGATCTGCTATATTTATAGGATAAACAGCACAATATCAGAGATAGAGAATATGTAAATATGAATATAAAAGTGAACATTGAAGTCGACACTCAGAGGCGACAGGCTGTTTCATGCTGTACGCAATCGCCAGGCGGCCTGTAAACCCTTGCGTGCTAGTGGATTCCTGTCTTGCTTGGGGTAAAACGCTTAAATATATATATATATATATATATATATATATATATATATATATATATATATATATATATATAGATAGATAGATATATATATATATATATATATATATATATATATATATATATATATATATATATATATATATATAGAGAGAGAGAGAGAGAGAGAGAGAGAGAGAGATCTATGATCACTAATGTTCTGAACGGACACGGCACATAAACTTAGACGTTTTGACATGCAGCTAAGAGACCTTTAAGTTCCAATATCGTCAATGGTTTTACTTTATTTCGTCATCGGAAGTCAAAACAAATTATGCGTTACTTAAAAAGCAAAAGCAAGGGAAATCAAGTAAAATACGAACTCGTAAACATAAATAATAAATCTTGTTTCACAAAATAGGTTAATTTCACTATTGTTTCTTTATGAAAATTAAATAAAAAACACGAAAAGCAATAACGTATCTTGTCAAAGAAAGGTGTGTAATCTCGTCTAACATCGATGGACGAATTACTCGACAGACGAGAGTCGGAAATAATGTGTTGTTTAAACTTCTTCAAGTCGGTTGTTCGTCATTTCCTGATTAGAAAATCGTCGACAAAATATCTGTCTGAATTGAATTTCAAATATGGACTCCATATTACTCACTTTTCGTTATTCGATTTAAGTAAATACTTCGTTGTTTTTATTGCCTTTTTATAATCACTTGTTTTTGCAGCCGGTTTACAAAACTGCGTGAATTCGAAATAAAGAAGTGGCTTCGAATGAGACTTTGTATCTTATACTTTGAAGCTCTTCTTTCATGCACGACATCTTAAACATTTAGGCAGCCAAAGCTTTTATTCTCAACTTATTTACAGCGGAACAAATAAACTGAAGAATTGCTGAAAAATAGTTTCATCGATTTTTGCCTCGTCGTTCACCAGGGATTTTTTCACCATAACCAGAAGAGCACATTTCGGAATGCCCTCTTAGAATTCCCGAGACTATTTATACTATTTTCTAAGCAGCATTCCCCCTGTAAAGAGAAGGAATGTCTACTGAATCTAAATGTACTCTGCCTGTGATATACGTTATTATGGTAATTTTTGATCATTGCTGTTTACCACTCTTGTTTTATACATTTTTCTATAAAATCTTCGGCTTTAAAGCCCTAATCTGAAGGTTAATTTTATTAATCATGGCAACGTGAACCTGCGCAGTTAGAATGAAAGCCGTTTCATTCTGCGCAGATTTAAAGAAATAGCAGCCGTTTTTATGACATATGCCGTAATTCTCAGTTTCAAATTAATAGTCAGCTTACGAGTTTGATGTTTTTAAATCTATATATAAAATTCTGTTACTCCCGTTATTCCGTCTGTCCGTCTGTCATCACACCCTCTGAAATATCCATACACTGACCGATCGAAACCAAATTTGGGAGAGAAGTGTAAACAGGTAAGGTTACTAGGGTGCGTAATTAGTACAATAAATTTTCATTATTTTTTGTTGGAGGGGGGGTAATCTAAAGAATTATTATTTAACATACAAAATACTCCCTCTATTTTAAAAATAATTTAATGATTAAAATATCAGTTTTTTTTTAAGAATTCCACCCCAAGCAAAGTGGGAGTGCCACTAGCACGCAAGGGGTTACGGAGAGTGAAAGTAAGAGAAAAGAGGGGTGTTTAATGAAAGGATAAAGAGAAGGACGGGGATCAAGATCAAGGCATCAGAAGATGTCGATTGACATTATATTTAAATTTTTGAAGATTATAGTTATCAGGGAAACAAGTAAGAGGAAGGGAGTTCCACTGTCGGGAAGTGTGAGAGAAGCTGTTGGAGTAGGAGAGGCGGTTACATTTAACTGTTTCGACATAAAAGGGTGGAACCGAAATGCCAAACTAGTAGCACGCTTAAATTCATGCATTTGGAGTACCAGTGAAAAAAGCTCGTCAGAGCAGTTGCCATGGAAAATATTTGTAGAAAAGACAGAGGGAAGCCATATCACTTCTGTGAGAAAGTGACTGGAGCCAAGATGCCAGGTCAGAGCCTATTACATTACATATCCGTCTTTGTATTTTATCGAGAACCTCGAGATGAACAGCGGAGTGAACAGACCATATATGGCAAAAGTATTCAATGTAAGGACGAATGGTAGATTTGTAGGTTTGAAGGATGATCTCGGACGTAAAAAAAAACTTCTGGTGCGATACAGAAAACCAACTTTCCTTGCAATAGATGTAGCTATTGATTCAATGTAGTTGTTCCACCTCAGGTCAGTGGAAAACGTGAGACGAAGAAGGTTCAGTTAGGCACTCTCGTGAATTTAAGCATCAACCATGCTGAAAGAAAGCAAGCGGGGTTACAAACATATCTGGAGGGGTAGAAGTTGGATTCCTACCTTTCGCAAAAGTATTTGTACGTAAGTGAATATAACAAACCGACTATATTTGGAAATCGGTACTCCAGTTTCCTATTCTGAGCCTCTATCCATTACATAACCTGCACAACCAAGATCACAGCACCTGGTATTTCCAAGCGTTGTCTCATCTTTTACGGTTTATCTACCCTTTTCAGGTTATTTAAAGCCATAACCTATTTTTAGATTGTAAGAATTTTATTTTAGATTATAAGGATCTACTGATAAAAGTCTTACTAATTAACATATAGGTGGGGGGGTGGCGGTTAGAAGAATTGGATTTATACCTTCCCCAAGAGTATTTGCCTGTAAATTGATATAAGGAAACCGAGTAGAATTCGAATGGTAAGATTTGTAGATTTGAATGATGGACTCAGACGTGAAAAACGTTCGGGCACGATACAGAGAACCACCTTCCCCTTTGGTAGATATCAGTTATTGATTCAATGTTTGTTGTTCCACCTCAGGTCAGTGAGACGAAGAAGGCGCAGTATGGCGCTCTCGTGAATTTGAGCATCAACCATGCTGATAGGAGGCAGGGAGGTTTCTCTATGGTGAGTAAATGCAGGGCATTAAAGTTTTGCAAGCCATTTTCCTGTCCCAGTCAGCCAGAGATTGAAGGCCCTTTTCGAGACCAACGACCCGGTTAACTTTGTCAGCAATGCCTAATTTATTATTGAGACAAGATTAAATAGTAGTGTCGTCTGCGTAGATGACTACTTGAGACTGATGACATTAGGAAGATCGTTGATGAAGATCAGAAACAATTAGAACCTTGAGGAACACCAGCGTTTGTATGAAAGGAACTAGAGAAAAACCCATTTAGGACGACCTTTATTTCAAAGTTTGACAATAATTAAATAAAAGGCCTGTAATACCGTATCATAAAGCTTACGTAAGACGCTAGCATGCCAAACCTTATCAAACGCCTTAGAGGTATCTAGAGCTGCAGCTTGAGCTTCGGCGTTGTTCTCAAGAGCTTGGTATACAAAGTCAGTTATGACCATAAACACGTCAGTAGTAAACCAGGCAAAATGGAACCCATATTGTCTGTCAGGGAGTAGATAATGGGAGGTAAGGTGCCAATTCGGCATTGATGAAAACCTCGAAGACTTTGCCGAAGAGTGGTAGGAAACTGATAGGACGATAGATGGTTCAGGAGAATTTCCAGATTTCTTAAAAACAGGGACAACAGATGAGGATTTCCAAAAGGCTTGAAAGCAAGAGTCAGCGAATCAATAGTTGTATAACTTGGAGAGAACTGGAGCCAGCTCAGGAGCACATCCCTTTACGACATCGGCTGATATTCTGTCACCGCCACTTGTTTTATGAGAGTCTAATTTAGAGATGATGTACCATCGACACAGTTATGATCATTTCACTCAATAGATCCTCAGTTCTAGGGGAAAATCAAGTGTGGGTACCCTGGATTAGTCGCGTATTGAGTTGGATGAGAATTTCCGAGCAAAGCCTTATCAGCTGTGGAAGTTAGGATTTCGAACCGATTGAACAGAGGAAGTATTCTCGATCTGCTGTTGTTCATCACACTTTTGCTGAGCCGCCAATAATCTTTAGAACCAAACTTGCGAGATGTACTATGTTGTTTCATTCTATTAGCAAACAGTAACTTTGTTTCATTGAGGACACACTTACACTCGTTACGAGCAAATACAAAGAGACGTCTGTCGCAATCAGACATGTAGCACCGGTACAGACAAAAAAAGTGATAGAAGCATTCAGTTCAAAACCAAGGAGATGAGTGCGATTTAGCTTCGTATTTTCTTGCTGGAATGAAAGCCTCAATGCCAGCTTTTACCGAGGATTCCAAGGAACGTCGCGAAGGAAATCACGGAACGAGTCCCAGTCTGCGTGATGATAACAGAAAGATATTCTGTTATTAAGAGATTCTTGGCTGGAGTGGGAGCGGAAGGGGATGTTAATAGATACTATTGCGTGATCAGAGTTGCCAAGAGGGCAAGCAGAGCTGCGTATCACGACAGGAGTCAGGGATGGAGGTAAAACAGAAATCGAGAAGAGAAGCGTTACCGTCAGGGTTACTGGGGAAACGTGTCAACCACTTGCGTGAGGGATTGAGTGATTGAAAAGTTAAGGGTTTGGATGACGGCGAGGTCAGTAACAGAGTATTTAAGCCACATTGTGTGGTAGGGGTTAAAGTCATCGAACACGAATATGTGTACAAACGGATGTAGAGAGGTGGCCTTGTCTATATTATCGGAAATGCTACTGAGTACACCACAGTCAAGGGGAACGATAGAGAAAGAAGAGATAGCTTACTGAATTGAGGATAGACGGAGAAAAATATACGAATGGTCTATTCAAGAGAGAGTTTTCTAGCTAGTAGGAGATAGTCTCAGGAGTAAATTCCCAGGCCATGCATGTGGAATTTAGAGTCTTATAGAAGAGTAAGGTAGCCGGCAATCGAGAAATCAGAGGAGGTGATTGACGAGTTAATGTTAGTCTCGCAGCGAGCTAGTATATCAGGAGACTTTTCGATGAGAAATGATTCCACGCTGCAGAATTTGGTACGAATACCATAGATGTTGAGACTTAATTAATAAAAATGCAATATTGTATTTTGCATATCTTTTCTTTAAGTTTTTATATTTTATCGATTGGTTTGCGAAATTCAACGATAAGTAGTGTTTGTAAATCTCTGCCAAAAAATGTTAGCGATAACTTCAACAATACTAAATACTGTGAGGATTTTAACAGGCGTCCGTGCCACATACTGTTGATTTGCTGGATAAAGGGAAATCTTTAACAACTTCAGACAGCTTGAAAGGCGTAAGTCAATGCCGGAAATTGCAAAAAATGATCGGGGTGGGAGGGTAACACCAAAATCTGAAGAAATTCGTTAAAGATACTGGACGGCTCTGATGCAGGTTTGATAAGATGAAGTTGTGAACGTTATCACACCGATATGCATTTCGTATTAAGACAGAGTTTATTAAAAAATAATTCCGTTTTTGTCAAACTTAAGCCCATCAAACAAGTACCCAAACATTTCTTATACATGATCAGGACGTAAGCGAACATGACTCTCCACAATTTCCTATTCTTTATAACCGCTAGTAATCTTTCCTTTTACTATATTTTCTAAACCCTATCCTGCGGACCATTTACAAAGGTTAGTCAGGCTGATTCTGCACTGCTTTCCTCAGTCTCTGTTACCTTCAATATGTCCTGTGAGTCTCAAATTTCCAAACCCTCATTTCTCGTGCCTTAAAAACTTCAACTACATCTTTCAGATGCTACGTATAAGTGTCCTTTTCGTTTCCATTGCCTCTAAAATCTCGTTGCTGCTCGCATGTTCGGACCATGGGGTTCTCAGTATCCTTCTGTAGAACCATATTTCTGTTGCGTCAAATCCCTTCTCCATCTGTGATGTGATTGTCCAGTAATCCCAGAGGTATAGATGGACTGATATTCATAACATTTCAGCACTCTTTTCTTTGTTTCTAATGAAATTTTCATGATTCTTAAGACTTTGCTTACCTTTTTAAGGCGTCCAGCGATCAGATATATATATATATATATATATATATATATATATATATATATATATATTATGTTTGGTTTATATACTAGTGACTGACTATATCTATAAATCCATCTCTCTCTTTCTCTTTCTGCATATATATTTTTAGGAAGTGTTATCTGATGATGCTGCGTCCCTTAAAAGGGCTCTGGTGAAATAAATTATTATAATGGAACCTTAAAGTAGTCTGTTTTCTTTAAATATATATATATTCGACGTGCGAGGCTCAAGCAGATCAATTCGCAGGAAACCGACAGCCCGACAACAGCACATGAGATTTGATTATAGTGGTGAAGGTTTCGTGCGGGACCATTCACACTTTTTGAAGGGCCGAATTCAGAGACCTGGTGCACTATGTGCCACCAGCTCCCCAAACGACCCTCCACAGGTTTTGAATTTAGAGTTGTCCTTCTCTTAGGCCAGTTGCCAGTCTGTCCTGCTATTTACCCATAGCAGGATATGGATATATATATATATATATATATATATATATATATATATATATATATATAAAAACACTCTTGGCTTGAAGAAGGTCGCGAAACCAGAAACCCGTGTAGCAGAATTATGGAAAATATGGTATAATATATATTTTAAGATAAAAATCCATATTTCAGCCTTTTTCAACGTTTGCGTTTTAACTTCTTTTTAAAACATACACTTTTCTATCGTTAGAACAACTATAACCACTTCCCCATCTCTCTCTCTCTCTTTATATATATATATATATATATATATATATATATATATATTTATATATATTAAGACTATCTTAACTCAGCACTTGAAGATTGCGCTCTGCACAAAATTTCGAATCGTGCTCCCGATGAGCAAAAATATGTATATTATTTAACATATATATATGGGTATCTTCTAAGCGTAGCTTAGATGTGGCACAAGGCCGAAAGAATCGGGCACCCAGTGAGGATTGAATTCACTACTGAGTCGTAATTGTTCTAGCGATACAAGCTTGCTAACCATTACACCAGGTCGGGATGTCCAATAGTGATTTTTCAAGCGTAGTTCAGATGTGGCACAAGGCCGGAAGAATGGGGCACTCAGTGATTATCGAACACACTACCCTATCATAATTGTTCTAGCGAGACAACCTTGAGGTGCCCAACGTATGTATAGGTATTTGGTAATGTATTTGTTATATGTATATATATTATGTATATTTATTAACATATAGTTTGTAGCTATGTTATATTCCTTCGAGAAATATTTTGTTAACACTAGCACTCAATATATGATATTACATAAAGTGGATATATAATACATTATATAAATACTAGTGTACTCGTGCCGTCAAAATTAACGGCAAGAAGGAATGTATTATAAGTAATATGTATTATATTGTAAGTATTTTTCGTTTAATCCAGTTACAATTTTAAAATTTAAAATAGTTCGTTGTTAACGTTAATAATTGAATAATTTATAAACGCCTAAGGAAAGATATTCATATATTATCCTTATAAATGTTACATATTTAAAAACAAAATTATGTTTACTGCAAAATTTCTCAAGCACAATATCTTTTGTGTAAACTTTGGAAGGTCTGAGTAATCCTTGAAAGATCGCAGATTCAGTAAGTAATTTCAGTCTACTTATTTATCGTCCTACGTATCATCAGCTAACATCAGATATTCTTTTAGTTTATTTATTTTACCTTAAGCTAATACCAAATTCCAAAGGTATACTCCGAATCGTAACTGCATTAAAACTAATGAATTATTTAATTGTATAGGCTTTTAATTGTTATCATAAATAATATAAATGAAGGATGTAGTTTGAATAAAAAAAGAATAATTCTTTTGATGAATAATTAATTATTACAAGAATTTTTTCCCACCTATTTTTTTTTAATTATAATTTTTAAAATCCAAAATTAATTTCTTAAAATGAGCAAAACATTCTTGAAGATAGATGTGGCGTATTATATATACGAACTATCTTCGATAGCGATACCAGTACGCGTCAACGAAATGAAGTTAGTAAGGTTCTAGGTGGGTCATTGTCATTTTGCCCACTGCCCCTCAATTGTTACAGACAAAAAAGGGTATACATACATATATATATATATATATATATATATGTGTGTGTGTGTGTGTGTGTGTCTGTGTGTGTGTGTGTGTGTGTGTGTGTTTGTTACAATTAATGAGATCCAAACGATTTACCTCATACAGATGATCATTTCGTCCATGGGAAAGTAGTTTTTCCCCTAGACTTATGAATTCAAATGCATTTACTAAAATGAATAAAACGTTTCTTCACAGGAAATTTGAGAGGCAAAAGAAGAAGAGAAGGAGTAAGAATTGGCCTATAATGGAGGGAGTTATATAGATGAAGTGGTTGTGGGGGAGTCGCGTACAGATAATAGCGAAGGTTGGAAATATACACAGACATAAAAAATAACTCATCAACACCTATATATATATATATATATATATATATATATATATATATATATATATATATATATATATTTTGTGTGTGTGGCCTATTACATATATATATATATATATATATATATATATATAAAAGACATTTTATGTTTAACGTTCTTTTTTATAAAAATGTCTTTAATAAATAAATTGTCGGACTTTGTCCATTTCTTAATATATATATATATATATATATATATATATATATAGAATATGTATATATTAATGTATATCCACTTTATATATAATATATACCGTACATTATATATATGTATGTGTGTGTGCATTTTTTGTGCATACATACGCACAAATGTATATATATATATATATATATATATATATATATATATATATATATTCTATATGTGTTCTATATGTGTTTCCTGTTTCAGAACGTTTAAAAAACATAGTCACTGAACTGATCGAAAAGCCTCCAAAAACGACAAAGTACGATTTTTCTTTTATTTGTTCAGTGTATTCAAATAAACAGAAAAAGAATTTAAAAAAATCTAATATTTCTCCATCGAATCATCAAACCCGCGTCTTAATTAGGTGGAAGCTAATTAGATTAACTCGTGATGATGCGCCCTCTTTTGTGCGGTTCAAACATCATTCGTCGATTACTCCGCCAACCAAGACCGGCATTTTCTCGGCGAGTCACGTGATCACGTCACATTTCAACAATTAATCCAGTCAGTTCAATTAAATCATTAATTTCCATTATGCCTGCTAAAATTATCAACGTTGATATTATTAGTAGTAGTAATAATTCATGTATTTGCATGTTTCCACCAGAAGTCAAGTGGTTATTTTTGGAGTTTGATTGACAGTGTGTCTCCTTAGATATCCGTGTTTTCTTCATATATATATATATATATATATATATATATATATATATATATATATATATATTTATCGGTTCACATAAACTCAACAGTGTCAGGAAGTCTTAAAATGTTCTCTAGTTTCTGACTTATCTTATAACATACCCTGGATCTTGGCACGCCCTGAACTGCACTAATTATTATTGGCATGATGCTAGCTTTTATAATCCAATTGAAATTTATGGTATTTTATTTGTTTAATTTTTAAAATCTTTTTTTTTGGTTTTTTTTTTTTTTGTACACACAAACATATATATGTACAAAAGGTGAGTATTATCTACCATATATTCAACTGTGGAAGTAGAATAATATATATCATATTTTTATTACTTCAACGCTCCCATGAAATTTCCGCATTAAGTGACTCATAAAGAATTGATATGCCGTTAAACAAACATTAATGCGGGTGTCCCCTCGGGCTCTATCCTTAGACATAATTTTCCTAATTTTTTTCTTTGTTCTTTATTTTCATCATCGACTTACGTGATGTCATCTGCTCGCGATTCGATATCTTTTCCCGATTTAATCCTTGTCTTAATCGATAGTTTCGATAAAATCAAATTGGCAGCAGATCTCGAAAATGACCTTCAGTTAACTGGGGGCAATTATAGCAACAGTGTTACCAATATTTAACCTTGGCTAGGAAAGGTGGGATCAAGGACAATGCGTGGACGCAATGCAATTTATATTTGACGTAAATAACACATAGTATAGAATACAAAACTGAACGGAATGATTTCAAAACATACCAGTTGAATTTATTAGTGTTTGGTGTACAAGCATAAGAGCTGAAGGTGTGATAGAGTTATGCCTCTTAGATTTGGAAATATTTGTATTTGAGCTCATAAAGTGAAAGTAATTATTAAACTGTAGTTTAGAAGAATAAACTTCCTTTAGCATGTTTGGAATTGCGTATTGTACAAGTTGGTAAAAGTTCAGAAGAGATTTCAGAGTTCGTACTTGCGTGAATGTTGGTAATGGTCTTTAACGTCTGACTGCATTAGTTTAGACGGGAGTTCTTGAAGATTACATCCTGGCAGCAAGGAATGAGACGCGAGAGAGAGTTTACACGTGTTTTGTTTTTATAATTTTGTTGTACCACGTGACAGGCTCAGACTGAGTTGGCGCCAAAATAGATCTGTCCCGTTGGGGGATGATTTGATTCGTCGAAACTGACCAATCAGCAAGCTAGATTGAAGGTGATTAACCAATGAATGCTTGTCTATGTACTTTGTTTATGTAATGTGGTGATGATTACCAAAGAGGAAGAGTGCATTTTCCAACGAGGTATAACTGGCAAATGTGGAAGATTCCACACAATAAATGGCCTGTTAATTTTAACGCCACTAAAATGAGAGCGCTCTGTATTAATTACCTTAAAGATAATTTCTTGTCTTCCATCAGCATAGGTGGTTCTAACCATCAGAAGAGCGACTCGCTGCCCCTTATTGGTCTGACGTTTTCCATCGCCATAAGTCTAAGGATGATATAGAATCAATTGCGAAGTCGGCTGCTAGCAACATCGGTTCACTTTGACGTTTCTCACCAGTATCTATCATGAACGTATCCTATTTATCCGTGTATCGAACATTGCTGTCACATCTAGTCTGGCCACAGTTAAGCAGCGTCGAACGTGGTCAGTACCTAGAATGGTAAGTACTTTGGGATACCAAGTGCTGTTAGCCTGTTTCGGAATTGTTAATCGGATAGCCGTTTGGGTCCGTTATATTTATGAGCAAAATTTCCTTGGGAAAAGTATGGACCTGCATTTTCTCCCCACCCCCACCAAGTTATAGGTTAATTAGAAAGATTTGTATCTCTAAATCATTATTATTTCAAAATGAATTTCTTACAAAAAAATATATTTTCTGGCTTTGGATAACCTGCAATTGCTTGATAAGCAGCAAAAAAGAGTCTCACTAGGCGATACCACCTTTTATCCCCCAGCTATGGGTTAATTAGTAAAACTTCTATCAGTAAATCATTTATTTTATATTATGTCCAAAATAAAATAATTCTTACAAAAATATTTTTCTGGCTTTAATTAACCTGCTTTTAGAGGTTATTTAAGACCGTTAAGAAACGAATTACTTGGCGATTTTCGACGAAATTTTTACAAGGGCCGTGATATATATCTACATAGTGCTAAACCGTGTTTGTGGCATAGTCTCGAGGCTGAAACCTGCTGCAGTAGTAATGTTCTGCGAGACTCGATAAGTATCCGCAATTTCACAAGGAGATCTCTCTAGAAGACATTTACCCAGTAAAAAAACGACAACAGTTGGATAGTTCTTCCTGGCTTGTCATCCAATATGGCTGACTGAGACGTCGGTTCTATTTTTTCTTATGAATAAATGACAGTAAATGGCAGAAATATCAAATCATAGACTCTCATATTCCAACGCAGGTTCTCAAATCCTTCGTAATTTACTCAATGAAACCTATAAGAATTATATATATTTACTTATACTTTAGAATAACTGCTTAACTGCATTTCTTCAAAACAGCTTCTCATATCGTCTCCTCAACTATGAACGTCCGACTGATATTGATCAGAAAATTATACTTTCGTTTTTAAACCTGTGTCATTTTTATGATAAACTGGATTTTTTTTTCTAAAGCATTTTCCTTTTCCTATATTTTAAAAATTTCACTTCAGGGAGATGTGCTTATTTTGCAGGTTTGCAGTCGATATGCGAATTCAAGTATAAAAACGCCAATTTTCAAACATCAAATTTTAAGTCGCTACTTTTCAGAAGATTGGCATTACACACATTGCCTAAAAGCTACAGATTTATTTTTTTTCACAAATCGTTTCTACGATGGCTTAAGTACAAGGTATCCTAAAAACAGTAAAGGATTCTAGAATCTAGATTTGTTTAATTTAATATCAATTTTAAAGCCACACCGCTTTTCTGTGATACACAGACTTGCTTAGCCTAATCGAATAATCTTTACAACGAGATTGAAATTGTGGGAAATTTTCTAAGCCAATTATCGTTGATATGTTTGTCGTCTGTCAAGGAAGTTCTTAACCAACGGCATTTTCAGTGTCTTTTATTAAATATAGTAATTTAGAGAAATGATGATTTATCACAAACGAAAGAAACCAATGAGTTTTAAAATATACGAATGTTGCAGAAGATCGTAACAGCAGACCAAAGAAATAAACATTCTTCTTTCTTCTGTGTAAGATGATATCATTCCTACGAAAACACAATTAAATCCTACACCAGAAGATGACTGTATATATATATATATATATATATATATATATATATATATATATATATATATATATATATATGCCAGTTTACCCTGAAGATCCGTTTAGGTGAAAACTAGGTAGGTTTGCCTGGCTCCTTAGGATTTATTCTAGTTTATCGCTCTACTTAGCGTATTGAGCACTCTACGTTTTAGTCTTTCTACTCGTTTTTTTTTTTTTTTTTTTTTTTATTTATTTATTTGGACTAAGGACATAAAGCACTTGGGGATTGGTTTCGTCTTGTTCTGATGTTTCTAGTTCTTTCTTTTTTATTTTCAATTTTTTCCTCGGACACCGATTTGTCCTGACATATCTGCAAGATGAGCTAGCCGAGGTTTTCTAAAAGTGTACTACTATTAATATATATATATATATATTATTATTATTATTATTATTATTATTGTTGTTGTTGTTGTTTCTTTAGTTAATCATTGTTCGGAATTAATTTATCCATTATCATAAGCATCTATGCATTGGAATTATATATACAAGAATTCAGTTTTATCAGACATACTTTTATCTTGCAACATATCCCATGTAGATAAGGGAAGACTCCCCGTACTATATATATATATATATATATATATATATATATATATATATATATATATATATATATATATTTATTTATTTACTAATATCACTTCTTTTTCTACAATAATACACGGGTAGGGCATGCATTAACGATTGAATTCCCAGCAATTACGATTCTGTTTGCGAGACGATCATGTTGAGCATACTTGAGCAGCAAGCTTTTTGTGTAGGTGAGTGCCTGTGGCGTACGTCTTAAAGGTTTGACAATAGTTTTCTGCTTATTAGAGCGTATGGATCCTTCCGTGCGTACATTACGTTTCCTAGACCAACGCACATCTTGTGTGACTCCTGACGAAAATATATAGGGACATACACCTCTCGGCACACTCGTTAATGGTCGCCTTCGAAAACTTGCTCTCGTATTTGAAAATGGGTGAAATAAAATTGTCAAGAATAAATAAAGGGGGGGGGTAAATGTTTCATCCGCAGAAAAGGAGGAAAAATATTACGTGAAAAGAAAGGTTAAAGAAAGCAAAAGACCCAAGTGTTATATAAAAAAAGCAAAGAAAGAAAAAACAAATGATAACAATAGTTGAAAGAAAGAAAGAAAGTAAGAAAGAAAAAAAGAAAGAAAAAAGAAAGAAAAGGGATTCTATAAGTCTAAGAAAGAAAGAAATACAAAGAAAAGAAAAATGGTTTCAATAGGATAAAGAAAGAATGATGATTTCAATAGGTTAAAGATGAGGGAAAGAAAAACAAATGGTTCCAATAGGTTAAAGAAAAAGGAAAAAAAAATATGGTTCCAATACGTTAGAAAACGAAAGAAAAAATGGATCCAATAGGCGAAAGAAAGAAAGAAAGAAAGAAGTAAGAGGAGAGGAAAACAAAGTTTCCAATAAGTCTAAGAAAGAAACAAAAACAAATGGTTCCATTTGAAGAAAGAATTAGCTCAGAAAGAATGAAAAAATGGTTACAATAGATTTAAGAACGAAAGAAAAGAAAACAAAAACAAATGTTTCCAATAGGTTAAAGAAAGAAACAAAAAATAAATTTCCAATATTTTAAGTAAAGTATGAAAACAATTGGTTCCATTTCAAGAAAGAATTAACGAAAAAAGAATGAAAAATTGTTACAACAGATTTAAGAACGAACGAAAAGAAAAAACAAATGTTTCCAATATGTTAAATAAAATATGGAAAATGATTCCAATATGTTTAAGAAACAAAGAAAAGGAAAAAATGTTTTCACTAGGTTAAAGGAAAAAAAAACAAATGGTTCCGAGAGATGTAAGAAAGAAAGAAAGAAAAATGAAAGAAAGAAAGAAAAATGGTTGCAATAGTTTAAAGACAAAAGAATGAAAAAAATCCTTCTTATATTTTTAAGAAAAGAGAAATAATAGAAGAATGGTTCTAATATGCTAAAGAAATGATTAAAAATGTTTCCGATATTTTAAAGAAAAATGGGAAAATACTTTCAATACGTTTAAGAAAAGAAAAACATTACAGAAAGAAAGAAATAAAAAAATAAATAGTTTCAATAGCTTAATGAAAGAAAGAAGGAAAAATAAATAGTTCCAATAGGATTAAAAAAGAAAGAAAAGAAAACAATTTTTCAAATATGTTTTTAAAAAAATGGAAAGAAAACCACACGGTCCTAATATGCCTAAGAAAGGCAGACAGAATGAATGAAAAATGTTCCAATACGTTGACAAAAGAAAGAAAGTAAAATAAAAAAGAGAGAAATGTTTACAATATGTTAAAGAAAGAAAAAAATCTTTTTTAAAGTTTTAAGAAAAAATGGTTCCCACACGGAGAAGAAAGAAGGAAAAGAAAGAAAAGAAGACAAATGCTTACAATATATTAAAGAAAGAAAGAAAGAAAGGAAGGAAAAATTTCCCCCTTATTTTTAAGAGAGAAAGAAAGAATAGCAAAGAAAAACAAATGTTTTCAATGTGTTAAGGAAAGAATGGAAAAACAAGTGGTTCGAATAGGTTTAAGAATAAAAGAAAACATTGTTTAAAGACGTTGAGGAAAGAAAGGCAAAAAGAATGAAAAAATGTTCCCAATAAATTTAAGAAAGAAAGAAAGAAGGATAAATGGTCCCATTAGGTTTAGGAAAGAATGAATGAATGAAAAATTGGTTTCAATTGGTTTAAGGAATAGAAGAACAGAAAAAAGAAACGTTTCCAATAGGTTAAAGAAAGGAAGTGTGAAAAATGGTTCCGAAAGATTTAAGATGGAAAAAAAGAATGAAAAAATGTTTCCAATAGATTAAAGAAAGAAAGAAAACAAATGGTTCCAATATGCCGAAAAAAAAGAAAGAAGGAAAAATGCTTCTAATAGTTTTTAGAAATAAAGATTGAATGAAATCAAATTGTTCCAAGAGAAGAAAGAAAGAAAGAAAGAAAGAAGGAAAGAAAGAAAGAAAGAAAAAGGAAGAGAAACAACTGGTTACACAAGGTTAAAGAAAGCAAAAAACAAAACAAATGGATACGGTATGTTTATGAAAGAAAGCAAGCACAAATGCTTCCTGTAAATTTAAGAAAGAATACAAGGAAAAACATATGGTTCCAATTGCTTTCAGAAAGAAAAAATAAATGATTCCAATAGATTTAAGAATGAAATAAATAAAAAATGGTTCCAATAAGTTAAAGAAAAAAAAGAACGAACGAAAAAAGAAAAAAAATTCGAATATGTTTAAAAAAGAAAGAATGAAAAAAATGAGTCCAAATGAATTCAGAAAGAAAGAGAGAAAAATTGTTGACAATAGGTTTAAGAATGAAAGTACGAATAACAAATATGTTATAGAAAGAGGAGAAAGAAAGATAAATTATTCTAATATGTTTAAGAACGAAAGAAAACAAACAAAAGCAAAATGTTGCCATAGGTTAAAGAAAGAAAGAAGGAAAGAACGAATGAAAAATGTTTCCAATAGGTTTAAGAATAAAATGTAAAAGTCATGTATCAAATAGATTAAAGAAAGAAAGAAAGGAATAAAATGAAAAAATGGTTCCAATTGGTTTAAGAAAGAAGGAAAGAAAGCAAGAAAGACAAACAAATGGCCCCAAGAACGAAACAAAGAAAATATGTTTGCCCTTGGTTAAAGAAAGAAAGAAATCCAAATGGTCCAAATAGGTTTAATAACGAAAGAAGAGAAAAGAAAAAATGGCTTCAAATGGTAAAGGTAGAATGAAATAAAAACAAATGAATGCAATAGGTTTATGAAAGAAAGAAAACAGATGGTTCTAGTATGTTAAAGAAAGAAAGAAAGCAAAAATGAAATGAAAAACAAATAGTACCAATATGTTAGAGAAAGAAAGAAGGAAAAAAACGAAAAACCAATGGTCTCAATAAGCTAAAGAAAGGAGGTAAGAAATACAAATATTTCTAATAGGTCTAAGAAAAGACAAATGGTTCCAACAGGTTTAAGATAGACAGAACGATAGTAAATGGCTCCAATAGGTTAGAGAAAGAAAGAAAGATAAAAAGGTTCAAATAGGTTAAAGAAAAAGACAGAAAAGAGAAACAAATGTTTCCAATAGGTTAAAGAAAGAGAAGCAAATAGTTCCAATAGGTTTAAAAAAGAAAGAAAGAAAGAACACAAATTGTTTAAATAGGTTAAAGATGGAAAGAAAGAAAAAATGGTTCCACGAGGTTAAAAAAAGTATGAAAAGTAAAACAAATATATAAGAAAGAAAGTAAAAAAAGAAAGAAAATAGAAATAAAGAAAGAAGAAAAGCAAATGTTTCCAATATGTTAAAGAAAGTAAAGAGAAAATGATCCCTATCGGCTTAAGGGAGAAAGAAAAACCAATGTTTCCAGTGGAGAAAAGAAAGAAATAGGTTTAAGAAAGAAAAAGAGAAATAAAAACAAATGGTTTCAATAAGTTAAAGAAGAAAAGAATGAAAAATAAATGGTCCCCATATGTTTAAAAAAGAAAGAAAAAATAAACGTTTCCAGTAGGTTTTAAAAATTAAAGAAAAAATGGTTCCAATATGTTAAAGAAAGAAAAGGGTAAAAGTTTCTTAAAACGAAGAGGAATAAAAATCGATTGGGATTAAGTGTGAAAAGCTGAAATATTTCACTGAAACGAACCATGACCTTTTTAAACTATTCTCCCACTGTCACCTCTCCACACTTCAAACACGCCCAACTCGAACAAACAAGCACGCACACATCGACACACACTCTCTTAACAAGGCTTCGGAGGAGGACCTTTCGAAGGATGTAACTGACTGTAGCAACCAAGTAATAGAAATGGCAGCTTGCAAAAAAAAAAGACTAAAAATGTCGGCTATGAACATTAACAATGGCCGCTGTTTCTATGTTAAAGTTTTCCCTATCCTTTACTCGTATCCGTCGTGCAAAAGAGAACACATTGAGAATATTAGAAGACCACGCTCTCTAACCGACGCTTTTTATGCGTTTGCAAAGTTTGCGCACGCGCACCGATGTTTGGTTGTCGGCTCTCAAAATTATAGCAAATTTTAACTTGAAAAAAAAAATGATGGGAAAACTGGCGTATCATACAATAAGAAAGTTTGCCTGTGTACCCAGTCTAAAGACCCACAGAAATATACGCTGGCATATACGAAACAAATATCTGTCCACACCCATATAGAGAGCGCGTGATAATATTTCAGACATCCCTGGTAAAGAAGCAAAAGCGTTTTTAAAATGAGAGTAGTCTAGATGCAATCATTCGAGGGAAACTTGCTTCTAACACATTACGATGCATACTAGCACTTGCAATATTCACGTGTGGTGAAAATAAAAAACCTCCCCAACCACGTCCGTTGGAAACGGCACTGAAAGATAATGAACGTGTTCGACTGAAAAGTTCATAGGCTGACCAAGATACTCTCATAAAATGTGACTAAATGATGTTTATTTTTCAACATAGTCCACCATGTGGCCTATACACTTCTTTCCTCGCTGTTGCAGTACTTGGATCCCATTGGTGAAGAAGCTTTCATCATACGACTTCATCATAATTGCGATGCTGTTTCCGAGCAAATGATAGTTAGCTGAGGCGAAATCAAGTGAATAGGGAGCGTGATCAACCGCTTCAAAGTCAGGGTCACGAACAGCAGCCACTGACACGAAGGACTTCGATCATTTTTCTGATGAAACATAACCCCTTTGATCAGTTTTCCTCAGCGTTTGGTTTTCATAGTATTTCGTAACTAGCTCAGCAAGTGGACACAGTACTCTCCATTGATGATGCGACCCTTTTAAAGATTGTCAATAAACACAATTCCTTTTGCATCCCAATAACTGAGGTCATCAACTTCTCTGTAAATTGAACAACCTCGATTTTCTTTAGAGAAGTTGAGGAAAGGTATTTTCACTACATAGATTGTATTTTTGTGTCTGGCTCAAAGGAATGAATGGATCCAACACTCATCATGGATTAGAAAAAAATTCAAGGAAACTAGCTGGATATGCCTCAATGTCAAATTTTCCCGAAATGTATTCACCCTGTTGCAATTTTGATCAGGTGTCAGATTTGAGGCACCCACCGAGTAGAAACCTTTTTCATGCCATATTCATTGTGCCGAATATTTTCAACTCTCACGGGATATGTTAATAGCATTGTCTATTTGATTTATCGTCGATCGCCTCTCATCCATCCGTCATGTGGTGAACACGACCAATTTTTCTTCAGTGGTGGCAGTTTCGGGACGGCCAGACTTTGGCTCATCTTCAAAATTCTTCCTTCCCTCCTAAATTTGCTCGGTTGATAAAGCTAGACCGTCATCCTCTAATATAGTAACCATGTTAGCATGAATGCCCTTGTGGGATTAGCCCTTTTTCTACGTGTACTTGATAACACCACAATTGCCAAATTTTGTCTATTTTCAAATAAATTCTCTATTAGTTAAGCTTAAGAAAGTAATGAAAAAGTCATGTTTCAAGTAGGTTAAAGAAAGAAAGAAAGAAAGAAAGAAAGAAAGAAAGAAAGGAAGGAAGAAAATTAAAAACAATGGTTTCAATTGGTTTAAGAAAAAAACAAAGAAACAAAAAGAGAAAAAAAAGAAAAACAAATTGTGTCAATACGTTTAATGAAGAAAAAAATGAATGGTTCCAATAGGTTTAAGTTTTGGCTCCAATAAGTTATTTAAATAAAGAAAGAAAAGAAAAAATGGATCCAGTAGGATAAAGAAGGAAAGAAAGAAAAAAAATGGTTGCACTTGATTAAAGAAAGAAAGAACACCGCAATGCCAAATTTTGTCTATTTTCAAATAAATTCTCTATTAGTTAAGCATAAGAAAGTAAAGAAATGATAGATTCATGTTTAACGTAGGTTAAAGAAAGAAAGAACGAATGAAAAAATGTTTCCAATAGGTTTAAAAAAAGAAAGAAAGAAAGAAAGAAATGGAAAAGTCATGCTTCAAGTAGGTTAAAGAAAGAATGGAAGAAAATGAAAAAGGTTCCAATTGGTTTAAGACAGAGACTGACAGACAGACAGAAAGAAAGAAAGAAAGAAAGAAAGAAAGAAAGAAAGAAAGAAAGAAAGAAAGAAAAACAAATGGTCCCAATATGTTTAATGAAGAAAGAAAAAATGAATGGTTTCAATAGGTTTTGGCTCCAATAAGTTATTTAAATAAAGAAAGAAAAGAAATGGTTCCAGTCGGATAAAGAAGGAAAGAAAGAAAAAAATAGTTGCACTTGGTTAAAGAAAGAAAGAATACCACAATGCCAAATTTTGTCTATTTCCATATGAATTCTCTCTTAGTTACTTTTGAAGTATTGAATCAATCGGATGTCAGAATACCTGGAAAGAAACAATGCAGTTATTAATAAGAAAAGTTGAAATGAATGCATGCAAGATTTCACATATCCAGCATCATCGCTCCTTCATCGTCAACCTATGAACTTTTCAGCCTACCTTCCTATAAAGGCGGCTAGAAATATATGAAGTCTCTCTGGAAATGATTTAGTCAATTAAGGTTAAAAAAAAAACACAGAGAAATGATGCGTTGCATTTCCCTTGAACCTCAAACACTTATTCCAGCGTCTCTACCATTTTTCAAAACTCTTCTTTCGGAATCGCTTGCTTTGTTGCGTTTTACTTCGGATTTGTTTTCCCAGTTCAACGACACTTTTATTTTTGCAAAAAAAAGTAACTAAATTAAATAGATGTGGCCGTAAGCTAGAGGAATCTTGTGTCGGGACCTCTGACAGAACTGGGTGACGTGATTAGAGCGCTAAAATACTTGAATGTGTTTTAAACAGTGGCCATTTGAGATATTCAAAACATCTATATACTTCGCGGGCAAACACCCTATCTGAATAAATTGAAATGTTTATTATTATAAATTGTTTATTCTACTATAGTAGAATGCCGATCATCTTTCTATATCAGTTAAGTAGCAAATACCTTATATTCATATCTAAAAATATATTATGAAAATTTTGTGAAGTCAGTTGGTACTAAAACCTTGGTTTCTAGGTTTACACTTTTTTCTTACTTTTCTTTCCTTCACTTTTTACGTTTTCTTCTTCGTTTTGATTCGAACATGGTTAGGACGTATTCCGTAACTGAAATATGTCATATCATATCTAAGTATTTTAGGGTTGCCACACGAATATTTATAGAAAAATATCGAAAGGCCTTCATCAGTTTTTATACCTGGTTACATGTACGTGTGGGTCTCGATCTTTAACTTCGACTTCGAGCCATAAATTATATTATACATTTATTATTATTATTATTATTATTATTATTATTATTATTATTATTATACTAATTCTTTTTGAATTTCTGGGATGAAGATTTATCATTATTTACATTATTCACATTCGAAGATATGTTCTCATCTTTGTTGTTGCCATCACAGCGTTTTGGCCGTTGCGTTCTCCGACCCTACTTAGGTGGATATCTTGCTGAGTAACGTACATGGAATTCTTAACTGAACCCTTTATTTAATCTATACTGCAAATGTCTAGAGATATCTCGTCTAGTTCTAATAAAGAGAGAACCACAAATGACAGCAAGCCTCAACAACAACAACAGCAGTCAAAAACTAGAGAGAATTGTCCTACGGGACAATAGCCTAGTGATTCATGATTTTGTTGATATAATATCTGTGAGTTCAATCCTTGGGCTGGGCAATGGGTAATTGTACTCAGTGGAACCGAACAAGCAATAACCGAGCAGTACTAAAAATAAGAACTAGACGAGATATCACTAGACATGAGCAGTGGAACGAGAACAGTCTATCCCTCGTAGATTAAATAAAGTGTTCAGTTTGGTATTCCCTGTAGGTTACCCAGATCGATATACACCTGATGAAGGCTGAAACGTTGTAATAACGACAACAAGGATGAGGTCAATAGTCCGAATGTAAATATTATTATTATTATTATTATTATTATTTCCTTTGATTTCTGGCGTTTACATATTTCTTTCCGGGTCCCGCCCGGGGGCCTAAGGTTAGAAATGGCATCATAACACTTTCCAGTGACAAAAACAAAATTACGTAGATAAAGCCCTTCGTAAAGTGTGGGCTGTACTTGAACAATTATTTGTATCTCCTTGAGGCATGGACTTCCAGAAATCCCTTCAATTAGTCTACTGGAATCTTTTCCAACTGCAACAGGGATTGTTGATGTTCCCATATGCCACATTTTTGAGATTTCTATTTCAAGGTCCTTGTATTTTGACAGCTTTTTGAATATCTTCAAAGTTACATTGCAGTCTACAGGGACTGCCATATCAATAAGGAGGCACATTTTTCTTTTTTTTGTGGCCTTTAATAAAAATGTCTTATTATTATTATTATTAGCTTCATATCTGTCTCCACATGTAGTACATCTACCATAAGGGAGAGCCAGAGTTAATCCCTGGGGACTTATGCCTTCCCAGAAGTTGAAAAGCTTCGACTTATAAAGCAGATTTTGTTACTAGTTCCATGTGCGCTTACAACACTTTTCCCTTCAGACATATCTCATTCCTGTACGTTTATGCCTAAATACCATACAAAAATCGCATCTATCATGCTTAACACTAGTCAGCAGCTCTTTCTATTTCACTTAAATTTGGCGAGTAAAATTAATTCCCTGATGCCTGGGGTATCGTAATATTGAATTGCAGACTGAGTTGTTATTTAATTAATTCCATGTATGGATGGAATGTACACTTTATAAATACCGACAACTGCATTTATTTGCAGTAATATTTGCAAACACATGCACTCTCGTATTTCGGTACCTCAACGTTGTGTAATGGTTAGTCAAGCTTCCCTTACTAAAACACTTACGAGTGAGTAGCGAGTTCGATCCTCACTGGGTGCCCCATAGTTTCGGCCTTGTGACACATCTAAGCAGCGTTTAGAAATTCACCATACACGCTCGTATTCTATGTTTGTGCTTTGTTATTCATTAACTTTCTTTTACATTTCATGTTTTCTTTTGCGTAGTGTTCTTACTATGGTTAAGCCGTATTGTGTAATAAAATACTTCATAATATGTAAATATCTTAGGAGTAACTAAAAATGTTCCATAAATATTCATAATGAAAAAAAAAATAAATGAGAAATAAATCTCTTCTAGAAAGAAAAATTCAAAACGTTTCCAGATTCCATGATATAACTTTTCTATAGTTACTAGACAGCGAGATATCAAGACTTAATCTCGAAATTTATTTGCTAGACAATGGGGGGGTATAATTTGCTAGAGTATCAATGGTATCTGAGAATGTTTGATAAATGAGTGTGTGGGTGGCTCGGAATGAGAAATCGGAGAGCCGGGTTCGAATTTCACTTGTGTTCGTTACATTGTGCGCGCAAACACCAGTTATGAATCCATCTCATCTCAACTTCCCAGCTATGGATTAAATAATTGAACTTATATATGGAAAACAAATCATCATTATTCTAAAACAATATTAATAACCATAATTCCCCGGGTATAATACGCCTTCATCCATAATACGCAGCCCTAAAATTGTACTGAAAATGTGGGAAAATGCTTCAACTAACGCATAATACGTACCCCTTGTTTGATAATCACACCCTATAAATAGTACTTCTCGAATTTTATTACAGCCAGCGTTTCCTAATCTTATTCAAACTGTAAGTAAAGTTATTTGTCAAAATTTCCGATCATCACGATTCTAAAAGGAAACGGAAATACCTATATTGTGCCTTCTGCGCAGAATCATTAACCTGGTTTTATTCGATAAAATGTGCAATCTACCGGATTTGTATGTAGTTTTTTTTCCCAAAAATGGTTTTAAACATAAAATAATACTATTCTAATTTAGTTTTATCATAATTCTTATTTTACATTTGTACGTGTTGTTAGGTATATACGATTGTATTTGACATCCTTATGGAGTCGCAATCGCCGAATATTAGTGTCAAATTGTCGTATGTATCTAGTGAGTAGTCATTTCGCAATTGAAATCGACATATGAAACCGCAATTTTTTGAAGATTTTTTGTAGCTATGCAGAATACGCCCCCCTAAATTTGCTTGTTACTTTTTAGAAAAAAAAAGCGTATTATACATGTGAAATTACGATAATTAATCACAAAAATATAAAAGATATTGTTAAAATTCAAAAATGATGATTTGGCTTGAGATAACTCGCAAAGGCTTAATAAGGCGTAAAACTCAAAACAACCAATCAATGATTGTTTAGTATGACTCATCTATTAAGCGGATTACCGTAGCTTACGACATATCAAGGATAGAAGAAAGCTAAATACATGTAAATCATACGTAGTCTTTAAACATTTTAGGATGTGGATCGTCAGTCTACTCATCACTGACACAAGAATACTGTCATGTATGTATTGCATTGAATCTCTGTCCACAAAAGAGTGTATGTCTATAAGCTCTCTTCTAACTACTTGACTCGACAGCTAACGTAATTATAAAGCTAAAATCCGTTGCCTCCACGGTCAACTCTAACATTCAACCGAATATCAAACGGAAGTTTATTAATCGTAACGATATATTCAAAGCAGAATTAGTCCGACCACTCAGCTGTAAGCTACGTTTTATTGTATAGAAAGAAAATTCAAAGTTAAAAAAAAAACAAAAATGAATCCTTGTGCGTACACATTCGTTCATTTGCAACGTTTCTATACAGTTCCACTTTTTTTTATTACTTTCCAAACGTTATGAGCCCTTATTTATCCAGTCTGACTTCGTTTTTTTTTATTTAGCTTGCTCTTTTATATTTCTCATTACTGATATCACTCGATTCTTCCGATCAACGCCTCAGTAATCATGCCAGTTGCCGCTAAAGATTAGTCTAGTATAATGGGCCTCGGAGTAGATGAGGCATTATCATGGCTGAATTTGTCAATGCGTATTGCAGCAAAGCAACTGTGCGTTCAGATTTTACTAGGTCAGGAAAAAAAAAGTCAGTTGTTATTATTTGCGAAACTGAGCTTAGTTTACAAAGAATGCGTACACGGCAGCCATTGTGGATAGAATTCACTATAAAGAGTAATAACATAACCAGACAAGTTGGAAAGGCATTACCTTACTTAGAAGTACCACAGGTTATTTTTAGTGTAACAATACAATTATGAGACACCGGCGAGGGTCGAAATGAATAAACAGGGTGTTCCATAAGTGTTGGGCACATTTTGACATTGAATATCTCGAACATATCTTGCCTGAGATATTCTGAAAGAATTTTATCTCTAGTTTTACACGGAATGTTCGAAGATGTTCAATGTGAGCACCGTTGGTCACACGGCACACATCCAATTCGTCATCTACCAACTTTTCTTGCATTGCAATGCAAAAGTCACGACGAGCTTGTTTATCAGTGCCCTGCAACTGTTGGGTTAACTGTAGCTTGTAAGGTGTCATGTTCAGTCGGCTTTTTAAGACATGTCAAACAGTTGTTGTAGGAAGGCGAAGTTCCTCACTGCCTCTTCTGATCGATTTACGGTGTCTCCGCTCGAAGGCAGTTCGAACCCACTCAACCGTATCATCTGAAGTTGAGGGTTATCCAGTTCTCTTAGGTGGACACAAACACCCATCCTTCCTGAATTTACCATGCCATCTCAATATGGACTCCCTTTCTCTGGTGCCTCTTTTCGGAATTTTGTGCGAAATGCACGTTGCGCAAGTGTCCATGATTCAGTTTTTGCAAATTAAAGAACGCAAAACGCCTTTTCTGGTTGAGTGAACGCCATTACTGGATCTGAAGGAATATGAAAAAATCATTAGCATTAAAAAACACTTAATTAATTTAGATTTAAAATGGTACCAGTTTCATTTTACTACTATTCATAGTTCAGTAGATATGAGGACTTGAAATGTGCCCAAGACTGTATCACCCTGTACAATAAAAAATAGTCCACCAGATGCTTTGTCTAGCCCTATCTCTCCGGAGGGGTTTTAAACTTACCTTTGATATAAAGGCAAAATCATGAGGCACCTAGTAAAGATAGCTGTCACTAAATATTAGTAACTGTCAACCGAACGAGTACTTGCATATATTTTTGTTTTGTTTTGTTTCGTCTTTCACAAAGTTACAATTATGAGGCACCAATTTAAGATCGAAATCACTATAAATTACAAATAGTCTATTAGGCGATCTGGTTACTCATTAGTTTGTCTCAAGAAGCATCAACTTACTTTTGTACACGACCACAAAAGAAATTGTGAAAATTGTGAAAAATGCAGTAGATCCAAAAGGAATTCATGAAGAACGTAAGGTTGCAAGAGACAAGAAAATATTGCATAGGCAGTTTGAGAAGAATTTTCATTACAGTGTCAATCGGATGCCAATCCTTTCGCAGGAAAGCAACTGTTATCTCTTCTTTAAAAAGGTAAAGAGAAAAGTCTTTAACTCAGAATTAGTATAAAAGGCGGAGACATGATCAACTTACCAAAATCATTCACTGGAAGTTGTATGAAAAGTGGTGTTTTCAGCAAGAAATGGTACAACCCCAAACCTAGAAAAGCAAATGATATCTCTTCTACTCACATAACGCATCTTTAATATAATCTGTCATCAATGACAGATGAGAATTGGGAAAAAGGGACAGGTTTTTACAAGTAAGTGAAATAGATTGAAAAAATATTCAAGAGCATAAGGTAAAAAGGGAAACAAAATTATTACATGGGCAATTCGAGAAAGCTTCAGACGATAGTAGAGCCAAAGTCACAAGGAATTGGTTGAAAAGGAGTGTTTCCCAAGAAGGAAAAATGAAAGCACTAAAATAGATCAGGCGACAAGCAGAAGTAATATAACAAAGAATGTCTACAAAATGAGATATCACCACTTTGTTGAATGAGTGGGGAATTTGATGAAGCTATAATATATTTTACATGAGCGTTCAAGGTAAGCTCAGAATGGATATAATCCCCGAAGACATGATCAAGTTACCAAAATCATTCATTGAAAGTTGTGTCAGATTTACGGGTTTCAATGAAAGAAGGAAAGGTAAAACCATAAGCCTGAGAATGTCCTCCAATCAGAAACAGATAAGAATTTGTACGATCTTTCAACAGAAATAGAAACTGAGGCGCAACAAATCGGACATATTGGTGTAAGCTAAAACAAGAAATAGCTAATCACTTTTCCACCGTGTCCCTTTGATACGACAGAGAAAATGAAAGATGAGAAAGTAACCATGGTCCTACAAAGTTAGAACTTGCAATAGTCAACCAGACGTGCTGACTAGCAGTTACCTTCCGCCGAGTCGCCTATGTTTACTTTTGGTACAAGACCACAATTATTGGGCACCAAGGGAAGATCAAACTCACTACTAATGATCTGCAAGTCCAAGCTCCTGACAAGCACACCACGATGAGGCGCCCGAAAGGGTTTCTTTGGTCGATGCTGGCGCGATTTACAGTCTTTCCTTTCCTTGCGTACATTCAAGTCAAGTCACGCTAAAATCATCGCTTCTCGTTTGATAAACAGTACTTAGGTGACCGCTGAGAAAAGCCAGTTAATGTAAGCGGCTTTTGGACTTGTTCGACATTAAGCTTCACAGTTGACAATGCGCGTGACAAACTTTTGCAGTTATGACAACATGGTCGGTAGATGTAGGAAAGTGATTTTTACAAGGCCTCTCTCACTAAATTCTATTTTTTTTTTGTTTTGTTTTGTTTTGTTT
This sequence comes from Acanthosepion pharaonis, assembly GCA_903632075.3. Taxonomy (NCBI): domain Eukaryota; kingdom Metazoa; phylum Mollusca; class Cephalopoda; order Sepiida; family Sepiidae; genus Acanthosepion; species Acanthosepion pharaonis. The sequence continues at coordinate 996,306 of CAHIKZ030004581.1, read as the reverse complement.
TGTTTTTTTGTCAATAACTGCTGCGTGTTAAGGGCAAGTAATCTTTTGTCAAAATATCTGACAATGGAAAAGCACCATGAACTTGTCGATATTGATTCGTATCTTTCATTCGAGTATCAATTGAACAAAAACACTTTGGGTAAAAATTCGATTTCCTTTTGCCGATTCGGTCTTTCAATGCTGATAATCGTTACAATAACCTTGAATTCACATCAGAACTAACTCCGAAATGAACAAGGGGAAGATCCTGGCCAATAATTTCGGAAAACTAAGTTGAGGATGCAAAAAAAAAAAATAAATAAATTAAACAAATAAAAATAAACAGAAGTACAGAGGATGTACGTCGAGTGTAATCTATAGCGGCTCGGAATAAGAAATCGGTGAGTCGAGTTCGAATTCCAGTCGGGTTCTTTGCATTCACTTACACGCAGATCCCCTTCGAAAAGGTAAAAATCTATCTCATCCCCCCATCTATGGGTTAATTAATAGAATCTGAAAAAAAAACATTATTCTTGAAAAAACAAATTTTAATGCAATATTCACTCGCAAATGAATAATTATTCTTGTAATCCAAAATATGTTTCAGTTTTAATTAACCCACAAATGTTTGATTAGCCGTAAAAACAAATTAGTCAATCAGAAATGCAGACAAATAGATAGGTATCTACAAAGGAAATTAAAAAAAGAACATTTAATGAAAAAAGACGACTTCGGGAATTAACACTCATAAGGCAAGATGGATAGATGGAAACATAGACCTATTTACTTAACGTGCTTGGCAGAAGCGACTGGGGGGTATATTAAGGGGACAAATTTTGCTTAGACCTCTAAAGAATAGTCAGATGTGGACAGCTATAGTAGCCCATGTCCTTAATGGATATTCTTAATGAAAAAAGAATTTTACTAACAACATTTTAGAAACAATTTTTTTCAAGATTCCTGGGGTTTTCATAAGTATATATACGTGAATAAATGTATAGTGACGTTCCAGACTATTTCAAACAAAACGTTAGAAAGAAAACACCCGACAATACTCGAAAGAGCTATATCAGCTAAAGGACTTGCCATGCATATTTTCCTGAAAAATTGTTTCATGAGAACGATTTTATAAATTCCAACCGACTATAGTACTGGCTGATCGGTCAGTGAATGACAAATGTTTCCTTATGAAGAAACGGCTTTAATTACCATTACCACGTCTGGATATTTTGCAACTTCACATCAGAAAACTAATTCGTTAGTGCACTTTATTCAATTTTTATGCGTGTGCATTTAAAGTAACTTTGTGAAATGTTTCGCTTAATAACAAGAGAAAAAGTAGAAAATAGTTATCATGTAGACAGTCGTAGGAGTTAGTGGAAAGTGTGCATGGAAAAAATGGTCATCTCCATGAATTCAATTCTGTAAAGTTTGTCTCAATTTATAATGAAATAATTATTATAAATTTATTTCATTCTCATTATTGACTCGCAGGTCAAGATGATGACTGACACGGAAAGGAAACTACAGGCCCACCTAGACAGGCTGGTAGAGAGGAAAGCGGTTTGGTTTGGTTTGTGGCATATCAACCTCAATGGGCTATTTAATTCCGACAAGATTTTTTTATTGCTGGTAACATTTTTTCCAAAAATGTATTGCTGGTAATATTTATTTTCTTCAAATAATAATGTATTACAATATGCAAATAATAATGTAATACTAGTAATAATTTTTACTTTAAAAACATTATTGCTGTTATTAAAACCTATTTTTACATTTTGAAAGTGTTTAACCCCAGTTTATGGGTTAACTATTTTCCCATAATTGGGGCCCTGACAGGTGCTAGTAACTCCGGGTCTGGGTGAACCTGGGAACACCAGGAATTAAGAGGTGGTTCCGCAGTTCTCAAACCTCCTGATCAGAGGCCCTGCTGTTAGACGTAGTTTATCGTCTTACCCTGTAGGCAGATATAGTTTATCGTCTTACCCAGGACGCGGATGTTGTTTATCGTCTTACCCTGTAGGCAGATGTAGTTTATCGTCTTACCCAGGACGCGGATGTTGTTTATCATCCTTACCAGGACGCGGATGTAGTTTATCGTCATAGCCAGGACGCGGATGTAGTTTATCGTTATAGCCAGGACGCGGAAGTAGTTTATCGTCTTACCCAGGACGCGGATGTTGTTTATCGTTATAGCCAGGACGCGGAAGTAGTTTATCGTCTTACCCAGGACGCGGATGTTGTTTATCGTCTTAACCAGGACGCGGATGTAGTTTATCGTCATACCCAGGACGGAGAAGAAAGCGGGCAAAAAGGACTAACCATCAACTGGAAGAAGAGAGAAAATGTGAACATCAACAAGAAAAAAAGCGAGAGATGCGGGTTACGAATTGGAGATATAACATCAAGCCGGTGCAGAAAAATCAAATATCTGAGAAGTGTTTTGACAGAGGATAGAAAGTGCGACACAGAGATACGAATACGCATTCGACTAGCGAAAAAAGTTAATGAAAGTACAAAGAAACGATAAAACATCTTTTAAGAACAAATAAAAGAGTGCTTGATTGCTTTGTGATATCAATCCTCTTATATGCCAGTGAATGTAAAACAATCTCTGCACAGATTAAGAAAAAGAATGGAGGAAGCAGAAATGTGATTCTACACAAGGTAACTGAAAATTCCATGGACTGAGAGGGTAAGCAACAGAAAGTATAGCAGCAGAAAGAAGGCTTGTATCAGAAAAAAGACAGTTGAAATTACCTTGATCCCATAATGAGGAAGAAGAGCGTGGAAAACCTGACCCTCCCAGGGTATATTGTGGGCAAAAGTGATAGGAGTTGGTAGCGAACCACTTAACTGACAAGATTCTGTGGATCAAAGGTGGAACGGGACGCGGGTCCGTAGCAAAGAGAGAAAAAGAGCGACACAAGATAGAATGTTGTGAAGAGACATGATCGCTAAAAGGGACCTAGCATATCGGAAAGGAAAACTTTGCGTGTAAACAGTTTCTGGTTCTGTGCAGCAAGAAAAATCTTTCTGTCTCACCCTTAAATCGCCATTATTATTATTATTATTATTTTATTTCCTTTGATTTCTGGTGTTTACTTATTTCTTTCCGGGTCCCGACGAGAGACCTAAGGTCAGAAAGGGCACCATAACATTTTCCACTGAGCAATTCCGAAAAAAATCACACATATTTTATATAGCTAAAGTCCTTCGTAAGGTGTGGGCTGTACTCGTGAGAACAAATTTTATATTTCTTTATGGCATGGACTTCCAGGAACCCCTTCAATGGGTCTACGGGAATCCTTTCTAATCAGTCTGAGGGATCCAACTCCAAATAGAATTGTTGATGTTCTCATGTGCCAAATTTTGGAGATTTCAAATTCAAGGTTCTTGTATTTTGATAGCCTTTTGGAGACCTTCAAAGATACATTGCAGCATGGAGGGAATGCCATATGAATAGGGAGACACAGTTCGTCTTTGAGGACTCTAATCACGATGTCTGGACGATTAGAGTTGATTCTTCAGTCTGTGTGTATTGTGAAGTCCCATAAAATTGTTAGAGGTCCTATCTCCGTAACCAGGTCTGCGTGGTGTTTTTGTATTGTTTTTTTTTATTTTTTTTGTTGTTGTTTTGGCGTTGTTGTTGCTGTTGTTGTTATTATTATTATTATTATTATTATTATTATTATTTTCTTTGATTTCTGATGTTTACTCATTTCTTTCCGGGTCCCGCCCAGGGACCTAAGGTTAGAAATGGCATCATGACACTTTCCACTGACAAAAAAAAAAATTACATAGATAAAGCCCTTCGTAAAATGTCGGCTGTACTTGTCAGAACAATTTTTTGTATCTCCTTGAGGCATGGACTTCCAGGAATCCCTTCAATTAGTCTACTGCAATCTTTTCCAACCAGTCCTAGGGCTCCAACTACAACAGGGATTGTTGATGTTCCCATATGCCACATTTTCGAGATTTCTATTTCAAGGTCCTTGTATTTTGACAGCTTTTTGAATATCTTCAAAGATACATTGAAGTCAGCAGGGACTGCCACATCAATAAGGAGGCACCGTTTTTGTTTGTGGTCTTTAATAACAATATCTGGGCGGTTGGCCTTGTCTGTTCTGTCAGTGTGTATTGTGTAGTCCCATAGAATTCTAACAGGTCCTATCTCCGTAACCGGGTCTGGGTGGTGTTCGTACATTATCATGATGATGATGATGATCATCATCATCATCATTATTATTATTATTATTATTATTATTATTATTATTATTATTATTATTATTATTACAACTAGCTGGTTATTTTCTGAACTGACTTCATATATTAGCGATAAATAAATCAACATCCGAATAGATAGATCAGAAGAAAACCAAAATTGAAATATTGAAGAAAATAAAACAGCAGATTGAATCTGTTGAAGGAAATACACAGGAGATGAGATAGACATTTTTAGTGCCAAAAACGCATTGCAAATTACGCGAAAGATCAATAAAGGGATACAGAAGGAAAAAAAATGTAAGTGTTTTTCTCAAAGTTTAGTGTGTTATTGGAGTGGAACTAAAGCTGACATATTTGGAAAATGAATAATTATGATCTTTCGGTTGTCGATTCCAAGAAACTAAATTTGTTTGGGAATAAAGACGGTTAAATCAAGTAAATTGCAAAGAGATAAATAATAGTAACGAAGAAAAGACAAGAAAAGTATAAGAAAAGAAAAAAAAATCAGAGAAATAAATCAAAAATGGGCGACGGGTTATACTAAGAACAGAAATTAGTACGTAAAAAAGAAGAAAAATCAGCAGAAGGAAGAAGAAGAATAGGAGAAGTGAAAAACGAAGTGTGAAGGAAAGAAAAACGGATTGGATGAGAAGAGCGTGAACGGGTAGTGTAAGATCAGAACGGGGGAGAGGAAGAAATGTAAAACAAAATAGAGGGGGAAAGAAAATTAAAAAAAAAGGGTTGGGAAAGTAAGAATAAAATAAACGAATAAAAGAAAAGAAAATGAGTAAAGGGGAAAGAAGGAAATACGAAGAAGAGGACTAGTCGGTGGAAAAAGAAAAAAGTCCAGAAAAATGACGAAGAGAAGGAAAAAGAAGGAAAAAGAAACGAGGATGTAAGAGAAGAAAATCAAGAAGCAAAGAATATGTTGAAAGAGAAGAAAGATAAAGAAAAAAGGAGAGGAGTATGTAAGAGAAGGAAAACAGAGGAAGATGTAAGAGAAGGAAAACAGAGGGAAATGAAAGAGAAGGAAAATAGAGAGAAATGAAATAGAAGGAAAACAGAGGGAGATGTAAAAGAAGGAAACCAGAGGAAGATGTAAGAGAAGGAAAACAGAGGGAGATGTAAGAGAAGGAAAACAGAGGGAAATGAAAGAGAAGGAAAACAGAGGGAAATGAACGAGAAGGAAACCAGAGGAAGATGTAAGAGAAGGAAAACAGAGGGAAATGAAAGAGAAGGAAAATAGAGAGAAATGAAAGAGAAGGAAAACAGAGGGAGATGTAAAAGAAGGAAACCAGAGGAAGATGTAAGAGAAGGAAAACAGAGGGAGATGTAAGAGAAGGAAAATAGAGAGAAATGAAAGAGAAGGAAAACAGAGGGAGATGTAAAAGAAGGAAACCAGAGGAAGATATAAGAGAAGGAAAACAGAGGGAAATGAAAGAGAAGGAAAATAGAGAGAAATGAAAGAGAAGGAAAACAGAGGGAGATGTAAAAGAAGGAAACCAGAGGAAGATGTAAGAGAAGGAAAACAGAGGGAGATGTAAGAGAAGGAAAATAGAGGGAAATGAAAGAGAAGGAAAACAGAGGGAGATGTAAAAGAAGGAAACCAGAGGAAGATGTAAGAGAAGGAAAACAGAGTGAGATGTAAGAGAAGGAAAATAGAGGGAAATGAAAGAGAAGGAAAATAGAGGGAAATGAAAGAGAAGGAAAACAGAGGGAGATGTAAAAGAAGGAAACCAGAGGAAGATGTAAGAGAAGGAAAACAGAGGGAGATGTAAGAGAAGGAAAACAGAGGAAAATGAAAGAGAAGGAAAATAGAGTGAGATGTAAGAGAAGGAAAATATAAAAAGAAGGTTGATTCGTTCATCCTCTACGGCTTATCAAATCTTTGCAGGTTATTTAAAGCCAGAAAATATATTGGAATTGGAACTAGTCTCTCCGGTTAACTATTCGGAGCCATTACCTATTACATCATTGCAAATCCAAGCTTACAAAAAGTGGTATTTCCAAGCAGCCACCTATCCAGTTATGACCAAACTCGACGTGGCTTAACTTCGGCGATTATACGATTTTTCAATATGATGCGGTAGTAAGCCTAAAGAGGAAGAAGGAGATGAAAGAAAAGGAAAATAAAATAAAGTTGGAGGTAGTTGCAAGAGATGAGCAATTATTTTAAAGGAAGGGACGTAATCGAAGAAAAATAAAGAATAAAAGAAGAATTGGGAAAACAAGGAAAGGAATATAAGAGAAAAAGACTAAAAATAAGAAAAGTGAGAAATATGCAAGAGATAAAAGAAGACGATAGAAAATAAAAAGGACACATTGAGAATCGAATTCACTACCCACTCGTAGAGCGAGAAAGGCTCTTTAGCCATTACACCACGGAGAAGCAGTTTAAGAAGGGAGAGTATTTGTATCATATACTTCAACATTTCAAGCGTATCAAAAACAGCATATGTCTAATTTTTTCGTTCACGACTATTCCCATAATGGTCATTATAATGATGAAGCGTAGCAGGATTTCTTGGCTTCAGGGATAATATTTATTGATCAAATAATCTCCAATTCATATCGGTTACTGTTTACAAAATGTATTTCTCTGCTGGATACATTCTATGCTACATTTTTTACATTGATTTTGATTTTATATTTTACAACTTAATGAAGCGACTCTGAATAACAGAAGCTTGCTTCCGCTAAACTACTAGTATTAATGCCCACCCCCATATATATATATATATATATGTGTGTGTGTGTGTGTGTGTGTGTGTGTGTGTGTGTGTGTGTGTGTGTGTGTGTGTAGGTAAGAAGGTAGGTAGGTAGTAACCCGTTGGGATAATCTATTAACACAATATAGAATTTGAAATATAAAATGCTAAAACTGACTCAGAACAGAGCAAAATTTTTCTTACAGTTGAAATAAAAGATACCATCTTGTGGATGGGTCTCCTTCTACAAACTGATGCCATAAGCAGTTTGAAAAATCCTGCAATTTAAAATTTAAAATTCGTAGGTGAAAATGACTATTAACTAATCAAGATATTTTGTGTAATTTTGGTACATATATCTGTTAAAATAAGACGTCACTTTTCATTTTCGCGTAATTTAGATGACAATTTATCCATCGCACCCCGTATTCTCATATATATATATATATATATATACACACACACACATATATATATATATATATATATATATATATATATATATATATATATATATATATATAACGATAACGATATCATTTTTTTCATATATCAATAACAGTTTTGGAGGGATAATATAAAGATGATGGAATATATATATATATATATATATATATATATATATAAGAAAACAAAAAGTATCTAAATGAAATTTGTTCGATTATATACCTAAAAAACATTTTAAAAATATAAAATTTAACAGAAATATTTTTAAAATTTAAAATTCCCATTGTCACTCTTTCGTGCGCATGTGTAGTCGCATCAGCGTTAACAAACCCAATCTGATGAATGTCTATGGGACGAAACGCGTCACACTAAAATCTTTTTCCATTTTGTCATACATCTTTCATTCATCAAGGGAAAGGGGGGTTTTAAAAACATCGTCTCCTACTGCTATTAAGCCTTACTCTTCAAATACGAATTGAGTTCTCCGAGCGCTGTCGTGTTTCGTATAGAGAAAATCATCAAAATGCCCTCCCTTTCAACCGTGCGACAGTATTTTAGCTGTAAGATATCTGACCGGTATTAAATCAGTCAGGTTTCGATCCCGGCTTGAAGCAAACTGACGTCTCTTTATGCGCAGCTGCAAAACAGCTTATCTGTTGATGACTATATGCTTGTTCTATTTTTATTTCGACTTTATTGCGGACCTTGCACTATATTAAAATTGTGAACAAGTAACACGTTATATAAAGGGTAATAAATGAATTAGAACCTAAGGTTGCAAGAGAAAAAGCATTGCATAGACTATTTGAGAAAGCAACCGAAAGAAATAGAGGCAATGAAATTGGTTGCAAAAGATGTTTTCGAAAGAGGGAATTGAAAGACCTTAATAGCAATTCAAAATAAGGCGACCAGTAGAAATAATATCAGGAAGTATGTCGACAAAGAAGAGATAACACCACTTTTCCTGGGCCACTTTTGAATATGTGGGGAATTTAATGCCCAGGTTAAGCTCAGTTTATATAGCGAAGACATGAGCAAGTTGCCAAAATCACTCATTGGAAATTGTCGAAGTGGGAGATTCATCGAGAAAAGGAATGATACAACCATAAACCTGAGAAAATCCTTGATTCAGAAATAGACAAAGGTTTGTGAGTATCTTTCAAGACACATAGATAAGAAAGTAGAACTCAACAAACCATACAGGCTGATGGAAGGTGAAGAAGAAAAGAGAAGGATCAATCATTGATTCACCGTTTCCTTTTGATACAAGGAAGAAGAAATAGTAATCGAGTCATTAAAATATATAACAAGTGCAAATGGAAGTAGGTCACAATCATACCAGTTTTCTTTGGTGGACTTGGTACGGTGACTGACACAATAGAGACATAGACAAATAAAACTGACATTAATTGCCCAATGTAACTGTTACAGAAAGGAAGAATATTCTAAAAATCATGAATATTCAAACAGAAATTGCATGATATCTAAGGCTGAGAGTTATGGGACGCTATCCATGCATTAATTACCAGATATAAAGCTCTTATCTGAGAAAATACTGATATAAATAAATAAATAAATAGCAATAAAGAACCGGTTGTGCGTATTCAAACATCGCTAGAATTAATAACAATTTTAATGGTATCTAATATTATCTTTTATCCAAATTAACATTCTTGCCTCGTTTTCGTTTTCTTGCTGAAGTTCAAATTCGATTTTTATCGTCTTTTCGTGATATTTGTCAGAATGTATAATCAGATAATTCAGGTTTTTGATATGAATAGTAAGAAAACATATTCAAGTTCGCATCCAATTACTAATTCTGATATATTTGTCACAAAAAAATAACTTTATGAAAGAAAGAATTTCGCTTTTTTAAATCATTAACAATAAACCTACACTATGAAAGTGTAAAAAGAGATTTAGTACCAGCAATGTATTTTGTAAAAATATTACCAGCAATGAATATTTGAAAAAAAATGATTACCAGCAATACATTTTTCACAAAATATTACCAACAAAAAATTTTTCAAAAATATTACCAGAAATACATTTAAATAAAAAACATATTACTAGCAATGTATTTTTGGTAAAAAAATGTTACCAGCAATATATTTTTGGAAAAAAAATATTACCAGCAACACATTTTTTTTTAAATATTACCAGCAACACATTTTTTTAAAAGATATTACCAGCAACACATTTTTGGAAAAAAGATTACCAGCAATACATTCTTGGAAAAAAGATTACCAGCAATACATTTTTGGAAAAAAGATTACCAGCAATACATTCTTGGAAAAAAATATTACCAGCAATAAAAAATCTTATCGACATTAAATAACCCATTGAGGCTGATATGACGTAAAACAAAGCAAACCAAACCTGATCCTCCCATGTGGCTTAGAAAAACAACATTTTAAAATTCGATCTTTTAACGAGACTCAAATAACGAGTAAGGATGGCGGTAGAAAGTACACATTTGACTCAGTCTCGAAGCAGGTCAGTGTGTATTATTAGAGAAATAATTTAAAACTAATTTACACGAACTCTGAAAACGTGACGACTATGATTAAGTAATTTTGCTATTGCAAAAGTTATATCTTTTGTATGAATAATTCTAATATATTTGCCCAAAAAATTAACTTTATTGTTGCATGAAAGAAAGAATTTGGCTTTTTAAATCATTAACAGATAACCTACCCACCAAAAAAGCGCTATTACAACCCGGCTTACGGCCACATCATGTTGAAACACAGTTTCCCTTCCGTTCACCGAAGTTAAGCAACGTTGAGCTTGGTCAGTACCTAGATAAGTGACCATTTATGAATACCACATGCTGTAAGCTTGTATTTTCAATGGGGTAATGGCTTGGAATTGTTAATCGGAGTGCCAAGTTCCTATTCCAATTGGCTTCGTTATATTCAGTTACGCGCAAATAACCAAGTCGAATTTGGTCGAACGAATAGTTCTGATTATGTTGTTTGGTCAGCTGAATATGGTAAAATAAATCATTAAAATATTTATTTCATATATATATATATATATATATATAGAGAGAGAGACCCGTCTCCATATATATATATATATATTTATAGAGACCCGTCTCCATATATATATATATATATATATATATATATTTATGAATAAAAAATGACAATAGGAAAACAGGTAATTGCTGACGCGTTTCGTCCAATGGGACTTTATCAAAGCAAAATACGAAAAAGTCCTCATTGGACGAAACGCGTCAGCAATTACCAGTTTTCCTATTGTCATTTTTATTCATAAATATTGTCTTCTACCGATTAAATCGGAGAAATTTTCATATATATATATATATATATATATATATATATATATATATATATATATATATATATGAAGACGGGTCCCTCTGCATATGAATGATTCATCTTCCATTGAATGACATCTGCAAGAAAATTCCTGTCGACATTCACAAGTTACAAGAAGTTAAAACAAAAGGATCCCAACTATGAGCAAATAGTAAACTTGCAAAATGGTGTCAAAACATTATGAAAGCATAAAAAATAGATTTTTATAATAAAAATACCAGCAAAAGTACTTGAAAAGCGAAAAGAATATTACCAGCAATACATTGGACTCTCGAGAAAAACCTCTTTACAAAAATAAGTTAATGAGACCTGATCTACAAACTGAATTCTTACAAAGAATATATATTATATTCTTAAAATCTTGCTAGTATTAAATATCCCATTCAGGTTGATATGCCGTAAAACAAAATAAATCTAAATAAACCCAAACCAAATGCATTGCATTTTGGCGTAATTCCTTAAGAATTCTGTTAAATAACAAATGAGAAAATTTAATCAAGCCATTGACGACGAATGTCTGGTGCGTCAATAATGGTAACAAGAACAAGTGTAAAGACTAAGATAATATTGAATTTATTGCGGGCTGTTTTCTTTAGTGGTCTGTGATATTCACAAGCGTTTCATTCCCAACGCCATGTAATCATCAATTTATGACAATAAAGTCCCCAAGAAATAGAATTAAATTCTTAAACTTCTTTGCTTGTTTGAAAAGATCAGGGGTGTGGCTTAATTAGAAATTTATGCAGTGTCGCATATGAATACAATGACTGAAGTAGATACCTGTGCCAACGAGTCGTACTAATTAAATGAAGTATGGGTCTGCGTCAATTGCCTGCACATGCTTGACACATCAGGTTCAAAACTGGAAAATTAATGTCTCCAGCAAATTAATCATGTATCCACTGTGCACACTCTATACAAAAGCGGATTTAATTAAAAATATAAATTGGTGATTTGAATTAAATGCTAGCAATTTTTTTTTATTGAACAGTTTTGTTAAGTCGACAAAAATATTTGCACACATTCCTAAAAGTTGTAACGTTATCGATGCAAATACATAAAAAACAGGAAGCAAAAAAAGAGTTACAAATGCGTGAATTGCGAGAGAAAAAGCTCCAACAGTATAATAATGAGACCTAACTGCCAATCTAGTACAATTCTTGAATTCACGAAGTCGAGCTACTAAAGAAGAAAATGATATTTTTTTTTTTTTTTTTTAAAATGCAAAAATGTAGCACAGTGCCAAAATGGGGGTAGTGGAAGGCTGGTCTTGAGTCTGTCTTATCTTAAACTTAGCTAGCCACAATTAGTGACCCAAATATACCCCAGTATTTCTTGCACCAAAGCAACACATCCATACTTACAATCTTACTACAGCCACCATAATACCTCAAAGTCTCTATGGAGTCCTAACTAATTCCCTTATGTACAATCTGTATATGCGGGGGGATACAAAATAACACCTTTTACCATCAGAACAAATGTCATGGGAATAAAGGGTGTTTCATTAAGACGGATCAAACTCTGCATTAAATAAATCAGTGTTGTTGGTGAAAATTTATTTATTTCTCTATTGGATCATGTTATTTAAGTCATGGCAATTATATGTAAAAAATAATATCGCCCAAATATCCGCCAAGGTTTCGGCGGCAAACCTTCAAAATTTTTGATGACGTCTCTTCATAATTGCTCCTCGATCCCACCAATATGCCTTATTATCTCACTCTTCAGCTGTTGAGTTGTTGTTGGCTTGTTGGCATAGGCCTTGCTTTTGAGATGACCTCAAGGGAAGAAATCTAAAGGCCTCAAGTAGCACGATCGTTTCAAGACACGATGCGACCTGGGAACTTCTCATTTGATTTTTGTTTGAACGTCCATTTTCGTAATAGGCTTCGATAACTTTAACACTTTGTTTGATTGTTAATCTTTCCATGTTTGAAATTACCAAAGACTTAAGTTGTTAAATCTGAAAGAAAAAGAAAAGAAATCATTAAACACTTAAACTTAATTCACATTTAAAATCGGTCCAAGTTATTGGAACACCCTTTATTTTTGGAAAAGCCACAGGAAAGTTAATTCACAGTTGTGGGAAAGTGATTGATAACTAAGAACGTTAAAGATTCTTTTTTTGTATTTTGTCGAGAATCTCTAAAAACATAGCAGAAATCCAGATTAGATGTTGCAGGAATAATCAATGCACGGACGAATGGTAGATTCAGAAATGTTCAAGACCGATTCGGGTGAAGAAAATTGTCTAGCAGGACACAGAGAACTAAATTTCCTACTGGCATAATCATTCTAATTCATATCCGAAGAAAAGATTAAACTGAAAAGGTGCAACAATTTACTCTCCTGAAGGTTAGCCATCGGCCAAGCAAAACAGGCTCTCTAATATGATTAAAAGAGAGCAGTTTAGGTTTGGAGGTGTTAAGATTAACAAGCCGCATCTTGCCTCAGTTAACAACAGATTGAAGGTCATCTTCGAGATCAGCTGCCAATTTGACTGTATCGAACCTATCAGACGTACGATTAAGACTGGAGTAAATAGTTGTATCATCGGCATAAATAGAGAATCTGCAAATAGTGAAAGCTTTCTTTTCTCTCTCTCTCTCTCTCTCTCTCTCTCTCTCTATCTATCTATCTATCTATCTATCTATCTTTCTCTCCATCTATCTATTTTTCTGTCTTTTTCCATCTGTTCTCACACATTAAGCTTTTTCCAGACCATATAGACTCCTTGGCAAGTTGCATTACGATTAGTACTATTAGTACTACACGTAGATAAATTTGTAATTTGTTATATATCACGTGTAGGATTTATTAAACAGACGCATTAAATTATTCAGTAACTCTAAACATTATATATATTGTATGTATATATCAAATACTAAAAACAAATATAGTAATTAATCAGGTGTCATAATGGGCATAATGAATTAATATATCATTATATATATATATATATGTGTGTGTGTGTGTGTGTAATAATACATAATGCGATTTCCATTGCAAAAAAATCTATTTGTGGTAGACCATAATGACTTCTCCATTTGTTAAGCATTGGTAACTTCTTACTTAAACTCTGTAAATATTTTAAAAGATACTAACATTTAATGTGACTAGTTAATAAAAGCAGGAGTTTCTTCTCTTTTTTTTTTCTTTCTTTTTTCTTTCTTTCTTTTTTCTTTCTTTCTTTCACGTGTTCTTTTTTTTATCCTTTTATTTCTTTATTTCATTCTTTCTTTACTCCTGTCTTTCTTTCATACTTGATACTCACAGGACAGATCGAACAACGTATAGCCTACCTAGTGAAGTGAATGTCCGAGTTTACGGAGAGCCATGATTGCCAATGTCCTTAAAAAGCACGGCACATGGAAGTTACTGAATTCGAGATAGTCTTTATCAAGCGCTCTGCAGTTTTGTCATTGTGTCGAACGAAAGTAAGCTTAGTAAATATCGTAATTCTTTAATACATTCATTCTTTCTTTCTCTTTTCTCTCTCTATTTCTTTCTTTCTTTCTTTTCTCTCTTACTTTTCTTTCTTTCTTTCGTTTCACTTCAGTTTTTTTCTTGTCTGTTGCTGTCTTCTTTTCTTTCTTTTTATCTCTCATTCATTTATTCGTTCTTTTTTCTATCTGCATTTTTATCATTTTACCCCAAGCGATGCGATAAATTAACTAAGAGCGATTTAAAAAAATCGTGTTTTGTTGACGCAGACTATGAAATAGCGTTGTGCCCTGTCAGAAGTAACATGGAACGCAACACTAGACTGATTGCTAGGCTAACCTAATATTTAACCCATAGGTGGGTGGAGAATTCATGGGCTATACCTTTTTCGAGACTAGTCGCGTAAAAGTGAATGTAGCGAACTCGACTGAAATTCGAAACCGGTTCGCCGATTTTAAAAATAGTTTGTCTATTTAGCAACTTCTTTTAGCTATGCATTATTTGGGGTTTAATTGGAATGTTGTGTATTGAGTGAAGGAGAAGAAGAAAAATTTGGTGAGAAGTGAAGAAAGGACAGTAACGGAACAGGGTTCAGGAAATCAGAAGATGGCGATTGACTTTGCATTTTTGAAGATCGTAGTTGAATCGTCTTGACAGGGGACAGTAAATGCGACACTGAGATCTGTAAACTTATTGGGATGGCCAAGGACGAATTCCAAAAGCTGGACAGAGTATTGCGAGACAGGAGGATTTCTTTGGTAACAAAGAAAATAATACTGAGCTGTTACGTGACATCTGTCCTCTTTTACGGCAGCGAATGTTGGACGATTTCCTCAAGGATGAAGAAGAGACTCGAGGCAACGGAGATGTGGTTCTACAGAAGGATGCTAAGGATATCATGGACCATGTGTGGCAACGATGAGGTCTGATAGAGGTTACAAACAAGAAGAAGGCTTATACTTAACATCAGAAAGAGGCAGCTAAAGTTTCTAGGACACATAATGAGGAAGGAGGGCATGGAGAATATGATACTCACGGATCGAAAAGAAGGAGAGACAAGGGGAAAGTAGCGCCTGACATATCTGGCGGGCTTGAGCAGGTGGAAGACAGAATGTAGGCTGGGGGAGGAAGCAAAGGAAGGAACTTGTTGAGAGCTGCAAGGGATCGAGGGAGGTGGAGAGTCATGATCGCTTACGTCCTGAAAGGATATGGCACATAAAAAAAAAAGAAGTTATCAAGGGAAGCAAGAAATCGAAACGGTGTTTCACAAGCGATAAGTGCCAGAAAAGAAACTGCTAAACTGAATAGAAGTGTCGGTTGTGTCTAACTAGTTCATCAGTAAAACGGTGAGACCTAGCAGCCAATCTAGTAACACGCTTAAATTCATTCAGTCACGGTACCAAGAAAATTGCCATGAAAATATTTGCAGAAAAGACAGTCTTACACGTACATAACTGACACAGTATATTGAGAGCTATCAAATGTCCCTACTGATTCATAAAGGAAATGTTCCGTCTGTCTGGACCACACAACCATGTCACGTACACTTCGATAACCAACGTCATATTACAATGGGCAAGCATAACCGGTATTCAGATTAACTCTCCAGATATCAGAGCATAACTGATATCGTTATGCTCATTTCTATATGAAGGCATTGATATGGAAATATCTTGACTAGCCATTTGTTTTGCCACTCCGTGTATGTGCAATACGGTTTATTTTACTATAACAATAACTACGAAAACTAACAAAAGAAATGGTTATTGATTAAAGCAAGATTCATTGACCTAATGGTAATGTTAATATTGGGCGTTTCCCTATGAGGAAATATTTTGCATTAACTGACCGAGCAGCTAGTCGGTTAAAATTTATAAAATCTTTCTCTTAAAACATTTGTTTTAGGAAAATAGGTTTCTCAAATCCAGTAGCTGTTATTGCTCTTTCCAGTAGGAGTAGATAGGTTTACCTGTCGTCTGGTTCACACTCTTTCCTGGTCTTCTGAATAGGAGTAGAGGTTTACACCATTGTTTCCGGTTCCTTGTAATGTCAGCTTCAGGTCTGCATTCCTAACGTTGCGCTTGAATTTTGAAAGTTTATTCATTAACTATTTATTTTATTCTTCCTTTCCTCTGCCAACAGGAGTAGATGGGCTCGCTCACATTCCTCCCCGGTCTTTTGTACAGAAGTAGAGGTTTAAACCTGTTTTTCTGATTAGGATTGTAGGGACATTATTATTATAAATAAAATAAAATAAAATATAAATTAATAAAATGAACATTATAAATAAAATACAATAAAATAAAAAAATATTTAAACACTTTTTATAATAAATTAAATAAAAATAATTAAAAAAAAATACCCCATGCATGCAACAAAAACTGTTTCTGTCGAAAATACGGACATTCTGCCAAAAGGCGTTAAATTCAATCTCTTCATCACGAACCTTCGTACGGGCAACACGTGTCCGACTTCTCTCTATGATATAGCGGGTAATAATACGAAGTAACTTCTTTCTCTCATTACATGTAGCATGAAACAACTGTAACCTAAAAGATTACACGCACAATACATGAATGAATTGTATGAAGTTACCATATAATTTGTCATGCTTACCTTTTATTTCGGTACGTTTTAGTTCCTATCAAGTATGCTTTTATCTCCGTGAGGACGAGGCTAAGTTTTGCTGCTATGATGTAAGTTACCCCCACATCATTTGTTGAGGCTTTCCCTAGTTAAAAAAAAAGAAAATGAAAACAAGCGAAGGAGCAAAAATAAGTACGCATTTCTCTTTTATTCACGTTCATTTATTTGCATACACACTCGATATACAACAACAGGACGGCACACTAGCTTCATTTTCTATTAAGATTCCCCAATTTATGCAAACAGATTCTAATGGCTGTTTTGTAATAAGTGAATCACAATTTGCCTTTGAGTAAAATTACCAACTCAGAAACAAAATTTTACTACGTACTATCATTTTTACACCCAGACACCATATCAAAATTATAAACGTCTACACTCTGTTCAAAGAAGTGCGATGTACTCAAGGGGGCAGTAATTCAGATACACGAGAGAAAAAGCCGATTCCCAAACCTTATTTCAAATACAAAAAAACTGGCATCTGTATCTAAAATAGGAGTTGGCGATGAACTTGTCTTCCATCGTTTTATACAAGAGTTACTACCAAACACTGCCCCAGTTGTGATTTTTGCTAAAAGTATCTCACTATCCGAGCTCTGTACATTGACAGATGAAATACTTCCGTTTATAAAAACAAACTTTGTTTAAAATACAAGTTCCGTAACTTCGCAGGGAATGAAAGTTGCTTCTATTTTGACCGATACTCCATATTTTCAATCAAACCCTTCTAGGAAAAACCAAAAGCCCCTACTCTGTAAAGGTCATATCTACTTTGCTTCCAAGTGAAGGACATGCAAGCCATGGTGTAAATGGCCTAATAAAGCTTCATGTAAAGTAAAGCGGAGTTCAAGAACGTCTTCCCCCATTAGACATATTCCACAAGAAGCCAAAGACGAACAGCTGTCGGAAAACTACTAGCGCGAGTAACCAGTAATTCGCAGTTTTTCAAGGTTGTCACTAAAATAGGCTAGTCTCAAGTTGACTATCTTTTGCTCAATCTCCAGATTATTTCGGAAATGTGCTGGACAAATTCTCTGCCTTCGGGCAGAGAGGATCCCCAGATGAGTCTATGTCGAAGGGCAGAGTCCCGTCTCAAGCGACAGTTACCTGACTCCGTTTTATACTGGGTCTACGGGGAAGTTTTGGCCGAGCCTACGAGCTCGGATACACCACGATAAACTTGGCCTTGTGCCGCATTCGACCGCGTGTGGCGGTTAGTGAATATCTCAAGTTTACCCTCTTATTGATAATGGAACCTCTGTAACTATACTTCATACAATATTAGCTCGAGGAGTACATCATAACCCTATTCCTGTTCGTTTATCGTCGGCCACAGGCGATAAGATTCCGTGTCACGGTGAAACGTCAGGAATTGCTGGTTTGATAGGCTTATTCACATGGACTATAGTCGTATAAGATACCCTCAATCCATTCCTAGGAGCAGACTGTCTCAATTCATTACTAGGAGCAGACTCCCACAATCCATTACTAGGGCAGACTCTCTCAAACCATTACTAAGAGAAGACTCCCTCAATCCCTTACTAGAAGACTCCCTTAATCCATTACTAGGAGTAGACTCCCTTATTCCGTTACTAAGAGAAGACTCCCTCAATCCCTTACTAGAAGACTCCCTTAATTCATTACTAGAAGAAGACTCCCTTAATCCATTACTAGGAGTAGACTCCCTTATTCCATTACTAAGAGAAGACTCCCTCAATCCCTTACTAGAAGACTCCCTTAATCCATTACTAGGAGAAGACTCCCTTAATCCATTACTAGGAGTAGACTCCCTTATTCCATTACTAAGAGAAGACTCCCTCAATCCCTTACTAGAAGACTCCCTTAATCCATTACTAGGAGAAGACTCCCTTAATCCATTACTAGAGCAGACACTCTCAGTCCATTACTAAGAGCTGACTCCCTCGATATATTACTAGGAGTAGATTCCCTCAATCCATTACTAAAAGCACACTTCCTCAATCCATTACTAAGAGAAGACTCCCTTAATCCATTACTAGGGCTGACTCGCTCAGTCCATTACTAGGAGCAGACTCCGTCAATCCCTTACTAGAAGAAGACTCCCCAATCCATTACCAGGACAGACACTCTCAGTCCATTACTAAGAGCAGACTCTCTCAATTATTACTAAGAGCAGACTCCCTGAATCCCTTACTAGAAGACACTCTCAATCCATTACTAGAAGAAGACTCACTTAATCCATTACTAGGGCAAACTCTCTCAGTCCATTACTAAGAGCAGACTCCCTCAATCCATTACTAGAAGCAAACTTCCCCAGACATTACACTCTAATTCTAGACTGCAGAACAGGAAAATTGCATGCAACAAAACTGAGCACTACAAAACACGAATGTCACAGCAACTACTCAACAGATCACTGTTAATGACTTTTCTCTGCCACCAAAGCCAGTTCCCTCACTACTAAACAAACACCCTACCCTAATCATGTCACGCAGAGAAAAGACCCAATACATCTACAACAAGAATCAGAAATACTATTGACACTGGTAATAGTAAACCAACTTCTACTAACGTATGCTAGTTACCAGAAGAAAAATACAAAATTGCAAAACAATAATTCACTTATGACCACTGGCATAATCAGACACTCAAAATCATCAAGGGCATCACCACTACACCACACCCAATTCAACACTAGGTCAATACAGACATTGTGGTCATTATAGACACTTAAACCTCTTAAATAAACTGATAATATCAACACCTTAGTGTCCAAACTCCATAACAAACATGTATTCTCTAAGATACCCATGAGCGACGAGGACATAGAAAAATCCGCCCCACTCCACCTTTTTGTCTGTTTAAATATTTATTCATGCCTTTCGGCCTACGTCACAGTAGTGTTACTTTCCAACATATCGTGGATATCTTCATAGACATAGACTATATCTTTGTCTATATAGATGACATTTTAGTATCCTCAGAAACAAAGACTCAACATCATGAACATCTGAAGACAGTTCTGTCAATCCTTGTAGAAAATCTTGGATAAACGTGTGTTCTTTAAAGATAACATAAACGAAAGGAACTAAAAAAATATCAACAAATTCACGTCTTCTCAGAACCAAACGTCTCTAAATCCTTCTGCAGATTTTTTGGGATTAGTTAATTTTTACAGAAAACTAATTTCAAAAGCAACTGAAATATTACTACCCCTAACAGAACTCATCAGATGCCGCGAAGCTGCAAAGTAACTGCAGATGAACTCCACACAAAGAGAAGCATTTGAGAACATTAACAAAATTCTAGCTGAAATTACATCATTAACAACCCCAACCGCAAAGCCACTCAACATCATGTCGTAACTGATAGTTCTATTAGGTTGATGCAAAAATAATGTCGTTTTTGACGTTAAGTTGAACGTCAAAAAACGACATTATTTTTGCACCAACCTAATAGCTATGCACCAGGAGCAGCACAATATCAGATTGTGGAAGACACACTGATCCAGATAGACTTCCACTCAAAAAACTGATGGACACACAAAAAGATACTCAACACTTGATCATGAACTAATAGCACCTTATCAAGCCGTACTAACTACACTTCAGACAAGAAATAGAAGGTAGGTAACATTGTTTTCTGATCACGAAACCTTAAAATTAGCATTTAAAAACTTACACCCCTAAATTCAGACAGACAACAAAGACATCTTTTAATTATTGCCGAATATATCACAAATGTGATATACATCAAAGTAGACAATATAGTTGCTGATTGCCTTTCACGGCCAGATTTATCAGTCACAATTGACCCTTGTACCTACCTGCTATAATAGCACAACAAGAAAAAGATGAAGAGATTTCTAAATACAAGGATAACCTCAAGTCAAATAACTATGAAGATTCAACAGTCTCCTGTGATACAACAACGTACACACCAACACCATTCATTCCAGAATCTCTTCGTAAATATATCTTCGATATATTTCACAACATTTCACATCATGGTCCTAATCCAACAGCAAAGCTGATAAAGTCAAGATACAATTTGCCGAATATGGTCAGAAGCTGCCAAGACTGTCAACAAAATAAAGTTATTAAAACATTAAAAACCAAACATCACCCTTTTCGCTACCATCTGGACGATTTGAAACAGTTCATATCGACATCATCGGGCCGTTGCCACCAGCAATCGCACATGACGGTATCTACCCATCACCAGCAAAATACATTACCTGCATCGATAGAACAACAAGATGTATATAAACTACCCCTCTTCAGGACACCTCAGCAAGTACAGAAGCCATAGAATTCCTAAACACTTGGATATCTCGCTTTGGATTACCGCTTCATGTCATCACATACAGAGATAGCCAGTTCAAAAGCATACTATTCAAAGACTTATCCACCATTATAGGATTCCACAGGCTCCTTACAACCTCATGCCACCCCCAAACAAGTGAAATAACTGAACGCCAACAGAGAACTCTAAAAACAGCTACCATGGCCAGGAAAACTGAACTGTATAAACGCACTTGTACTTTGGATTTAGACTTTTTCTTTATCTGTAATCAGATTGTCCAAACATTCACTGCCACGTAGAAGGACCGAAATTACATAACAGTTCAGTACACTTTTCTTTGTTTCTGTCGCTTTTTTCTTACTTTTTTTTTGTTTTGTATTGCTTCATGCTGTTGTCTCCAATTAATAAATTGCATGTTGTGTTGCCCCTGTGCTGACAACCATAAATTATTTAAGAACCTAAAACAGTGGCGGCACGTTTTAGAAGGATGTTTAATTTTTGACATCCTGTATCTTGTTCTGTTGTTGTCTCTCTTAACCAATACGTTTCCGTCCAATATTTTTCCATTATTGTTCTTGGACAAACGCATTTTACAAGGTAAATAGGATTTATTGGAAATACCAGATACAGTTAGCTTGGGTGTGCGCATAGTGTAATGGATATGCTGCGTAGCAGTTTAGACCAGACACCATTTTTGTTGACAGGGTGCAGTCACTTCAAATCAAACGCTTGTGGCTTAAAAATTACCCTTCGGCCATATCGTTACACACGAGTGAAGAACAAAACAATTTCTAGCAGTAAACCAGATTTTATTCTTAGGTAGTAACTTACTGCTGTAAGCGAGCGAAGTAGGGTTGAGATGTAGGTGATAAGGAGAGACGCAGTTCAGCGACCGTCGTCTATGTCCTTCTTTGAAGCCACTTCGTTCTTTCTGCTTGCCTTTGCGCGGGATGGTTAGTTTTATAAGCAACTGGTTTCTTTGTCCTGTCATCTTCGCCTAAAAGTAATAATCTTCCTTTCGTCATTCTCTCTCAGTGTGAGTCTCTTGATCTTGTAATTTGAAGTTGACCCCAGTTACTGATAGCCATCGGTCGAAAGTAAATGATTACGTATCGAGTTGTTTTAAATTTAACAAGAACTCAGTTTGACTCATATTGCTACAGATAATGGTTCGGAAGCCTAGTTCCAATGCCAGCCCGCTTTGTTATATTCACTTACGCGCCAAAAACCCTTGGGAAAGATATTAATCCACCTCTTCTCCTCTTAGCTATGTGTAAATTAGTAAGAACTGGATCAGTAAATTATTATCTCCAATATATTCTTACTATCAAAAAGTATTTTCTGGCTTTAAATATCCTTCAAAAGGCTGGTAAGTTGTTAAAAAATAAATCAGCTAAACATTTACATTCTTTTTTTTATTTTTTGTCTTTTTTCGGAATTATTGGTCTTAAACCTATCTGGTCATCCTTTAAACGAGAGCTTTCAAAATAAAGATATTTACTTTTCTCTAGAATACTAGCAGTAGTAGCAATAACGTTGCTCGCTCTTTTGTTTCCATGAAAGCCGATTGCCAAAGACGAACGTAAATGCTCCGGTCGTTATGTAATATTCCCCCAGAATGGGAGACAATAACTGAAGGAATGATAAAAGCATAAAAATCTAATAAAATCCAGATCGATGTAGTACCTGATCACAAAGCAAACGGAAACATTAAATCTCATTTATTCTATGAAATGGCAATGATTCCATGACCGATTTTTTGTACGCCATTGTTTCGGAAGCATCAAAGAACACTGGGACTTAGAATGTTTTAACCACAAGTTACGCAAGCAATATCTATATCAGTATGGGTATATATATATATATATATATATATATATAGTTGTGTGTGTGTGTGTGTGTGTGTGTGTGTGCGTGTGTGTGTGTGAAACGTTATTATATTACACACTATTTATTTGAAATGAATGTGCCATATTTATTTATTTATTAAACAGTGAATATTATTACATCTACCCGTCTGCGTATTCGACAAGTATTAGTAAAGAAAATGTGTCAGCCGGCAAGAATCGTACCATCAAATGGGGTGGCCTGTTCGATCCTTGCCGAGGGTACAATTTTTATCATTTCTTTTTTCATTTCACAAATGCACAGGCCGATAGTCATGCTACACACTATTTAATAAATTACATTGGGTCGTGCATATCAAATCAATTTCAACTATGATAAAGATTGAATTAATAAAATGTCCGATTAAAAATAAATTTATTAAATTTATATATATTATATATATATGTATACAAATAATTAAATACAAATGTTAATTTAATTAATGGCGACATCACTTCGCTAACAAAACTTAATGCGACATTAACTTACCACCAAATCCTTGAATAATAAGATCATTATATTCGAGTTACAAGACACATGACAAGTACTTTCGACAATTTCAAATTGTCATCTTAAGGACGCAATTTTCTTATATTTAGGCAAATACTAAGACGTAATATATGTAGTCAGAAAGATTTTTTTTAATTATGCTATTTATTGATATTGAATATATGTTTTGGAACGTGTGATGTCGCGGCAATAAAATTCTTGTTCAAATTGATCAAGTGAGTTATAATAATAAAATATTATATTAAATTATTTATATTAACATTCAAACAAATTCTCACAATTCTTATATTAGTTTTATATATATATATATATCTATTAAGATTTTTATATCCCACACGGGTAAAAATATAGGTAAACGAAGTTGAAAAGTCAACTAGAGTCTGTAAGAATATTTATTTAGAGTAACTCAACCGGTTTCACAGTTCTCTGATTTTCAAAAGTTAAACTGAGACGTGTGACGATGCCATGATACTTCTCTCCTTCTCAATTTTAACTTTTGAAAATCAGACAACTGTGAAACCAGAGTTACTTTAAATAAATATTCTTAATAACTCCTGTTGCATTTTCAACTTATTTTCATATATATATATATAGATATAGATATATATATATATGCAGGGGATTATGTGTGTGTGTGTGTGTGTGTCTTTGTGTGTCTGTGTGCTGTGTGGTTTTCTATAATGGGAAAAAAATGCTAAGTATCTCCAAAAAGAACTTCAAACATATAATGATTTTATTTTATCGATATATATATATATATATATATATATATATATATATATATATATATATATATATATATATATATATATATATTTATATTTATATATTTATAAATAGAGAGAGAGAGAGAGATAATATGACAGTAAAACATTAAAAATCTCCGGTTGCAATTTTACATCGAAAGCCCCAAAGATTTAAAATTTAAATTGTGAGAAATTAACGTATGGAAATTCTTTACATACTTATTTTCCTCTTCTTCCATTCCCCCACTCCAAATAATTTCTGCGTTTATTCCAAAATTTTTCAAGGAAAAAAAACTATGAAGTCAAAATAAAACACATCTTCTTCATCTGATAAAATATTCTCCGATTGCCTGTATTTTTTATTATCCTATGCTTCTTATAAATGTTTTAACTTTATAAATGTTTCTCATAGCAGTTCATCAGGCGAAAATAATTTTAATGCCTTTTTTCTAAAATTCATCAAGTCTATTAATTTAAATTACGAGACTTTGCAGTCCAAGGAGAGATCATTTTTTTGTTTTACTTACTGAATATTAACTCCAACACACACACACACACACACACACACATAGATATATGCATATATATATATATATATATATATATATATCGTATATGTTGACAGCATGTTTTCATTGAGACATGTTTCATTGAATAATTTAGATAATTAAGTTTTGTTTGCTTATTTTCAATTGAATACTTTCATATTCACGGACTGTAATTATTAAAATTAAATTAATATTTCTCTCTTCATTTAATAATGACACCAAAAAGCTTGTCTTTGAGATGAAAAGATCAAATGGGAGAAACGTAGACAAGACTCTTCTAAATTATTCGATGAAACATGTCTCTCTCTCTTCTTTCGTTGTATATATATATATATATATATATATATATATATATATATATATATATATATATATAAATAAAAGAACAACAAGATATATAATCCGGTGTTCTTATAGATATTTTTATTTTTACAAAATAGTGCTCAATGTAAATTTACAGAGCATTAATATCATAAATTAATTGATTTAAAATATGTTTTTTTTCGCTACACAGTTCTAACCATGTTTCAAAAATGGGAGCCAAAAGCCACGAATTTAATTTTGTGATTAAATTAAAGACATTAGTTCCATTTCATCATCAAGCGAATTTTGGAGTAACTTTTTAACATTACTGGGTTTTAAATACACAGCTAAAACAAAATTCATGTTTCCAAGGTTACAGATAAATCTATTTTTCTAGACAGGGGTGGCTGGGTTTTCAATATGTCTATAATTTAATGTATCAGTTATTTCTACGTTAAAGCCTGTCGTCTAGATTTTTTTAAATTATATTGTAAACGGCTAAAATTCTTACGGCATTTTTTTTCTTTTTTTTCCGTATATTTAAAGTATTTTACGATTTTTTAAAAATTTTATATTTAAATATTACTAAAGTAAAATTTTCATTTCTCCGATTTAGTAGACTTTATTTATTTATTTAATTACAAATTAAAAGAAGTTTAGGTTAGAATTCATTTTAAGTAACTACAATTTTAATTACAACTTTAAAATATTTTCAGTATTAGTTTTTATAGACTATATTTCATTTAATAGAAGTAAAATGTTACTTACCGCCAGTAAAATTATTTTTCTACATCAAGTATATTTCTATTACGATTTTTAAAATTTTTTTTATATTTAAATATTTTTTAATCAATTTTTTTTTATCTTTACGGCAAAAATAGCTACTTCATTTCTCTATTTTAGTAAACTTTATTTATTTATTTAATTACAATTTAAAAGAAGTTTAGGTTAGATTTCATTTTATTTAACTACAATTTTAATTACAACTTTAAAATATTTTCCTTATTAGTTTTTTTAGACTATATTTCATTTAATAGAAGTAAAATGTATCCGAGTTACTTACCGTCAGTAAAATTATTTTTCTATATCAAGTATATTTATATTACGATTTTTAAAAATTTATATTTAAAAATTTTTAATTAAAATTTTTTTTTATTCATTTACGGCAAAATAGCTACTTCATTTCTCTAATTTGGTAAACTTTATTTATTTATTTAATTACAATTTAAAAGAAGTTTAGGTTAGAATTCATTTTAATTAACTACAATTTTAATTACAACTTTAAAATATTTTCATTATTAGTTTTTTTTTAGACTATATTTCATTTAATAGAAGTAAAATGTATCAAAAAGAATGCTACCACTACGACGAGGACCAGTCCATTACGGTTACCTGCCAGATTGTCCTACCCGGTTACAGTAGTCCAAACCACTTTATTACTTCGAACAAATATATCTCTTTCCGGGACATATCAAGAGAAAAGAACAATTTGAAAGATTTTCAATTCATAAATCTGTCCTTATCTGCTGACAATACAATAGGAACCACATGTTTTAAACTTAGATTCAAAACTGATAGATATGGGTTGATTGCAATAGCTAGATATGATGAGTCTTATTTGGCAGGTAGGAAGGTATTCAAACTTAATTTATTCATTGGCTAAAGTAACATTAATCCTCACGAGGCAGGGCAAAATGAAAGCATTCACTTGAGATTGATCTTTACCCGTCATATCACATCGTTATTACCATTTTCATTAACTTTGATAAAACAATGATTGATTGATTTAGTTTCCTTGATTTATCAGTATTTTATTTAAAGCTAGAAATTTACATCATAAGAATTTTTTGGATATAATGACGATTTACTGAAAAGGTCCTACTAAGGCAACGATGGCGACAGAAGATGCCGATGCTTATATTTCCCAAAAGGATTTGCGCGTAAGCGAATGTAACGAATCTGATGGGAATTGGAATTCGGCTTTTCGATTACCAATTCCGAGTCGTTATCCTTTACACCACCCGCACCTCCAAACAGAACCTGGTATTCTCAAGTGATCCCCCATCTCCGGTACTGAGCAGGCTCGATGTGGCTTAACTTCGGTGATCGTAGAACCGATATTTTAACGTAAGAAGGCCGTAAGCTGTTGATATGGCACGAACATAGGGAAATGGTAACCTCTTCTGAAAACCAACTTAGAATAGGAAAACGATGATAATCAGTGTCTTTGTGAACAACGAGAATGCAACGGGGAAAATAAAACGTAAGAAACTAAAGGAATAGATAATATAACAAGATGCAAGAAACTTGGGAGAAATGTTAATAGTGTTATTAGCCGTTTTCTTACATGTAAGCATTCGGCATTCATTGACCGAATATCCAGTGTTACTGTCGTTTGAAATTCATAAAATCTTATTATCAAAAAAATTTGTCAAGAAAATATGTTAAAGTTTTTGTGTGGTGGTGTTGCCTCCTAAAATTTAGTTTTAGATATTGTAGAACGTCAAAATCTTGACTATATCATTATTTTCTCTTCCAGTTCCATATATTTTAGTCGTTGCAGCTGCTGAAAGTCCTCAATTGATGTCATTTCTCTTATATTGTACAGTTCTTTTTATGGTGCCAAACCCGTTCAGAAATATCTAAACTGTCAGCTGTAGACGAAAGGCTTTCTAAGATCAATGGTGAAGAAAAGGTTTTGAGCTAGGGAGGCCTGAGCGTCTTGGCAATGATCACCCTTCTTTGAACATTGTGGACTGGAAGATTTAACAATTGATATATATATATATATATATATATGTGTGTGTGTGTGTGTGTGTGTGTGTGTGTGTGTGTGTGTGTGTGTGTGTGTGCATTACAATTAATGAGATCCAAACGATTTGCCTCATACACTTGGATACGTTTGGATCTCATTATTTGTAATTCACATATAGGCCCTACTAGCAGTATAACCCGTCTTCGACGGGGTCTTTCATTACTGGAGATTTTTACCGTTCAGTTGGAGCAGTTTAAATTTAAAGTCAGCCCACCTGAAAATCAATATTAGTAGCAAGAATAGGCTGCAATTGAGGCACATCCCCAATTGGGGGGGAGGGTTAACAATTTGAATGGGGGTGGCATTGAAAAAGACCGCTTTTGCTTTCTCAATCTTGTTTCCGCCTCACGCACAGCAGCAGTTGAAGAGGCGTTTCTCCTCAGCCGTTGAGTGTTTTGATCAGCAGTTTCAGCCTCTGCGCAGCAGCAATTGGAGAGGCGTTTCTCTTCAGCCGTTGAGTGCTTTGATCAGCAGTTTCAGCCTCTGCGCAGCAGCAGTTGGAGAGGCGTTTCTCCTCAGCCGTTGAGTCCTTTGATCAGCAGTTTCAGCCTCTGCGCGGCAGCAGTTGGAGATGCGTTTCTCCTCAGCCGTTGAGTCATTTGATCATCATTTTCAGCCTCGCAAGCAGAAGCATTCAGGTATGCTCTTCTGGAAAGCTGATGGCTGAGTTGATCTTCTGACTCAGTGGCTCTGATTGAAGCATTCTCAGAGGCATTTTGAGAAAGACAAACTGAACGTAAATTCGATTCGTTATCTCTTATTCGCATGGCGCACCCAGCGGTAGCGGTTTTGCGACCTACGCAAGTTCTTTTCTTTGGTGGCATCTCTTAGGCAAGTATGAATTGTCAAATGGAATGCGTGGGCAAATACCAGAAGAGAATGCTGTAAAGTTACAGGAGTCAGTAAGTTCGAATAACTTTAGGAAAATTTGGAAAAATAAATGTTGAGTAATAAAAAAGCAAGCTTATTACTACGATGAATGCAATGCAAAAACTGGCAGGACAATAAAAAAAAAATAATTTGGGAACGGCTATAGACGACAATAAACGCAACGCCTTAAAACTGTAGTAATAGGCTTTATGTAACGGAAAAGGTAACCTTACTTGAGAGAAATTGACTGGTTGGCCAAGGGAAGGGGAATGTGTAAATTGGACACAAAACCGGCACTGAAGAACTATCTCATTTGTTTTGTAGCATCTCGCGATGTTGGATAAAACTACACCTAAAATAAAGACCCCTCCCTGCCTTCTGTCAGCAGGGGTGATACTAACCTCCAGGAGAGTGACGTTGCGTCTTCTCGGTCTTACGTTCTCGGCTGTCATGAAGTGGAAAGACTATATTGAATCCATTGCTAGGTCCGATGTTAAGAAGATTGACTCACTCTGTCGTAGTAGACAATTTTCCTCTCTTGAATCTTTCTTACATGTTTATAAATCTACCATTCCCTCATGCCTTGAATATTACCGTCAAATATGGCCCGGTTCTCCTGCTGTACATCTAGAGATTCTTGATAAAAATCTAAAGGATAAGCAATATTATTGGGACTGAATGACGTCTCGGCTTCAGTTACTTCCTGTCGGCGTAATGTAGCCTCCCTGTAATTTTCTATAAATACTTTCATAGTAATTCTTCTGCTGCGTTCTTCATTGTGGTATTTTATGAATTTAGGTGCAGTACGGCAAGGTCTCATCAATTCAAATTTGCATTGGGTGGATGTAAGCGTAAGTTTTTTGCTAACATTTTATTTTCTAATGATTCTCGATTGTGACACTCTCTTTCGGCTCCGTCCTTTTAAGCTAATTTTGATTTTCAAAAACTTGAATACAATGTCAATCGTTATCTACTGTCTTCCTGGCTCCCCTTCGAGATTCCTCGCTCCTTAATAATATTTCTCCCTTTTCATATTTTTTACACCCAGTAACCCTTGTAGCTTTACTGTCTTGCATGGGATGATATGATTAAAAATCAGCTTATTCTATATTTAATTTCTTTATCTTAGTTGGTAATAACTGATCCATACAGATAGGGACAAATATAAAGGGGCAAATATAAAGGGGTAAATATAAAGGGGTAAATATAAAGGGGCAAATATAAAGGGGTAAATATAAAGGGGCAAATATAAGGGGGTAAATATAAAGGGGTAAGTATAAAGAGGCAAATATAAAGGGGCAAATATAAAGGGGTAAATATAAAGGGGCAAATATAAAGGGGTAAATATAAAGGGGCAAATATAAGGGGGTAAATATAAAGGGGTAAGTATAAAGGGGCAAATATAAAGGGGTAAATATAAAGGGGCAAATATAAATAATCAAGGCATAAGGGACTTCTGGGAAATTGGGATTCGGTGAAGACAAGAATAGAAAATATAAAAATCAAAACTAAAAGATTGAAAGAGAATTGGTCTGTCTTTTAAGATGATCTAGTTACTATGCTACCAGCCATGCAGAGGTCAGCGTTTGAGACTAGGAATAAACAAGGTTCAGGGTTTATTTTATAAGACAATTAGGTAGGCTACACGGCGTAGCAAAATAGTGTGTCCTTCCTTTTCTTTTCTTCCTTCCTTTTTAGCCTGCTGTTTTATTAATCTAAGCTTGGAATATCTCAATAGCGGAACCGAATTGAATGCAGAGAAAGAAACTGTCTAAGGAAGCAGTAAATTGACGAAAGCTTGCATATCAAAAGCCGAAGGAAGAAAACTCGACGAAAGACGTAAAAGCAACTAAAGAAAGACGAAGTCTTGAGGGTCGAGGCGAAGATAAAGAAATACGTTGATGAAAAAAAATAATAATAATAATAAAAACATATATCAATCATCAGCAAGCCAATGGCCGCATATTTGATGTGCTCACACCACTCTGATAATCGAAGATGTTTGATCAATTAGGATGGATATTGAATATGTGGCGACATCGATTGAGAGTTTGGAAGTAAAGATAAACCCTGGCCGGTTGAGATATGTTTTTCGGCGAACAAAGGGCATTTCTTCTCACTTCATTTCCTGCGGAAATATTCAGATATTTGCTTTTGATAGTTTGATGACCGACTTCTGTTGAACAGACAAAAACGATGTCTGTTTCGTTGTGTTTGATTTTGCTTCTTACTTCAATGGACCACTCCATTATTGTTACATTTATATAGACCTACGTATCGGCGAATTATGAAATATCAATGCACGCATAAGAATATATGTGGCGGGGTGGGGAAGATTAATTTTGTATATACACATTAGACCGACAATGGAATATTGCGGACATCTCTGTGCGAGAACGACTCACTCTTCACTTTTCGGCCTTATCGTTCGCGCACGGTCTGGTTGGCGAAGACGTATTCTCCAACCGACAGCCGCTTTCTACCAAAGCGAAATCTTCTATGCCTATGCCGACTCTATCGCTATTTCCATGACAAATGTTCAGATGGGATTCTTTCTTTAGTACCACGGGTTCAGACATTTACAACGAGGACACGCCCTGGAACTTCCAGGGAGTCGAATCACTCTCATTCCCCCCGGGTTTCAGATATAAGAAGATGGTGTAATACTACAGTCTTAACCATCGTCATCCATCATAATTTTCACTACTTACCATCTCCTCTTTCATATCACACCCCATAGCCTTATACCTGAAGTGTCTCTCCAGCCTTGTATTTGGAGAATACGAAACTTGTGCACGAGTCGTGCTACTGGAGGAGGATAATATATATATATATATATATATATATATATATATATATATATATATATATATATATATATATATATTGGGTTTAACAACCAAAAAATCATTCAGGGCTTCAGAAATGGCACCAACATTCATACTCTAGAGTACAGTGATGTGTGTGTTTCAGCTATGGCAGTCCAAAGAGCAGTGAAAAAAGATTTGAAAATGATATCGTACGTGAAACCTATGAGGCAACTTGTTACTTCAGGACAGAAGGTTACACGGTTAGTGGGCGAAGATTATCTTGAATAAGTTGGAAAATGATCCTGGAATCATATATATATATATATATATATATATATATATATATATATATACATATTTGAATTTTATATCAATCCTTTCATGAGCTTTAGCTATGATTAATTAAAGATGACGATGTCATTTTCGTTTATGATCGATTTCATCAGGATTCTTCTGTTAACCTTGGAGAATAATTATACATTCTTGTTCCTCAAAGTAGAGTCCAATAGTGGGAGAATTCTAGTAAGATATCTTTAATCATTTCTATGATACAACGGTTCAAACAATCTAACAATTGGACAATTTTGCTGTTACACGATTAGCATGTCCCTGATCAAGGCTAGGCTAGGAAGACATCGGCTGTAGTTTGACCTAGGATGGACTCCGCCAGGTATACGTGCCCAAGATACGCTACGCGTGAATGAATAGTTTTTCGGCTTTCAAACCATATATATGGAAGAACCTGGTTCGGTTCTCAACGACGCCGCGACCCTACGGCCACACCCGGCCATGTGACTAATTATGATGCTGATACTGTCTCAATTGTTAATTCCTTACTACGTCTTTTAAATATCTCTGATATATATATTTTTAATCATTTCACCCCCAAGGAGGGTAATAATTCACTGGGTTACTGAGAGATAGAAAATACGAGAAAAGATATTAAGGAAAAGGAAGAATAAAACAAGAATTAAGAGGACAGAAGATAACGATTGATATTGGCTTTACATTTTTGAAGATCAAACTTGACTGGGAAGCAAGAAGCTAGATAAGAGTTCCACAAGTGAGAAGTGCGAGAGAAGAAACTCTTAGCATAGAACTTACAGTTACATATTGTCACGTCAACTGTAAAATGAGAAGAGCGTGCCGTTATTCTAATACTGCGCTTAAGTTCATAAACTGTAGGTACTATAGAAGAAAGTAATATTTTTTAAAATACTAAAATATGGCACAAGGTCAAAAGCGGATGGAGAAAACCGATCTTTACCTGTCTTATAATTTATCTAGCCACAATCACTGACGATATTCAGTCACCCCCCCCCACGAGGGTGTCATGTGGCACAAGGCCTTTTTAACGTGGGCATTCCGAGCCAGTGTGCTCGGCCAAAAATATGCCCATTGAACCGGTATAAACGGGTTCAGGGCCGGTTTTACCTCCCCGAAGGAGACTCCGCCCTTCGGCGTAGCCTCGTTCGGGTTCCTCCCCGCCCGAAGGAAGAGATTACAACTGAACAGTCGGTTCAGAAATGAAGCCACAATCACTGACACTAACATACACCATTTTTCCTTACACTAAAACAACACATTTTTGCTTATCATTCTTACTACAGCCACAACAATACCTCAGAGGAAAGTAATATTTATTTTTTTAATACAAAAATGTGGCACAAGGCTAAAAAGAGGGATAGGAGAAAGCTGGTCTTCAATTGGACTTATCTTGAACTTATCTACCCCTGATTACTGATCCAAACATACCACAGTATTCCTTACTCCAAAACAACACATTCTTACTTACCATTCTTACTACAGTCACCATAATACCTCATGTCTCTTCGTAGCCCTAACCAGTTCCTATATGTACAATTTGTTGGGAAGGGGATAAATTAACAACATTTAAAAAAGAAATCCCAATGAATATTTACGATAAATACAAAGTCCATTAAAGCCATTGCTATAAAATATTTATAGAAAAAGCATAATGAACCTACCTTACGGCGGTGGGAAAGTGACTTAAGCTTAGATGTAAAAATAAAAACAAATTGTGAATTTCAATAAAACGTTTTGATCAAATTTTGATTGGATTAAATAAAAGTCGGACAAGACCTTTGCCTATACGATAGGATTGATAGATACAAGCAAAATGAATGGGGAATCATAAAGTTTTTCGATCGAATTTTGTCTGGTTTAAAAATAGCTGGAAGCAGGACCTGAGAGATGGATTGATAGAAAGATTTACGCATAAAATATTTCGCTGAAATTATGATTGGATTGAAAATACCAACTTCAAATGTTTTCCGTGTACCAACTGATTGATAGAAACTCGAACAAATAGTATAAATAATAAGATTGATGCAATTGTGTTCGAACAATACGTTTTATATTTTACGTGCACTCAAATTTCCATCGTTTTTTGTTTTGTTTTTTTTTAATTAAATTAAACGAATTTTACTGTATATTCCTTCTTTAGATTTACAAAACAAAGGCGCAGGAAACATTTCTACACACCTGACATATGTGCTATCACATGATTTCTTTTTTCTAGATATCTCGAACACGACACAATTTTAGAAGAGGGACATATATCTCTGCTTGATATTAATGGTTTAAATTGTAATGAACAAAATAAGATAAAAGAAACACTTTTTTTTTTAATCTTTAATAAACCTTTAACGTTATTCTGGAAGCGAGGCGGGTTCTAATAAGGCCGGAAGTTGGTTGTAAATAGAATTGAACAAAACATTTCAGCCTTTTTGCAAATAATGTTTAGTTCGGATAAATCCCTCGCGTGGAAAGGTTTTTAATACTTTCGCCTTTCGTAAGAAATTTAATTTATTTCATGCATTCAACCTCATATATTAAACATGAAAAAAATGATCTTACAAAGAAAACTATCATTATATATTATTATTATTATTATTATTATTATTATTATTCCATTCCCAATAATCTTTCTTTAATAATTGCCTTTTTTCAACGTGTGATCTTCCTTTAATATTTGAGTCATGCTTCTCTATTCCAAAGAAAACCTGGTAGTTTAATTCTTGCTTTTGAAAGTTAGGCATGTGTGCATAGCGTGATTGTCGGCGCTGAAAACACGATTGGCGTGTCAAATTCAAATTCGAGTCGAAGTCGTCGCGTTCACTTTTGTATAGATAACTTTCAAAAAATAGTAATCTTTCTTCTTCCCGCACCTAAGGGTTAAGGTTGATATCTTATGATAATGTGTTATCTACCTTTTGTCGAAGAACAGCTCTGAAATTAAAAGCAGTTGGGCGCGTGTCTAGCAACTCCGCCCTATAAAAATATACTTGCTACTGAAAACACCTAACTCCGTGAAGCCTAAACTACACAGGAGGCGTGTCTAGAGGACTCATACATATTTTTATTCGAAACGAATACAGAGGGCACTCTTAAAGTCGTGCTTGTTTTATATAATTTTAGAACTATTAATTTATTAGATTTCTTTGGATTTTCATAGGTATGAATCATAAAGGATTTGGAACCCCACCAGAAATTTATGTAATTGACTTACCTTTTCACACCCGTAATCCTTTTCAACATTTCAAAATAGATCCTCTTGTGGACGCACCTAGAAATCAAATTCTTGTCATATAATGTCTGTTTTCTAAGAAGAAATTGCTACAAATATTCACAGGGTCTTAGTGAATGTTTAAGGGTATAGTCGATGTAACCATAGTAAGGAGATATGTCAGTAATGTCAATGGTAATCTTACTAAGGATCTCACCTTAAAAAAAAGATCTGCCGTGGTTTGCCATCTACTGTCATGAATGAGGTTAAGGTCAAAGACGTTGTTGATCTGATTATAAATGATGTATCACTATTGCAAAATTCAAAGCAAATCATTCAGATGGGACATGAAAATGATTGCATTTTAGCACAAATGTTGTTTTTTTTCCAGATTTCTGACTTTCTCCACAAAGGTACAGGGGGTTATAATGTCTAGAATCCTGACCCGACATCCCAAATCACTCTCCCCTTTAAAAACACTGAGGGCAAAGACGACGACGGCGACCACGACGAGAGGACGGAATGACGCGCATCGGTTTCAGTATAATATGTAGCGCCGCGACCCGTAACGGTCGACGCGGGTACCGATCGCGGCCTGTGTCACATGTATTAGCTCTAGAATTGCCACAGTTATCCATCGCCTCCGAGGAGGATTACGGTCTCGAGGATTAGGTCCGGTTCCTGAGCCATTCGCGGTTTCGCCCGTTCTAATGCGTGGCGTAAACTTACACTTGCATGGCTTAAGCTTTGAGAAAATTAACACCAGTAAGCAGTTCTTCAATGATGATGACAGGAAAAATGTGGTTCTTATATAAGAGAACAGACAAGAATTACCTACAGATTAAGCATCTATATTCTCTTTCAAATCTTTTGCTAGATTTTCGACCTGATTCTGTTTGTAACACGATTAAACTAAAAGTTCTTAACGGAAATCTTTCACATATACAGACATACCACCAACATCCGCTGTTGAAGGACGCATTCTAGTTGGAGTGACATTTGTATATTTTAATTTGTTATACTTGTATTTGCATCTGCAGTTGATTTCTTTTGCTGGATTTGCAATTATAATGCGTTCTATTTAAGACGAACAGGCGCATATTAACGGGCGTCAATTGAACATTAACCAGCTTTCTAAATCGATGCAAAGTTTTTAATGTGTGTATCATTCATTCACAGAACGAGTGTTTACAATCCACAGCGCTAAACTTTTCGTTTAATGTGTGGTCTTTGTGCAATATTCATTTCCAAATTGTCCTCAACATCTGATGTCATGTTTTTTGGAAGCTACACTAGAATGTTCGATAAAATGACTACATTTTCTTTGATTTTCTTACACGACCATTTATGGTCATGTCTGAAGACACCATGGACAGAACATGTGAGCGACGACAAGATTTTGAAGAAAATTGAAACAAAAAAGAAACTGAATACTGAACATCAGGATGAGGCAGTTGAAATTTCTCGAGCATGTGATGAGGAAGGAGGGCTTGGAAAATCTGATACTCACGGGACAGATTCAAGGACAGAGGAAAGCAGCGCGTAACATACTTGATGGGCTTGAATAAATGGTTAATAGAACAGCGATTGGGAGAAATAACAAAAAGACAAAAATTATTAAGAGTTATAAGGGACAGGAAGATGTGAAGAGTCATGATTGCTTACGTTCTGAAGGGATACGGCACAGAAAACATGAACATTGGCACGGCGGAGTAATGGTTAGCGGCTCGGATTCAGATTTTTTTTTTTTTTGTTGTTTTTTATTTAAAGGCATATCAACACCTTATGGGTCATTTAATGCCGAAATTTTATTTTCATGTAGGCTTTGGTAACTTTTTTAATCTATTGCTGTTAATTTTAGTTTTACAATAATGTATTGCTAGTAATCTTTGTCTTTTCCCAATAATGTCTTCTTGGTAATTTTTTTTTACTAGGAAAATATGTTCCTGCTTATCGTTTCCAATTTATTTTTATATTTTCATATTTTTCATTTTATTTGGGGGGGGGTCACTATTTACCTTTAGCTGGGACTCTAACGGATGTCACTACCTGACTCGGATTGAGGAATCAGAGTTCGAATTCTAGTCGAGTTTATTACATTTGCTTACGTTCTAATACTCTTGTGAAAGGTATGAATCCATCTCTTCTACCCCCAGCTATGACAGACTGGGTCCTATAGCCTTAAGTGACTACCAGTCTAGGAGAAGGAACCCCTAATTCAAACAAGCCTGTGATAAACATCTAGAGACTTGTAGGTCCTGTTTCTTTAGACTAAAAGTTAACTTCAAAAATACATCCAATTTGCATGTCGTCTCAAAGAATGGAACTGGCATCCCTACTCCGAGCCGCGATAGAAAATAATGGATTCTTCGGTCTTAGTACAAACGTTCGAGCAAACGCAAGACTGGAGCACGGCACAGCGACGTGGACCTCTCTCAATTCGAACCATTCGCCCATGAGTGTATCATTTTCAACAAAATGATCATTACTTTAAAATGATTCCTCTTCTTCTATATGCTGTCTCTTCAGGGCGTAGACGATCACGACGCTTCACAATTTTTCTGTCCTTCTTAGCTCTTAATAAATGAATGAGTGAAACCCTGAATGAAGACCAAAATATATTACTTCGACTACACGGTTCTCGCTGTGGGGTTTATATTCACCTTTCGTTTCTTGTTAACTTACAACAGGCATTTTACAGTTTGTGCTCCAGACCAGCACGGAAGAGAATAGAAACGAACGCTGGGTGAGTGCTCCATTGTATGTTAACAATAAAAGATTGGATTAAATTTTATTTTTCTACCAAACTGATCCGGTTATTATTAGCTGTTATTTTTCAAGCGAAAACAAAAATATTCACGTTTACATGTCAGCAAACACTGAAATGTAGACGAGAGAATTCTAACCTTAACAAGAAAGAGCCAGGGTAGAAAAAAAAGTGCGTTATTTACATTACACTCTTGTCCTCATCTTTGTCGCCGTATTTATTATAACGTTTCGGCCGTTATACGCTCCGGTCTTCTTCAGGTTGTTGGAATGTCGAACTTAACTC
The DNA here is from genome assembly GCA_903632075.3 of Acanthosepion pharaonis. Taxonomy (NCBI): domain Eukaryota; kingdom Metazoa; phylum Mollusca; class Cephalopoda; order Sepiida; family Sepiidae; genus Acanthosepion; species Acanthosepion pharaonis. The sequence goes on along the minus strand of CAHIKZ030004581.1, from coordinate 958,151 downwards.
TTTATTTCGCTCACTGGGGTAGACTGTTCTAGATCCACGTGCCATTTTTAATGGATGTCAGTTATCAGTTACCTCCTGTCAATTTCCCTCTAAAAGTTCTCAACTGGCTTAACCGGGTATTGAACTCAGACTCTTTGGGTCCTGTCACTAACCGACGCCTTTATCCACTGTGCCATGTGTCCATCTGCGTATGAATTTCTGGGTATTATAAACTTAATGTCTTCAGCAACGATTTTTACCAGTGTTCATATTGCAATCTTTTTTGCTGTTATCATTATATGTTTTTAGCAGAGCTCATATTTCAACTTTTTTTCTTGCAATATGCGCTCTGGTAAAAACAGACTGATAACTGACATCCATTAAACATGGCACGTGTGTACAACGGCCTAAACTTTGTAATAAATATGGCGACAAAGATGAGGACAATAGTCCCAATAATGTAAATAATGTACATAATACCTCATCTCAGAAATATAGACAGATACTGTTCAAGTGACACCATGAAAGATTAGTGTAACTGATATCGGCGCTGAAATGGGCTCGCAGAGGCGAATTCAATTCCTAGCGTCGTTTCTTAAGTTCACTTTTGCGCAAAGGATCCCGTCAAAGATATGAATCCATCTTGTCTCCTTGCATCTACGTGCTAAATCGCAGAGTAGACTTGACTATAGATCGATCGAGATTTACACCACCAAATTAAAAACCGTTTTGTAGACAACGGAAAACCGCCTTACTGTCTTTCGCTGGATTTCTTTGGAGAGCCATGGTCGTCTACCTCTTGAATATCCAATTTATTATTCTTAAAAAAAAATTAAATGAACCTTTTTTAAAATCAATTCACCCTAAGCAAGGCGATAAAGCCACTTAGATACAAGGGGATTGAAAAAGAATAAAAAGCATTTAGGAAGAACTAGAAACCTAATCCTAAACAGGGAACAAAGGATGAATCTCTACTTCTGTTCAGAAAACCAAGGAGTAGTATGAACCGGCTGATAAGCGAACATATTTACTTATGAGAAAAAATTAATAGTAAATGAAAAATTCAAGGGGAGACGTTAGGCGTATAGAAATGAGGTAGAATAAAATATTTCTCTTTATGTCTCATATCTATTTAAACAAGTCATATTAAATTCAACTAAATGGAGGAGTGTGAAACGATAAAACAATCCTAAACATGAGCAAAGGAATAAACGTCTACCCCTATTCAAAATTATTGGAAATAATGTAAATAGGGCGAAAGGCAAAGCTATATACTCCTATGATTTCCCATATGGGAAGCTGAATTTATAAAAACAAAAATTTCCCATGAACCCCCGGAAATATATATAAAATCTGCCATATTTGTCGATTTATAAGATGCATGTTTCTTGGGATGCATTCTGAAACCTGGACTCACCGAGCTTGTCGACTGTACAGATGAAATTACTGGTAATCAGTCCCCTAACCTAAATTCATAAGCATTGAAACCAGTGACATATTGGAAAGATATCTTTAAAAGACAAATGCTAAAAAACATGGAGAGTGTTTCTCCTTTAGAAACTATAGTGTCCTCGATAAACAGAATATCATTAGTTAAAAGTATTAATAAAGTAAACATACTTGATGATCATCATTACTTTCCCTTTGTTTTCAATATCATATATTTCCTGAATTCTTAACTCTAAAATGCGTGAGAAAAATAATTTATATTAACGTTACACTAATTAGCTTCAGAATTCGTTAGCTGATTTTTTTAATTAGTTCTTTCATGTATTTACACAATTTTATTTCTTATCACAAATGAACTAAATTTGACTTGCGATCAACTTGTTTGGGAAAAGTTTTTATAACGTGTCTAATCTTTGCATTCGTAGATCTATCAACTGTAGAGCGTTCGCTGTGCATGTGAAATGCTTCGGTCTCGTTCCACGGCAGCTAATGGATGCACGGGTAGCGAAACCGATATTGGTACGGAAAGTGGAATCGGAGATCCGAGTCACAAATTCCGGCCTGATACGTTGCGTCCAATTCCTCACAAATGCTCGTGGGAAGTCAAAGGGGATGGGACAGAAAGTTCTCCGATGGAATCAATGGCATCCGTGACCAAAGTGGTGCCTTCAAGTTGGAGGACATTGGCTGTAATCTGATCTAAAGAAGCATGGGCTCCGCCAGGTCCATTTTGCCAAGACACACAGCGCGTCAGTGAATACTTCTCCGACTTTCAATCTAGATATTTGGAAAGAACTGATCTGGCGCTCAGCTACACAGCTATCTTAGGACTAGGCAGTCATGGGACTGATGCTGCTGCTGCTGATGATGATGATGATTGATGTGGACGCAAAGTTGGGACCACGGAAGGAAAACACGGAACACGGATTAGAGGTAAGAAAGATATATTAAACAAAAAGGTTACAAAGATAGTGTAAGTGTAAGCGGAGCTTACTATGTGCTAGTGTCCAATATTGGTAGTCGTACGCGGCTGATACTACGGTATTAGAATACTCTCTCTCTCTCTCTCTCTCTCTCTCTCTCTCTCCCACTTCTCCTAGAGTGTTATATCGCATACTTTATATAGTCCTGGAAGAGTCCATGTTGTAGGTATGTTACGGTCTCGCAACAATGATGATGATGACATCGATATACATTAGGGGGAAAACTGCAATTCTTCTCTATAGTAGTGTACGCCAAGAAAAACTGCAAATTTCGAAACTATGAAAGCAAGGGGAAACAACTCCGCTATCATTCGCAATGATATCTAACAACTGAAGGATAATAAAGAAAAAAATCAATGGAGAGTGATTACCGCTTACGTCCTGAATGGACACGGCATTAAAAAGAAATCCTAGTATAAATGCCGTTATTAACCTCAGGGAACATTCTTTTTGCTTGCAGCAGAACGTGCACTGGCATGATTCCGGAACTCATTAGGAATTGCTATGTCGTTTAATGAGCTTTCCGCTTCCGTGTTCGTTCAGTGTATCGTGGAAGAGTTTTAAAGAAAAGATTTTTCCTATTATTTAACCCATAGATTGAGGAAGAAAATATGGATTCTTAGCTTTCCCAATGGTATTTGCATGTAAGTGAATGTATGGAACACAATTAAAATTCGAACTCGGCTCTCCGATTACTGCTTCCGAGTTCTATCCATCATATCACGCGCACCTTATAGTTCTATCCATCACATCACACGCACCTTACCTTAGCTTATAACACCTGATGTTTCCAAGCGGTCAACCATCTAAGTATTGACAAGGAGTGACGTTGCTTAAATTCAGTGATCGGACAAGTGTTTCAACGTGATATGGCTGTGAGCATATCAATATAATATAATTTCAAGTAAATGTTTTTTTCTCTGATTGACTGTGATAAACTTTCGATACATAATTCAATGTCTGGAGTTAATAAAAACTGACAGCACATAATTATTTTCTTGAAAACTGAAAAAAAAAATATGTTTATTGCAAGAAACATGTGTTGCTTACCGTATTTAGAATTCTCATTTTCATTGTATTCGGTCGAGTGAGCTCGGATATTAATGAGTCTATTACGCCAGCCATCACAGTTCTACATCAAGGTCGGAAGGTTATTAGAGAGGCATGTTATGTCTCATAACATAGCTGGTCATTGGAAGTGGTTGTTGGGCGACCAAATCACTCAGCTCCATCGCTGTAGATCACTTTGCTCACCAGAAGTGTCCTGCAAAACACATTCTGCGTTCGTGTAAGATTCTACAAATATCATGGAGGTGAAGTCAATGTTGAAGGCTTTTCTTCAAATGTCAGTCCCCTCAGGTCCCAATAGGTATCTCTGTGTGTGTGTGTGTGTGTGTGTGTGTGTGTGTGTGTGTGTGTGTGTGTAGTGTCCAGCCATAAAGTACAGTCTATCTACTAAATAATCCAATATGCACCAAAAATATTCCGCTTCTCATCAATCCAATGACTTCTGAACAGATGAAAGAGTTAAATGAAAATATAAGGTACGATTTTCTTTTAAACATGAAAAATTCGTTAGTCAACCCTTGGTCAATCTGTTCATCCGGAATTAGCTTATTTTCTAAAGCAATTGCTTCAAAAAGCTGTTAGACCTAATCCAAAACAGAAATGTTCATTAATTTCCGATTCTTGATCTTTTAATTATTTTTCTGGCCCCCCGATTATTAAGACTGTCCTATTATAAGGTACCTAAGTGTACGTGATGACACAAATGACGTGAAGTCTGTTCAAGATATCCTATGTCTCCTGACTTCTTTACACAGAATTGCGTGACAAAAATAATTTAAATTAAATTACAGTTACAGATAAATGTAGTAATTAGCTTCAGAAATCGTTAGATGACATTTAATTGGTTCATTCGAATGAAAAAAAAAACAACGTATATTTACACTTTCTATCATTTCTTTATATCTAATCCAACGAGATAACTTATCAACATCTCCCTCACACAGACATTATATATATATATATATATATATATATATATATATATATATATATATATTTTGAACAATAAAAAATATTAAAAATTAAAATTTTCAGTCACACTGGGTTGTATATTAATATTTTTTCGTTTTATTATTTCAGTTAGATTCCTTGCCTAGTTTCCGGCCAGCATTGCCATCATCAGGAGAAAAAAAATTCTGCTGCTTAGTTGCAGTGAACTACAGGAATGAATGACATTATGAGGAAAATGAACTTTATCTGTAGGTTTCATTTGTTTTTGGTTTTTTTTTTTGTTTTGTTTTTTTTATTATTTTTTATCATAAATTTTCCTCAGTACTTGTGTTGGTCAAACAATCTCTTTTAAGTTGTTATTTAAGATAAAGGCTGGATAGATTCATGCTGCTCTGAATTCCCTTGGTCATTTTGACACTTTTATTGATTCCTGGAAAGGGGATGTGTCAGTGTTAAGTGTGTGTTATCATTAAGTTCTTAGGGAGTGAGTGAGTATGGTATGTGTGTAAGTGTGAGGCCTCAACACTTCCGCAAGCATGTCTGTCATGTGTCGGCGAGAAATGTGGTTAGGTCCTGATTTGTGGGGTTAGATAATAATTCTACATATGTTGTCAAATTTGTGATTAAGCCCGTCTGGATGGAGTGTTTTAAGGCGCACAATCCTTTTATCTTCATGGTCTTCTAAAGTTTTTCTAAGCTTATCTGCTCTGAAATTTTCTATTTTCTCAATTATAGTGAATTTGGCATGGCTTTTGAAATCGTGTTTGTCTAGGCAGAAATGTTTTTCTACAAGTAATAATCTTTCATAGAGTCGACTTCATTCGAATGCGATAATTATTAATTCAAAAGGGAAAGGGCCATTCAGATTTTCCAACATAGTGTTTCTGGCATAGTGTGCATACTAGGAGATTAATTATGTTATGACTTCTACAGTTAGAGTCGTGGTATATATATATATATATATATATATATATATATATATATATATATATATATATATACAGTGGGTAGCAAAAGTATTTAACACATTGGTTTTTCTTACATATCTCAAAAAATAACAGATCAATTTCAACGTAATTTATAGGAAATATTTAAACGAACATTGTCGATCAAAACATAGAAGGAAAATTTAAAACCACTGTTTTGTGAAACATTTATTAACAATAAATAAAATAACCCATATGCAAAAGTACTTAACACCAATGCAAATATTATGCTAGAAGAGACGTGTCATCATGATTCCTACGCATATTTATATGATGTGATATGTCGACCAATGACAGCACTGTACGACACTCAACTGGCTATTAGATAACAGCTTTAAGACATTGCAGCTATTCTGTTGCCACTACTGCAAGAAAATGGTGAAAACAAAAGAATTGTTGAAAGACATGCGCAAGAAGATCATGAAGAATCACAAAGATTGTAAGGGATATAGAAAAATCGATCAAGATTTGAATTTGCTTGTGAATACAGTTGGTGCTGTTGTTCGAAAATGGAAAAAAAATTCGATACTATTGAAAACATTCAAAGGAGTGGTCGTCCCTGTATCTTAAATGAGGCTAATGAGCGATACATTTCCTGTACTGTGAAGAAAAATCCATTTTCAACTCGTCAAGAAATTTAGAATGATTTTAAAAATGCTGGAATTGAAGTTAGTAAAGATACAATTAAAAGAACACTGAATCGTGCAGGTCTCACTTCAAGATCACCGAGAAAGACTCCACTACTGAAACGCCGACATGTACAAGCCCGTTTGAATTTTGTAAAGAAATATGAAATTGAATCTAATGATTTCTGGGAGAAAGTAAGTTGGTCAGACGAAACGAAAATTGAGCTTTACGGATGAAACATGCGCACTCATGTATGGAGGAAAAAAGGAGCGGAATACGAGCCAGCAAATACCATCCCTACAATCAAACATGGGGGTGGAAATATTATGATGTGGGGTTGTTTTTCCTCAAATGGAGTAGTGTTGTGGTAGGATCCACCTAATTTTCATAGTGGAGTACCGACCATATAAATATGGTTGGTACCGGGAAGAGAGGGAGGAATCAAGAGATTCACCCAGAGACTCTGCCCGACTGCGACTCAGTCAACACATTCTCCAGGAACGGTCTTACCAGAAATATACAAAAGACTATATGTAAATATTGTGTACACTTTCTTGTTTCAATACATTTTGTTCTAAGTACATTTTGTGTGCATTATTATTCCATGCATTAGTCAAGTTTCAACAAGTAGGAAAAATGAAAATCATCGAATGAACAGTGAATGCTGCAAAATACACTCAAATTTTGTCAACTCAACTCTTGAACAGTGCCACATCTTTGGGACATGGTCATGATTTTGTATTTCAGCATGACAATGACCCGAAGCATACTGCTAAAACAACTAAGAATTGGTTTAATAATAATGACATTAATATCCTGGAATGGCCAAACCAGTCACCGGATTTAAATCAATCGAACATTTGTGAAACTATTGAAGTTACGAGTTCATAAAAGAAATCCATCGAATTTAAACAAATTGAAGAAAATTTGTGAAGAAGAATGGGTCAAAAATACCAACAAGTACCTGCAAGAAACTAGTTGAAGACTATGGGAAACGACTTGAGGCTGTGAAGCAGAACAGAGGCTACTGTACTAAATATTAGTAAAATTGTGTTAAATACTTTTGCATGTGGGTTATTTAATTTATTGTTAATAATGTTTTGATCGACAATGTTTGTTTAAATATTTCCTATAAGTTCGTTTAAATTGATCTGTTATTTTTTGAGATATGTAAGAAAAATCAATGTGTTAAATACTTTTGCTACCCACTGTATATATATATATATATATATATATATATATATATATATATATATTTAGGTTATGACATTTTTGTTACCCTATGTTCCTGTGTCGATGAACTTTTCTACAAAAGTAATAAAAAATGATATTATTTTTTTATTTATATATATATATATATATATATATATATGTGTGTGTGTGTGTGTGTGTGTGTGTGTGTAATGTATTGAGGTAGCAGATCATTATTCAAAGATATATTGTTAAATATACAACGAATTTCTATTATTATATTTAACAGACATTCGTTGTCTGATATATTTAACAATATATGTTTGAATATATATATATATATATATATATATATATATATATATATATATATATATATATATATGAGAACTAATGCTTTTTATTTACAATACAACCGATTTTTATCACTTTAAACGTTACTTTTAGTGGATACTCATATTTGAGTAGACGATCCGTTTATTTATTAAACGGTGCATTTTTTCTACCGGACTGAATATTAGAGGAATAGAGCGCATATTTTCCTTTAATAATATTTCTCGAACCTGTGAACGAAAATAAATAAACGCCCTGTTTAATAAATAAACGGAACGTATAATCAAATATGAGCATTCACTAAAAATAACGTTTAAAGTGATTCTGTATATATGTATATATATATATATATATATATATATATATATATATATATATGCAACCTACACTCTATTGATTCTGTTCTAATACTTCGGTCCATCGAGTGGCATGACGTCATAGAACAGCATCTTCAAAGTAAGATCTGCGTCTGCTATCCCGCGACCGTTATCGTCGCATAACAATTTTCTATGACAAAATAACAAAATATCATCTTTGACGGTGGATATCTTTGTTTCCTGTCTGTATAACCACTCTGAGGATGG
>CAHIKZ030004581.1:887500-945000 GCA_903632075.3 Acanthosepion pharaonis | reverse complement strand
AGTGCATTACGGGTAGTCCATTTTGGCGGTTATTTTGCCGGAAGTCGTTATTTATTTATTTATTTATTAGAGTTAAATTATTTTGCCTGTTTTCATTTTATTTTATTTTTTATTTTTATTTCTTATTTACTGCATTTATTTTTATTTTAATCGGTGTTTTATTAACGCAGTAAAAACTTGTTTATATCGCTTATTTAATAGTTTTGTTTAGGTTTGGGAAGATAAAGCTATTTATTCAATTTTGGGGTTGATTGCTGTAGTTTATTCTAATATATATATATATATATATATATATATATATATATATATATATATATGTATGTATGTATTTAAATAGCAAGCATGATTTCAAACATATATCGTTAAATAATATCGACAAGTTATATCTGGTAAATATGTTATTAACTTTATCAAATTTCCGAATTAGTTGCTTTATATAGTCGTTAAATTTACCAAAGTTTTTTGGGTGGTGTTTTCCCGATTAATTTCGAGATTATTGTTAATATTAGTTTTCAAGGATAGTGTTTTGTTTGTGTTTATATATATAACAATGAACGAAATATAAAAAATACACATAAAAATTCAGTTTGACGGTTATAAATGACGTCATCATGAGTGACTTAAAATTGGTTCAAGCAAAGGAGCGTACATCGAAATTAAACAGAAATATTTACAGCAACATACAAAAAAAGACAATTCAACACAAAATTTTAAATATATATATATATATATATATATATATATATATATATATAGGAGATTGGAGTCAACACCCAGAGGTTACAGTTTGTTTCATGTTAAACGCAATCGTCAGGCATGAAACAGACTGTAGCCCTGCTTGTTGACTTGAATGTCCACTTTATATAATTTCTATCGTTGATATTGGGTAATTTAATACATAAATATAGCATACCTTTAAAACTACATTTTATCATTCATATATATATATATATATATATATATATATATATATATATATATATATATATATATATATATATATATATATATATATATATATGTGTGTGTGTGTGTGTGTGTGTGAGAGAGATAGAGATATTATGGTACATAAACATTATATATCAGATTAATTGTGGGACAAAATAGAAAGAATCCTCTGAAACGTTTCATCCTTCCGAAAGACTTCATCAGATTAAATAATGCATTGGTGGAATTATAAATAGAGGTATACAAAATCTTAAAAATATCGGTTATTGTTATACATCGGGACAAACTATAAAAATGCAATGATGCTTAAGGTTAAACTTCGCATAGGATAAATTTAAATTCGTACTTTACAATTCAAATGACGAAATGTCTTCAGTTCCATTTCAACATAAAAAAAACATTTAAATTGATGAACTAATCACTAATCGTATTAAACGTGTAAGTGTATATATTTTGATTCAAAATGTTCACCCTTACGCCCCTTAGTAAAATAACTGGTTTCGCCGTTTCCATGTAATTAATATTTCGAATGTATAAAGCTTATAAAGCTCCGTAAATTTCAATATTAGTTATACCAAAATACGCTAGAGGACAAAACAGAGCTTGTTTTTTAGCTTCTGTTTTTGTAACATGAGAACTCTTATATAGCGATGGAATCGTATTTTTCAAACATAATTATAATTTAGGCTCTACTTATGTATTGAGCACTGTTTTTTTTTTAAATAAAAACAAAAATACTAAAGAACCTTGGATTATTAACTAACGGTTCTTTCCTATTTTTTTATATATTTGCACACACACACACACACACACATATATATATATATATATATATATATATATATTACATAATTTTCACTCACATGTGATAGTTAATCATGCATCAAAACACCACCAAAATTCTTCAAACTTTATTTGAACTATACAATGTAACCCGGATATAAGAGGCCCTGATATAAGAGAAACTTCGGATATAAGAGAGATTTTCTCTGGACCGAAAGTGTTCCCATACTTACCTAAACAAAATAGACCAAACCCGGATATAAGAGAAACCCGGATATAAGAGAGTTCTTCTCCGGTCCCGACAACTCTCTTATATCCGGGTTACACTGTATCTATATAGTTATCTATCTAAAGAGCTGTGGGTAGGGCCGTGTACCTTTCAACAACTTGACGTGTATACATATATATATATATATATATATATATATATATATATATATATATATATATATATATATATATATATATGGGGCAAAAATAGATAGGTTGTTTAATAAAACAAGGGCAAACGAATGGATATCAATGTGATCTGTACGAAAAACATTTATTAAATATTAATTATTACCCATATGATAGAAATGAAGCACGGAAATTAAGGTTTTAAGTCCGGAATTTTCGGGCACGCCTGTGTCCTTCATCAGCGGCGCGAGAAATAAACAGAGAAATATAGAAGTCTCACCAAGAGTTGTTCTTGTGGTCGGTGTGAATCCTGGTGATTAATGGATTCAAAATTTGGATCGGAATGAACGTGTTAGGCCGTTTTGTCCTTATCGGTGTGTGTAGTAGGGGAGTGAGATTTTGAACGTAGAGGAAGAAGGTCATAGGATTTGGGGTGGGGAAGAGGTCCCTTGTGTGGTCGAAGTCTGTTCGTTCAAGGCTTTTGCCGAGACAGGAAAACAAAGGAAAAATAGTAATAAAAATAAAAGAAAAAAAATGGAAAGGAACAAATAAAAGAATAAAACATCTTGATAATTTTTTTTTTTTTTTTTTTTGAATAGCATTGCAAACGAATGGCGGACGATGCAGAAAGAATAAAATATAAAATAATAATAATACAGTGTAACCCGGATGTAAGCGAGTTGTCGGGACCGGGGAAGAAGTCTCTTATATCAGGGTTTCTCTTATATCCGGGTTTGATCTATTTTGTTTAGGTAAGTATGGGAACACTTTGGGACCAGAGAAAATCTCTCTTATATCCGGGTTTCTTATATCCGGGTTACATTGTAGTAATAATAATAATAATAATAATAACAATAATAATAATGATACAGGAAAATAAAGAGGAAAAGTGCATACAAATATAGATGCCCTGATGTACCTAAGAGTGTGTAAATATACACTAGCTACCACATAAACTTGTGAATCTCAACTTACGTGAAGATATGAATGCCTGATACTAGATTAAAATGCATCTACACCAACTTTCCTCATTCTCCACATAATGTTGTATGCAAAGGTGCTATAGTCGTAGAACCGAAGATGGTATAGTAAAGGATGATTCGGAAGTAGCCCTCAGGGTACATGGCAATATTTCCTTTACTGAAAAGTCCGTAATGGGGGGAATCATAGGTGTCAAAGCAGACAAATATAGTAAGAGGGAGATGGCTGTTAAAATTTGGATTTAAAATGGTCGATGGAGGGAATACTTATTCGAGGAGTGGTGTTGCTGGTAATAGGTTTCCTTGTGAAAATCATACTCTCTGAGTAAACCCAAATCTCTGCTTAGTCCTTTTATGTGAAAATTTATAGATGACAGCACCTGCACACACCGGTACTCACGTAGTATTCTAAACTTTGACAGATCCAATCTCATATATCTACTCTTTTGCCGCAAATGCGAGAAGGGGAATTTTGAGTTGCGGTTTCTCCCATATTTTAACCGATTACCTATCTACCTGATCAACTCAAAGGGTTTTTCAGCGGTTCTTACGATGAACTGTGTCAAAATGGCTAAATGTGTTATCTGAAAACATAGAAAAAAAGGCGCACAATTAGCTTAGTAGTTTTTTAGATATTAAACATTTTGTGGGATGGACAATTATGCTGTTACACAACAATTATTCGAATGTATTTAGCGAGATAGGACTTACAGACTTGCTGGCACGATAAGGATATACCATCAATTTCTAATGACACTGTGGAGTAGGTTCATCATGATCTGGGGTACTATCCCCCTTCCAAAGAACAATAGGGCTTCAGGTTTCTGTCTATATTTCTGAGATGAGGTATTATGTACATTATTTACATTATTCGGACTATTGTCTTCATCTTTGTTGCCATATTTATTACAACGTTTCGGCTGTTGTACGCTCCGGCCTTCTTCAGGTGGTTGGAATGTGGAACTGAACCCTTTATTTCGCTCACTGGGGTAGACTGTTCTCGTTACACGTGCTATGTTTAATCAGTTATCAGTTATCAGCTATCTCCTGTTAATTTTCCTTCTGAAAGTTCTCCACTGCCTTAATCGGGTATTGAACTCACACTCTTTGAGTACTGTCACTGGATCTAACCAACGCCTTTATCCACTGTGCCATCTGTCCTTGGCTTCATAGTTATACGGGGATGTCAAACTGCGGTTGGTTATATTGGTGTATTGGAAAGAGAATCCTTATTGGCAGGTCTTCGCCTGTGTAAAAATGAGCAGATCATTCAGCAAAACAGTCCATAATGCCCGCAGGACAAAGGACTTTTTCATGGCAAAGAACATGATTCTTTTGGACAATTCAGCGTGTTCACCCGACCGAAACCCCATTAAAAATGTTTGAAAGTGGTTAACAAGGGAAGTCTGTAGAAATGAACGTGAATTTGAAACAGTGATGTAAATGAAGCCATACTCACTACTTAGAATACCGTTCCAGCCGGCCTTCTGCAGACGCTTATATCGACCATACCAAAGTTAATGTGTAAAGTTATTCACAATGACAGCCGTGCAACTCACGATTGAAACGTTGGTCATTCCCTACTCTTTTTAGGACTTCTTCTAGATATTGTCTTAAACTTTTGATCAGCTAATATTTAACCTAAATTCCCAGTATTCAAATTTTGTCTATTAAATGCTAAAAAAGTTTTTAATTTTTTTCCTTTTCTTATTTTAATTCATTATGCTCTACTCAGATAAATGGCTGATTCTAACAACTCAAAAAGGTTTTTTTTCTTTAAATTCGTCGGACGCTGTTATTGGAAAAAATTTAAAGGGGTATTTTTTGCTTAAAAAACAGTGATATTTAGCTACCCCCCCCACACACACACACGTGAGTTACATGTGGCACAAGGCCGGGTTTAACTTAGTATCTCCGAGCCCGTAAGCTTGGCCAAAAATATTCCCTCTTTGAACCCGCATAAACGGGTTCAGGGGCAGTCAACCACACCGAACAAGACTATGCCCTTCGGCGGAGCCTCGTCCGGGATCCTATCCGCCCGAAGGCAGAGAGTGTTAGCCAAGTATAGTTCGTACCGGCTCATAGTGAAGTAATGGATAACGGCTCGGATTGAGGAATCTGAGTAACCGAGTTCGAAAACCAGTCGCTTTCATTACATTCACTTACATGCTAATACCCTTCGTGAAGATATGAATCCTCTTCTTCTTCCCCAACTATGGATAAATAGCGGAACAGACGGGGTTCCATAAACTTGGATGGCAACCGATCTAGGAGAAGGAAAAGCTCTGAATTCAAAACCGTCGTAAAACACCACTTCTACTGTAGTGCATGTGGTGCCCGTATGGGTCACGCGATAAAAAAAAGTCGGTATTATGTATAGTTATTAATATATACTTAATAGCTCTGTTATTGAATACTATTTTTCTTACACAATATATATATATATATATATATATATATATATATATATATTGGTGTAAGAAAAATAGTATATATATATATTTGTAAGAAAAATAGTATATATATGTGTGTGTGTGTGTGTGTGTGTGTGTGTGTGTGTGTGTGTTGTGTGTGTGAGGTATGCGTACTATAACTTTTATCAGCGCTAAAAATAGAATCGGTGACCCGAGTTCAAATTCCTACTGAGTCTGTTGCATTCACTTTCGCGCTAATGCGTCTGGGAGAGTCATGAACCTAACTATACGATAAAAAAGCAAGTCGGCCTTGTGAAGGGCAAATCGTAAAATTAGAGAGTTGAGCAACTATGTTGAGAAAAAACAAAATGGCTTTCATCTTTGAAAATCAGCATATGTTATCTCGTTTTTCATCTGAGCTCAAAACACGGACCCATGCCACTGGCGGGAAAATAAGCAATCACCACGGCGATGAATTAATGTGAGGCGAAATTTTGAATAAATAAAACTAAATATGAGTGAGAGAAAAAAAAACAACTGATTATGAGATATATTTCCACCGAAACCCTAGAGCCTATAAAGAAATATAAAACTAAAAAAAGAATATACGTATTTTCCCTCAGAGTTCAACAGAGACAACTGATTCTTTCCAGGAGATCTCTACGTCATTAGTCACAATTCTTTGATCAGAATCGGCGATGCAGTCTGCATTGTCTACGGTTGGCTGACCATTTGAACGCGTGCGCCTGCCGGTCACTACCTAATAACTTGCGGTGGTGCCTCCCTGTCTGACAGCGGCCTTATCGTTCATTGATTGAAAGCCGTACTTGGGGAAAGGGAAAAAGTTGCGCCGTCAACGAGCCTGAAGTGGAAAGAGACCGTACAGAGTCCTGACCAGATACACAAGGTAGAGGAAACTACTTTTAAGAATGTTAACTTTGATTTGTCAAGTAAGAATCATGCGGAGATAGATGCATAAACGCAGCCGAATTAAGACCGTTACTGAACAACACACACACAGACATACGCATATATATATATATATATATATATATATATATATATATATATATATATATATATACATTTACGTTTATAATTACGTGTCCAGACCAAGATAAAACCTTTCAAGTCGTAATGGAAAACTAAATACTCATATCCAAAATGTATTATATATATATATATATATATATTATCAATACGTTTTCTTATGAAATGTATATGCGTACATAGATACATTTATACATAGTTTTGTGAGGTGTGACTGTGTGTAGGTGTGTATGAGAGTTTCCTATCGGAGATATTTCTATGAGTGAGTATTTTAAAGTTATATATATATATATATATATATATACATAGATAGATATATAGATAGATATCAGGAGACAGACAGAATTATTTTCAAATCGAAATTATTTTCACATATTTTGCTTTATTTGTCGGATCACTCATATATATATATATATATATATATATATATATATATATATATGTGTGTGTGTGTGTGTGTGTGTGTGTGTTTGTCTGTTTCTGTGTGAATGTACGGATAAAAAGTGTATGCAAATATAATAGTGGACACTGAGGTCAATACCGAGCGGTGTCTATCTGTTTGCGTGAAAGCAATCTTCAGACCATGTTCGTTTTATGTTGGCTAAACTATTTATATATGCTTGTCAATGATGCGTTATGTGCAACGAGGTCTATTGTATTATCCTAACGGTTATTGAGTAGGCGGTAACGGTTATGTTGCAAATTATTCTAGTGACTATTGAGTAGAAGTAGTTGTAGATCCGAACACGGTTATTTGTAGCTATTGCATAGCGTTATTTGTTAAGGCAGATATGTTTGATTATATTTCTGAGATGAGGTATTGTAACTATACATGTTTCATTAAATACGACTGACAAGTTTCTTTTTTACGTGTTCTTTTCATTTTCTTCTTTATAAGAAGACATAAACATATATAAACATATGAAAAATTAGACATAAACATATATTAAGAAATGAACAATGTCCGACAATTTATTTATTAAAGACATTTTTATGTTTAACGTTCTTTATTAAATGTCTTTAATAAATAAATTGTCGGACCTTGTCCATTTCTTAATATATGACGTCATTTGTTTACATTTGATACGCCAGAGCAGTTATGAATGTACGAGATTCATGGAAGATTGAAGTTTATAAAGGTAAATTCGACCTTGTTTACTGAACGCTTCTTTTGTGGCCGATCGGTAAGGCACGTCAGCGTAAATGACGGTTCCGTATAGGATGCAGGTTCGAATCCTGTCAAAGAACGAATATTTTCTATGAAAATTTTCTCTCCGGACATTCAGGCCGGTAAATGTTATTTAATACTGTTTATTATAAATACTGCATTTACTTAAATACTTGTATCTATAAAAAGAACGTTAAACATAAAAATGTCTTTAATATATAAACATATGAAAAATTAGATAAAAATATCTTGTCAGTCGTCGTTAATGAAACCTGTATAAATGAGGGATTTCTGCCTAAATACAAAATTATATATATATTATTATTATTGTTATTATTATTACACAACAAAATGTCATTCATATGCTCTGTTATAATAAATATATTGAGCTCTCTTTGTAGATGAGTTTTAATATTTGATATTATTAGGATCCCTTTGGATTATATACCAACGGATCTATTACCTGTACTATAAATATTCGAATTCCAGTCGAATCCATTACATTCACGTACGTGCTAATACCCTTGGAAAAATTATGAATCTTCTTCTTCTCCCCCAGCTATGGGTAAATAGCAGGACAGAATGGGTTCTACAGCCTTGGATGGCAACTGGTCTACCGCAGAAGGAAATGGCAACCTACTTCGGGAAAAATCTGCCTCATCACTCATGTATCGAAAGATACATGATCGCCTATGCCTGTAACATCCATGGCATATAACTGACTGACCATATATATATATATAAAGACATTTTTATGTTTAACATTCTTTTTATAGATACAAATATTTAAGTAAATGCTCTGTTTATAATAAACAGTATTAAACAACATTTACTGGCCTGAATGTCCTAGAAATTTTCACAGAAAATA
Source organism: Acanthosepion pharaonis (assembly GCA_903632075.3). Classification (NCBI taxonomy): domain Eukaryota; kingdom Metazoa; phylum Mollusca; class Cephalopoda; order Sepiida; family Sepiidae; genus Acanthosepion; species Acanthosepion pharaonis. Next base: position 936,390 of record CAHIKZ030004581.1, on the reverse strand, counting down.
TTCGTCCTCCGACAGGATTCGAACCTAAATCCTATACAGAACCGTCATTTAGCTTGACGTGCCTTTACCGATTTTGCCACGGTTAGCAAGGTCGAATTTACTGTATTTAAACTTCAATCTTTTATGAATCTCTCACGTACATTCGTGTCTGCTCATGGCGTATCAAATGTAAATAAATGACGTCACACATTATAAAATGGACAAATTGAATATATATATATATATATATATATATATATATATATATATATATATATATATATATATATATATATATATATATATATATATATATATATATATATATATATATATACGTACCGCCAAAAAAACAGCTATGCCGAAAGTTAAAAATGCATTTTTAAAAATGAAAAATCATTCTTGGAACTTTAATTTATTCCATTGTTAGTAAATTAAATTCAATATTCCCAATGAGAAATATACCTTACTGTGTATCCAACCAAATTTAAACTGATTAGATGTTTTGTATTAATCAGTATAATCGATAAATTCATCCTTATTGACTCAAAATAATATTTTATTTTTGAAATATTTAAAAAATAATTATGTTGTTTTGACAACACAACATAATTACATTTTAAAAGAAATATTTAAAAAATAAAATATTTTCTGAAAATTTTATTTGAAAAAAATTTGCTGATCTAAGTTTAATTAATCTGAATTGAAACACATATTACTTAGTTTGAGTTTATTGTGTATAAGAGGTTACAATATCCGTTACCGCTATATATAACGTATATTTGATTTGGGTGCATATTGGCCTTAATTGTACTAATTAAAAGAAAATGCACAGAGTGTTGATAAGTATTAAAAAATCTTTATATATCACAATATAATAATTCAGAAGGATAAGTGTAAATGCTCAAGTGTATAAGAGAGATAGAGAAAGACCAAAAAGCCCGGAATGAGGAAATAAAAAAATATATGTATATGCATATGTATTTATGCAAATGTAGTAATCGCCGCTCGACCACATAGTGAAGCAAGATATGTTTGCCTATATTCATGAGATGATGTATTTACACTATTTACACTGTCTACATTGTCCGGACTGTTGTCCTCACATTTATTTTCATATTCACGACGTTTCGGTCATTGTACGCTCCGGCCGAAACGTTGTGAATATGTCAAAAAAGATGAGGACAACAGTCAGAAATTATGTTTGTTTTCAATATCGTACGGAATGGTTTAGACGGGTCGGATAGCCAGCTAGTTGTGAAAATATCGTATATCGTCTCTGGGTATGTTACGATGAACCAATATCGGGGAATGGGCAAAATTAATTTATTCATACTGATTTATATTCATTTTACATCAGTTTATATACACATCTATAGATACACTTTGAAAAAGGGTTTCTCCCTTCTCATTGGCTCGCGGTCATATATACTAGTTGTGAAAGCTTTCTGATTGCCTGATCGAATTATATATTTTTAGAAACGGAGAAATTTCTGTCATCTTGTTATCAGTTGTTTATTTCTTTTCTTACACGGTAAAAGATTTCTGATTCGTTGGTCGAACTATGGCTTTGCCTGCCTGGCGATTTTTATTATCCGTCTGTTTTTATAGGAATTTTTATAGGATTTTTTATAAGAAACCTTGGTCTTTTTGTTATTTATTTACTTTTATTTATTTCTCTATCACCACAAGTTTAAAATGCCATAGAAAAGCTTCATTTTTAAATGCGGTGGATGTTTTTGATGTTTTGATTGATTTATTGACATTTAATGTTAGGGAAATTTAACAAAGATGGAAAATAACTAGAAAATTACATGACAAATGCAATGTGAACGACGTTCTGTGTATGACGATAAACTGCATCCGCGTCCTGAGTAAGACGATAAATTATATCCAACGGCAAGGCCTGTCGTCAGGAGGTTTTGAGTAGCGTGGAACTACCTTTTAATTGCTGGTGTTCCCAGGTCCACCCTGACTCGGGGTGGTAGCACCTGTTAGGGTCTCAGCTATGGGCAAATAGTTGACCCCCCACACACAAACTGGGGTCAAAACACTATGAAAGTGTAAAATAGGTTTTAATACCAGCAATACCTTTTTGTAAAAATTATTACTAGCAATGAATTTTTGAAAGAAAAATTATTACCGGTAATACATTATCACCAGCAATACTTTTGGTGAAAAAATATTACCAACAATACGTTTTTGAAAAAATATTACTAATAAGCTTAATTTCCAAGCAACGATAAACACGTGCATATAAGACGCTGGAAGAGAAAATCGCACCGCAGCACATGACGTCGCACATGACCAAGCGAGAGTGAATTCGAGAAGTATTAAGTATGGGAAGCCGTTGGTATAAACCAATGGCTTCTGTTACCAATTATAGAGATTTAAGGATATTTGTGGAGATTTTATACCAACGGCTTGGAAATCATCCATGTAAACAGAAACAGACTATCATGACTGTTTTCTCCGTGTATTGCTTAATATATTGTACTGTAATTGTCATCTTTGATAATGGCTTATGCAAGCCGAAAGCTTAGATTGGATTAAAAAATATGTATCAATATTGTGATTTTCTTTCTTCGTTTAATGTTAATGTTATTAAGCTTATCAGATGTTATGAAAAGAATTTACATAAAATAAATAGACAACACTTGTCTATATCATTTAATGAAACATGTATGAATGAAAAAATTCTGCCTAAATACACACAACACACACATATATATATATATATATATATATATATATATATATATATATATATATATATATATATATAATCACCCCAAAACGAATTTCAAGAGACTTTTTTCTATTAACACCGCTAATACTGTATACTTCCGAGATAATATAATTGTTGAATATTTATATAAATAATATATATATATATATATATATATATATATATATATATATATATATATATATATATAATAATCATTTGGGGGTGGTCAACTATTTGCCCATAGCTGAGACCCTAACAGGTGCTACCACCCCGAGTCAGTGTGGACCTGGGAACACCAGCAATTAAGAGGTAGTTCCACGCTACTCAAAACCTCCTGACATATATTGTTGAATATTATATAAATAATATATATGTATATATATATATATATATATATATATATATATATATATATATATATATATATATATATATATAATCACCCCAAAACGTATTTCAAGAGACTTTTTTTTCTATTAACACCGCTAATACTGTATACTTCGGAGATAATATAATTGTTGAATATTTATATAAACCCAAGACTATGAAAATGGATGTACATATTTTCTTTATTGAGAATAATCAATAAAAATGGTAATTTATTAATTATTTATTCACAAGATTAATTTTATATTTACAAGATTATAAAAATGTGTGAACCAACAAGCCAATATTTATTATTTACCATATCATAAGGAAATAATTTAAAAATCATCTTTTTATTCATAAATTTATCAGTGTCTTTGAAATATAGAATTAAAAAAATTAAAGAAACACAAAACGACAAATAAATATAATTATCAATTTTGTTTTCAAAATTGATAATTACATTTATTTGTCGCTTTGTGTTTCTTTAATTTTTTTTTCTACATTTCAAAGACATTATTTTTTTATTCTAGATTTCGAAGACATTATTAATTTTTTTTATTCTATATTTCAAAGACATTATATTATTTTTCTGACATTACTTTCTTTTACTCTGCAAAAATTCACTATAGCAGGTTGTGAACATCTGAATTAAAACATTTTTCTCTAGAATTTACAGCAATAATGTCAGTCCCTATTTATTTATTAGATTGTTTATTTAAAAGAATAATAACAAACGTACCCGCAGTAATATTTTTCTTCAACAGGAGTAGATAGGTTCGGCTATCGCCCGGTTCACCTTCCTTCCGTACTGTGACGTATTCGAAATATTACATAATTCGGGCTCCATAATGTCTTTTCAGAGTGACTTTATGTGAAGGGATCATAAAGAATGATGGTTTTAAAAGAAAAAAAAACTGCGAGCAAAACAAATGTTAACTAACTACGAAGATTGGTTGCGTATACGAAGAAAGATTATGCCGAATTATGGTGTCGAATAAAGATAATATAATTTCTTATAACTTAGGACACTGAAGGTCCGAAGTCCCAAAATCCCTCCTCAGAAGCTAGCCTAAAATCTATCCGAATGTCGGCTTCTAAGCTAGTACTAAATAAAATTACAGAGTTTAGGCAGAGAGGTTATAGTTTCATTATTATAGTTACGTATTCATACCATTTTAATATTCCATATTCTAGATAGTCCAAACGTCGAGCTTTTCAATGCTTTGCCTGAATGGGCGTAATTTCTTTAAATTCTTCATATAACGAATGTAATTTTTCATACTTATATTTTCGAATGAATAAATAATTTTCTCATTGAACCACGTGTTTCAGTGTATTAAAATATAAAATAATATCGTCATAGAATATTATGTCTATCTTCCTAACTATGAATGTATTCATTCCTAGGTAGGGTGATAGACATAATATTCCGCCATACTTTTGATATGAATTAAATCTTTAGTAGCACTCCCCGGATTTACCGCCGAACTAGTCACACGTTGCTCGTATTTGGCGCCAATCTAGCCACATATTACAAAGTAAATCTTCATGGAAATTTTGTAGATGTTACAATTCAATTCGTGCATTAATGAAAACAACGTGATGAAGTGCAATCCTCATTGGCGCCATTAATCCATTGGCATCAAGCGGAAAGCATTACGTCTTTTCGGAAAGAGACAGGTGATATTCGAAGAAGATAAAGTATCATGGAATGTTCCGAGTATACAGGCTGCGATGGATAAATTGTCGTCTAAATTAAGCAAAAATGAAAATAACACTGACATCTCATTTTAACAGGTATATTTACCAAAATTATACAAAAATATCTTGAAATATTAAAGCATCTATTTATTCAATAAAATCGATATTGTCTTCAATCACGGCCTCCAGATGACTTCGAAATCTCTCGCAACTCTTCTGGACGGTCTGCTTGTTTAAGTTTGTGAATGCTGCTATAATCCTTGCCTTCGATTCATCTTTGGTGTTAGAAGGGGTTCTCTCGGTCTCTCGCCTAACAGCGCCCCACACATAATAATCAAGGGGGTTGCACTCTCTGGAGTTAGGTGGCCAGATGTCAGGCGTGATGTAGTCGGAGAAATTGTCTGAGTTCTCCTGCTTGTGTGGCATCGTGCAGAATCCTGTTGACAGATATAGGATCTTCTAGCAGACACCCGCTTCACTCAGGGAAGCACTACCTAATCAAAGCCCTTGAAGCCTGTGGGAAGATGAATGGAAGCATAACTTCGCCATCACTACTGACCACCCCAAACACCTTCGTAATCACCATTAGGCTCATCCACCTTTTTCCGAATCCTTCGCACTGTCTTCAGATTAACATCCAAACACTCTGAATGCTGGTATTTGAGCTTCCGGCGCGAATTATAAATTTCTGTTGGAGTAAATTGCGTCATAGTGCTCTTTTTCTCACAGACAGTGCCCAACTTACCCTACGATACGATGCAGTCTACAAAATAAAAATAAAAAACAATGCGCATGCGCGAAATTAAAATACAAAATGGCGATAATTTACCCGTCCTACCCTGTAAAATACGTCTTTACTTTTGGCATCAAATATAACTCACTATTATTATTCAAATATTGACTTGTCTAAATAGAATAATTCCGGTATTATTTTTTTTCTTTTAAACATGTTTACTCAGCAAGGCTATCTAATAGTTGAAATTCGTCTATTTTAACAAAAGATTTTGAAGGATTTTGTCTTTGTGATTTTAAGCGGTTTTATTTGTCTGTTTCCTTTTTACTTCGCCCCAAATATAGACTGGGCTCTCGAACCTTAGATGGTACCAAGTCTAGAAGGAAAATGACAATTAAAAATCTTGGAGAAGGCAACAGGAAACCTTTCTAATATATTTCCCAAGAGGTCAAGACAGCTCATAAGAAATAAAGAAAAGTAATCAGTGAAGTGTTTTGATTACCTACGTCCTGAAAGTAAACATTTTTGTTCAATACAAGCCTCAAAAGTAACTCAAGGTAGTGGGCTAGTGAATGAGATGTATAATATGAATGTAAGATGAATAAAAGGAAGTGAAGATTATGATGATAAGGGGAATAGAAAACGATTGGCCTTTGACTGAGGATGTTAAGATTATAATGTTTTGGGATGCATCCACACATACGTCCGTTCCACAAAGTAAGTTATTAGGGAGAAGCTGTTTGATTGAAACCTTCACCTTACAACTGAAATAAGGGGTAAATGTAGCTGATTCGAGTCTGTGGACCTAGTCTGGCGAGTCCTAAATATAATGGACTGAACGGCAAATATTCAACGTCGCTTTCGAGAAATCAGTATTCCTGAGAAAAATACTGCTTGCTCTTCTGTACAAGTACGATGAAGCCATATCGGGAATTTATAAATGTCTCGATGAAAGTGAAACGAAGTGTGGTCGGTTTCTTTCATTAGTGGATTGACAAACAATCGGATGGATGACGTTATTCAAATTAGTGGGGCGGGAATTGAGTTTCAAGGTGGCGGTCCCGGGAAATAGAAGCGAGTCAAAACAAGAAAGATGAGATTGTTCGAAATGATTATCGAAGTGTTCGGAAGACCGGTTTCAATATCCTCTTTGATTTACATCAGAGGGAAACTGATCTAGTTATGTTTTGAATTAGGCTTCTTATCGTTATTTAAGAGCAAATAGAAAACTTCACGAACGCACGCAAATGCATAATAAATAAAACTTCGCAATAGACATACTTGCATATACATAGAGGTATATAACAAAATGAACTTACACAAGTTTACGAAAATATACATATGAAATATTAAGACTATTCTTGAAAAGAACGTGTGTGCGTGTGTGTGTGTGTGTGCTGTGTATACGATGTACAGGGTGCTCCACAAATAAAAGGAAATTTCCGATTTACTATATGATGGAAAAAATTAACTATCATATAAAAAGAAATAAACTATATATTTTACTATATGAATGAAGTAAAAAAATTTAACTAACATATAAAAAGAAATAAAATATATATTTTACTATATGAATGAAGTAAAAAAATTAACTAACATATAAAAAGAAATAAACTATATATTTTACTATATGAATGAAGTAAAAAAAATTTACTAATATATAAAAAGAAATAAACTATATATTTTACTATATGAATGAAGTACAAAAAATGACTAACATAAAGTTTGTAACCATTTGTTGTTCGAGAATGCTGGAGTTAAAAATTTTCCAACGTGGGGTGATTATGCTCTTTAAGAAAGAGCATCCAACTTGGGGACTGAAAAAATACCAAGAAATTTTGCCAGAGTTCTTTAGTTTGAACACCACAATTAATATTTGCGTTTTTGTTCTGGTTTAAGCTACTGCATTTCTATGATTTGCTTTTGTTTCAGATAACTGTAATAAAAATTAAAAAATTAAATAAACTGCATCAAATTTCCTTCTTTTTCTTTTTTTGTCGGCCACTCTCTATATATTTTGAATATGATAAATAACATATATAATATTTGTATCTATAAAAAGAACGTATAAACATAAAAATATCTTAAATTTTTGAATTTGTCGGTCTGATGAATTGGATCGTGATTACGATTCCAATGTAATAAATTATAACCATGGAATATTAGTGTTTGAGCCTTTTATATTATATTCTTACAATACTATTCCAATGTAATAAATTATAACAATGGAATATTAGTGTTTGAACCTTTTATACTATGTACTTACTCTGTCCTGGACATTGAGTTCTACTTAGATTCTGTCCTCGTGGAAATTTATGTGTACATACCTACATACATACACACACACACACACATATATATATATATATATATATATATATATATATATATATATATATATATATATATATATAATATGTATGTAGATAGATAGATAGATAGATAGATAGATATATTTGAATTTGCTGGACAAAGAATTTTTTTATTCAATTTTCTAATGTCCTAAAAATTTTCCTTTTATGTTAACTAATATTGTGCAGAAACTGTTAATAGTTATTACTATCGTAGCCAACTTCTGTTAATGCATTAGCCATATTCAAGGGGTTCGTTTTTAGTATATTGTTCTCAGCTGATTTACGTGCTCGATGGCAGTAGCAACAATTCCATGACGAGGGTGATTTTTAAATCATCGCCAACACGTGTTCCGCCCAGTTTCAAATGAAGGCTGGAAAAAAATCTGGGACATCTATTAAAAGTGAATGTTTTTCGATAAATGTTTTTTTTTTTTTTTTTTGTAGCGGGGGTCGGGTAAAATATGTCTTTCAAACAATAAGTCTTCCAATAGATAAAATACGAATAACTGCACAATCTCACGTAAAACGTTTTAATAAAATTGACACTATTTCCAGGAAGATTGGCCACTGTTACAATATAATTAAAAAGTCCATCAAGCGGCTACAAATTAACGACTATCCAACAACGCGCCGAAATAATATCTTAAAATGCCTTATTTTCTGGTTGGAAGAAAAGTTCTCGTGGTTTCTAAAGTTGTTTGATTTTCTATAAACGGCGAGAATTCCCCTTCCAACCAGATAAAACTGAAAATATTTTCATAACGCTCATTTTGAATCGTACTCTTCTCCTCCCACCAATTACTTCCGAATAAACTCAGTAGGATGAGCTTAGGCGATAGAAAATGTTTAATCGTGCTACTAAATTGGCAACTAGTTCTCATCTCTTTACTGTTGAACTAGCTAGCTAGATGCAACCGTATATAATTTTCTCATAGATTTTTTCTTGCCTGTGGAAGTCCCTTCCAATAGCTTTCTTCCCCGCAACCTACACTCTTCAAAAATGTACATGAAACGTCAATCTTCTGTCTTCCTGAAACCTTTTCTTTTTATTGTTCTTTCTCTTCACTAAAACCGTCTAATTCTCTTCCACCTCTTGTAATTGCTTGCGTCTCAGTGACATTATTGCCTTGCATAGGGGAAATGATTTTTAAAAAATAACAATCAGCTGTATGTATGTTTCTTGGCAACCGAGGCTACATCGGAGAGTTCCATTTGAGTAAACTGTAAGTATGCAATAAAAGTACTATATTTTCCTCGCAATATTTCGAAAATGAAATCCTGCGTTCCTTTGTGTCGAAAAAAATCCTGATATTAACGGATTCCGCAGATATTTCAGCGCTTTCTTTCTCGCTGGTACAAAAGCTCCATGAAGCTGGAGAAAGATATGATTTTATATCGACGGAATTCTCTCTATCTATGTTATCTAAAAAAATCTAATTTCTTTAGTTGCCGCTTTAAAAACAGCTGTTTCTATTTTTGCCACTCAGTGCAGAAGCTCTTTGAAGCCTCGAAATATGTCTAAATTTGATTTGTTCTTTGACCTGTTCCAAGAAGTTACGTTGGCTAACAGCTACATGTGAATTATCACCGTGTTCGCATTTTCAGATATCTGTTAGACAAATTGGATTTTCTTTCGACACTTCGTGTAAAAAAAGCAGTTGTTCAACGTTATCAATTGTTCTGTGAAGTCGCTAAAATATTTTATTACGGGCTTCGATCCTTTATATAATTGTCGCTTTTTATCATACCTGAATTGTTCAAGAATTAACTCAGTTTCTTTGTCAAATACAACAACAAAGGAATAAAGATTAATTTTACAACGATACGATCCTAAGAGAACTCGATGTCATATCAGGATTTATCATTGAGAGGCACAATTTTAAAGACATAAGATAACCAGATGTTATCAGATTGATGGCCGAAACAGAAAAAAAATTGCAAGAACTCCTAGAAAATATAGTATTAAAAAAAAAAGCGAGAAGAAAGAATTAACTATTAACTGTAAGAAGACAAAATGTTTACAAGATGGAGAAGCCAAGATGCAAGTTACGATCTGGAGAAGAGAAAAAACAAGCAAGTATACAAATCTAATTCTCTGAAAAGTATTTCAACAGATGGAGACAACATAATACTGAAATCAGAAGACGCATTGGAATAGTGAAAATGCCTGACAAATGCTAAATAAAGTATTAAGAAACATGAAAAATTTCGTTAGCAACAAATAAAAGTGCTGAACACTTATGTAACAACGGCCTTCCTATACGGTACTGAATATTAGACAATTTCCTAGCAGGCGAAGAAGAGACGTCAAGAAGTAGAAATGTGGTTCTATAGAAAGATGCTAAGAATATCATAGACAGAGGTTCAGTGTACGTTTTCTGTAACTATTTTCATAGTAATTGTTCTGATGAAATTCTACGAGTCTATGAACAGTATTAAATTGGTTGGTAGGTTTCATCGTTTTACAGTTGGAATTGATAGATATAAAAGTTAAGTTCTATACTAATAGTTTTTTCTCTATCACTTCTCGATTGTGAAAGTCTCTTCCGGCTTCTTGTTTATTTGTAACCGGTAAGTATCCGAATGTTTATAACCCTCAAGAGAGGCATTTACACACTCCCGTACATGATGTCCACAGTCTTTAGACAGTTTCCAAAAGTCATAACAAAACACTTAGAAAAGGGTACAACTATTTTTTTTTTTTTTTTTTGCATATTAATGTTATTATTAATGTTATCATTAATGTTCTTCTACTGATATTGTTTTAGTAATAGTGTTTTGTCTTTCAGACAGAAATAAAATTTGTTTTTATGTTTCGAATCGTGTATGTAGTGATAGGTCGACCTCATTCAACTTCTTGGTGTTGTTCTTTTAATTATCGCTTGTAAATATCCCAAGTTGTAATAACAGTGGTTTTCTTGAGAAAGGTTAAATACTATATGAGCCTGGACGTAAATTCACGCTGGAAATAATTACACGTCTGATACGTCTTTGGCTTAATAAATTACCTTTCTCTTTTACTTAAAACGGCATTCTCTACGTCGAAATTATCGTTAAACTCTGTACGATGAACGACTCGTCCACTGAATGTGTTTCATAAAAAAAAAGACGCGTAAGTGTAAATATTGTTGCTTCTTTGAGAGGCGAGAGGAGTTTGTGTGAACGTCAAATATGAGAGGAAATTGTCTTTATTTTTTCTTCAAAATGTGTAATTGTTCTGATAATAACGATGTCGAATGTGTTTTCTATTCCTCACCATGGCACATATACATGTATTTAGAGTGCAAATTGCATCCAAAAGACAGACAAATAAGAGACACTATTCAAGAAAATCTTTTAAGTTCAATCAACATTCGATCATAATGGCGCCATTAAGAAGATTTATTTTCTGTTTCTGGTCTGACGTGGGTGGGAGAAGGAAATTGAGAATAATTGACTATAATTTAAGAAACAACTCTCTTACCTAGTCTTGTTGATATTGTTACTATTAACATCTTCAAATTGCATGAAATGGGTTCCCTTCCAATTAAAACTGAAATAATTATTATATATTCCCTTTTCACACACTGTCCTACTTTCACTAGCATCCTTCTCCATGACTTTATCTTCCTTTTGTGTAGAAAATATAAGTATTATTAACCCTTTGCCTGCCTGGGGTATTTTAGTGTGTACGATCTAAACGTTCATGATTGTTTTCAGATTTATAACTATTGCAAGGCAATTCAGATTATTTGGCAAATAGAATTTGCTGATATAACGGGTTTCACATAATAAAATCGTACAAAGCATAAGTTATTTACACTATGCTCTGTGCCTCACACGTAATGCACAAGTTTTGTTATTATGTGAAACATTATATATTATCACATTCTACTTGCAAAATGAGATGAGTTGTTTTGCAATAGTTATATATCTGAAAACAGGCATGCGTCCTGTGGTCATATAAGATGCACAAAATATTGGATCATGCTTTCCTCAGACGTCCTGCTCAATAGTAGACTCTTTTCTTAGGCGTCTTTAGTTTTGCCACTCTTTTTAAAATCATGACTCGCGTGCACCACATATGATGCGTGGGCGTAGAAATCACATGTCCTGTGCATTACATATGATACGTAGGACAAGCAAAGGTTTAAAGAGTGTTAATTTCTTCGGAGGCGACATATTTTTGCTGGTGTTTCGTGAAAAAAGATCATCGCTGATTTAGTATTCTTTGGTGAAAATAAAATCATCTTAATATGGAAGGGGGACAATTGAGAAGGTATTGGCACGACCATGAAGCCCTGCCAGAATAAATTTAGATATTTGTTATTTTGAATAGATTTTAGAAAAGTGGTCATACCGAAACATTTTCGGCACTCTTTTCATCTAAAACATTACATATATACATATCTGTGTGTGTGTGAGAAAGCAGTATTTTCTTCTATTAATATTTAATTTAATCACATAAATTATATATATATATATATATATATATATATATATATATATATATATATCCATTACATTCACTTACGTGCTAATACCGTTGGGAAAGGTATGATTCCTCTTCTCCCTCCAGGTATGGGTAAATAGCAGGACAGACTAGGTTCTATAGCCTTGGATGGCTACTGGTCTAGGAGAAGGACAACTCTGAATTCGGCTCTTCAAAAAGTGTGGATGGTACTTCACAAAAACTTCATCACTATAATCAAATCATATATGCTGTTGTCGGGCTGTCGGTTCCTAGGAACTGAGCTGCTTGACACTCATACGTCGACTTCGACGGGAGAGTCAAGTATATATATATCGTTTTTCTTGCATCAACGGGGGGCTATAAATTAGTATGGGAAATTTGAGCATCGTTTTGCGGTTAAAAAAAATATTGATTTGTAAATTGTTGTAAAAATCAGATAATTATCGGATTTTAATGAAACTGTCAGGACTTATTCATAAACGAATTAAATTATTTTCTTTTCTTAGTAAAAATACTTTTTAAATCAGTTATTCACCACTTTTTAATTTTATGAAATTTCGAGAAATACATTTTCATAGCCCTTAATTTTTATATTAGTTATAAGGAAAAATTCTTAAAATTTAAATCATCAATTTTCTCAGCAACAGTTACCGAAAATCTGCTCTGAATTGTAAAATTAAAAAAATGCAATAAAACTAAGACATTATTTAATTGGAAAAATTTTTAATTGCTTTTACGAATAATATCGATGAATAATAAAATTTTACAAGAATAGTTTGCATTTTTTTAAAATTTTAATTAGAATTAATTTATAAACTTTTAAATCTTTTAAAATTCTCTATTAATATTTAGCGTTTAGGTAATACTGTTACTAAATAAAAAATATATTTACTAATCATAAATCGAAAAGCTTATTACAATTCAGCAACCCACAGTGTTTAAAAAAGAATTTTGAATTCTTCTGTGTGTATAAACGTTCCGATTTTTATAAATACGGAGGTTCATACACGACATTATCAGAAAATAATAGTGGTTACTATTGTAAAGTTAAGTTAACCATCTAAATAGGTCAATGTCTGGTCACTCCTCCTCCCCCAATACAAAGTATACTTGAGAGAGATATGAAAATAATCCCTCCCTATACTCTATCATGTCTCTTTAACTACCCTTTTACACTCTCTGTTAAATTACAAAAACTTACACTACTCATCAATTTTAATTTCATTTTTCGTTTCATTTCATTTTTGGAAGTGCTATCTGATGATCCGGCGTCCTTAAAAAGGGCTCTGGTGAAATAAATTATTATAATGGTACCTTTAAATTGGTCTGTTTTTTCTTTTAAATATATATATATATATATATATATATATATATATATATATATATATATATAAGGTATTTGTAGAGGGTAAGATATCTAACTACAAGAACATGAATAATCACATAGCTTGAATTATAGAACAAATAATAACAATTATCTATTAAGTTGAATACTGACGTTTTGTAAAATAAAAAGATCAGTGTCTACCAGAGAAAATACTTCGTTGTGGGAACGGCAGGTACCGGTCATAAATCACATTTGTAAGCTTTTCAGGAGCGTACTTGGTTTTAGTATGCGAAGCTCGAGCTTACAAATAAATCCGCGGTGTGTTTGTTATCGTGTCAAATTCTTCGTGAGGGGAACTTTACGGCCCAAATGTGCCGTTACTGGTCCGGCAATGTGTTTACTTCTTTTCTGTTGCTATACCGCTAACTCTTTAAATGCTGATTCTCCTCTGCTTATATCATTAGAAATAGGCTCAGCTTGAACACAATTTTAAATTCCCGATCTTCCGTTTGATTGGCTAATGTTGAATCCCTAATTCTGATATTTTGCTTGTCTTATTTTGAGTTAATTTATGCATTAATCCTGGATATATTCGTGCGTACGCAAGAAAATAACTTTTAGGTTTTTGCAGGTACGGCACATTCACGTTGTTTCCGTCAAGTAATTTATAGAATTATGCATTCTATTGCATTTTCACAGTTATGTATTTGCCAAACATTAAGCTATCTATAACTTTGTCAATCCCTAAATAGAAACATCCGCCAGTCTTAAGACAATGGTTTTCCTGTGATAAGTTCATCTAAAAATCAGTAATATTTGTTTTAATTCAGAGTGATTAAAATTTAAATCAGTAAATCGTCCTCAAATAAAGTTTCAGAGAAATATATTTCATTTTTGAATGATGTTTTAATAAAGAAACTTATGTTGTATTCTCATTTGTCAACATGGATGATTTAAATTCAGTTTCAAACATTAAAGTATTTTGTTTTTTGGAAATATTAAATTCACTCTATTAGCTAGGAATTAGAACTAATATAAAAGCTTCAAGGAAGTATTGTTTTTCTTTTTTAAAAATGCATTTTAAAATAGATCATAGGTATAGCTTTTTCTTAGAGGTATATATATATATATATATATATATATATATATATATATATATATAAAAGAAAAACAGACCACTTTAAGGTACCATTATAATAATTTATTTCACCAGAGCCCTACGGATTACAAAGTTCTTCATAACTTAATTATATATATATATATATATATATATATATATATATATATATATATATATATATATATATAATAGGAAAACTGTAAATGTAAGTAGCTGACAGGTTTCGTCCAATGTGGACTTTTCAAGGCAAAACGAATTTTTTTATTTTTATTATTTTATTTTTAATTGAAAATTTTTATTTTTCTCTTTTGCCTTGAAAAAGACCACATTGGACGAAACGCGTCGGCTACTATTACAGTTTTCCTATTGTCTTTTACATTTGTAAATATTGTCTTTTTCTACAGGTTAACTCTGAGAAAGTTTTCATATATATATATGTATATATATGTGTGTGTGTGTGTGTTTGTGTGTGTGTGTGTGTGACTTTAATTCGGAATATTTCTGGGAACGGAGACTGAACAATATCGAAGATAGATCTTATGTAGATGTAGGGGGAAGATATAAATGAACACTGCTTCAGTTTCATTAAATGGTCTTTACAAGAAGTCTGGACATTGCTTGTTTAGTCACACACACACATACACTTACTCTCTCTCTCTCTCTCTCTCTCTCTCTCTCTCTCTCTGTATATCTATCTATCTATATATATATATATATATATATATATATACGTTAACCCTATATTTGTTGTACCTCACCTCAGATTTTATAAGTATATTTTCAGTACCTTGTGTATTTGCGACGAAACATATGAATCTTAATAACTTCTCTATTTCTTGAATATGCAGATTGTGAGATATATATTGTTTTTATATCCAGATGAGTCAGGGCCAGTTCTCGGAGTCTACCGCCATTTCCTACCTGGTCCCTGACGCGTAGGCCAAACAAACGCTGTTTGATAGATAGGTGTGAATGATGTTAGCCAGTTCCATAGTCGCTAGCCAAAACGAACCCTGTTTGACAGATAAGTGCGAATGACATTAACTGGGTCCGTTAATGACGCATACCTTTTTTTTTTGGGGGGGGAACACGTGACTCAACTTACAGCAGTTTTCGTTTCGCACGTGTTGAGGTAACAACAACCACACATAGTTGCTGGCTATCAGAGGAGTCGGACGTCACCAAAAACCAGTCTTAGCTATTTGCCATTAGAAGAAGCAGTTGTCACCAAAACCAGACTTCGTTGTTTGATGCCAGAAGAATTAGATGCCATCAAAAACCAAAGGACCGACGCGAGAATCTAGATCAACATCGTCAACCCAAGTTAGCTATATTCCCGTGATTTTTCTGTGTGCTCTCCTCGCCATAAACACGGATTGGACGTCGCCAGTCAAAAATTCATGTTAGAACATTGTCAATCCCACCCGTAACTTTCAAAGAAGTGTATGAATATCCTTTTGAACAAACTGTACCCCGATAATAGTCAATCGACGTCGATTCCAACCTTATGTAAGTTTCTGCATGTTTTTCCATATCTTATAATCTGCTATCTCCGTATTCATATGTATTTCGCCGCATTAATATTTGTTTAATTGGTAACTTATCTCCCCATCCCTTGTATTATTTAGTTTTCTTTTTCTTTTTCTTACATTCACACTTTGTGTATTCTAGAAATAAAATCTTTGTATTATATATTCTCGTGTTGTCTTCTGTTGTTCTGTGTCTGCGTATTGTTCATTTTCTCTCTGCGTTTACCGACGTCCGGAATTGGAGAATTCCCCCTCCCAACGTTCTTTTCTTTATTTTCATATCGAACTTTGGGATATCTTACTTATTTTTTTTTATTTTCTCGTTGCGTCGCGGCTATCGTAGTCCCAACGAAACCCCGGGCGTAACAGAATTGGGGGCTCGTGTCCGGGAATTATTTCTCCTTTTCCACAAGACTTCGCAGTGAGGAACAGTGCTGTCATAGAATTACTGAAGACACATAAACCGAGATGTCTGTAATAGATACTTTTCTAAACTCTCCCACTTTTGACGGTCTATTAAAGCTGAAAAAGGACCATATTTTAGAGATAGTGTTAAAACTGGAGTTGGACGTAAGACGGTCTATGCGAAAGGCGCAGTTGGTGAGAGTGGTCTCAGAAGACATGGTCGATAATGAAGTTTTCGACCGGAGAGTTCTTGACAATCTTGTGTCAGAAATACCTCAACTCTCAGAAGCCCAGATCGAACTGGAGAAACTTAAGATCGAAGCCGAGACCCAGATTAAGCTGGCGAGAATTAGCCAGGAAACCCGTATCAGAGAAATAGAACAAGAACAATTACGACACGAGAGGGAGCGGAACAACATTGACCTCACCAAGCAAATCCGACTGGTGCCTACATTCAACGAAGAAGACGTGGATAAATATTTCCAACACTTCGAGAAAATTGCTTTAAACCTAGAATGGCTCATCGAAGCCTGGCTGACATTGCTACAGACAGCTTTGAAAGGTAAAGCACAAGAAACGTATGCCTCACTTTCAGTTGCGGACAGTGCCAATTATAACATCGTAAAAACATCGATCCTGAGAAACTACGAAATGGTACCAGAAGCATATAAGCAGAAATTTAGGGATCATAGAATGGACGAAAACCAAACATATATAGAGTTCTTCAGGCAGAAAGAAACATATTTCGACCGATGGATTTCGGCGAAAGAAATAGGTGCGGATTACGATAAGTTAAGGCAGTTCATTTTAATTGAAGAATTCAAATGGTGCGTTCACGATAACCTCAAAACATTCCTCAACGAAAGACAGGTCGACACATCCTACGAGATGGCTACCCTCTCGGACGAATACACACTAACGCATAAGCGAGACAAGAATAAATCAGAGGACCCATCTGAATATGGGAGAAGCACAAAGCCTCGAGTAATGACTAGGACAAGACCTGGTCAGGCATACTACCCACATCGACCGAACAGCCCGAAGAGTAAACGGTTTGATTCTCATTCTTTTACACACACCCCCCCCCGCGACGGACGGAAGGAGGGAAAAACATAACATGTTACTACTGTGGGAAGGTAGGATACATGGCGGCGAATTGTTTCGAGAAGAAAAGTGTCGAACACAGAAGTGCAGTCTCAAATAAACCACAAGGGTTTATATCGTCACATAAGGATCTCAGTAAGAAGATCAAAGGTCAAATCAGAGAGAAATACGAAACATTTGTGTCGAACGGCTCCGTATGTCCGGTGGATGACCCCACGAAGAGGGTTAAAATCAAAATCCTAAGAGACACGGGAGCGATCCAATGTCTGATAGTCGAAGACATGCCACACGGATCAGAGACAGCCACGGGCGAACGAGGAGTTATACAAGGGGTAGGAAGTGATTTTGTTAGTGTCCCGCTTCACCGGATCTCCCTTGACTCTGACATAGTATGTGGTCCTATAGTCATCGGAGTTGTTGATAGTCTGCTTATGAAAAGCATATCGATGTTACTGGGAAATGACCTGGCTGGAGAAAGAGTTATACCCCATCCAAGAGTGGTGGAAAAACTGAGCGTCTCGGAGGAGACTGAGAAGATCGAGGAGATGTATCCTGGAACATTCCCATCACGTGTGGCGACCCGAGCGAATGCGAGGAAAAGAGCTGAGGAAACGAGTGCCAGAATGGAAAGCGAGAACGAAGGGAACGAGGTGGTTGACCTCTCCCAAACTTGTTTAGGCCATGAGATAGGATCGAGCCCTATACTCGAACAGACCACAACATCAAGCCCTAACCCGCAAAAGGAAACAACAGACGTCATGCCCACCGTAGAAAGGTCTATGGCAATCGAACAGAGAGAGGACAGCCAAACCACCCCCCTTTTCGAAGAGACGTTACCTGAGGAAGAATCGAACAAGGTACCCTCAGGATACTACGTCGAGAACGAGATCTTAATGCGGAAGTGGAGACCTACACACACACCTGCCCAGGAAGATTGGTCAAGTGTACGTCAGTTGGTATCACCAAGGAGATACAGAGAGGAAGTGCTTCGGACGTCCCAGAACAAGATGAAGAGAAAGTACGATCGAAAGACTATTCGAGGAAGTTTCGATGTCGAAGACAAAATACTGGTCACCCTCTGAAGGCTCACTTTCACGGTCCTGACGAAATTTCCCGGAAGGTTAGCGACCACAACGACATTGTGAATACTCTAGACCGAAGGACAGAAACACAAATGTGCCACAGTAATATGGTCAAACCATATTACGAGAGAGGGAGATCAAGCACCACCCTAACCGTAGATGGACCCCTCTATACCTTAGATATATATATATATATATATATATATATATATATATATATATATATAGAGAGAGAGAGAGAGAGAGAGAGAGAGAGAGAGAGAAGAGAAAGAGAGGGAAAGGAAAAAGGAAAAGAAAGATTGGCTGCAGTCAGAGCTGTTTTAACAGCATTGTAGTTACGGGGTAAACCATTTCATTGTAAATCCTAGTCACCCACCTAAATTAAAAACAAAAAACTATAAGATTTAGCGTATAGTTTTCTTGGACCTTCAAGAAAATCATTGTTTAAACTTGAAAAAACAATAATCAAGTGAGCATTAATCAACACACATTTCAACACAATATTCTAAGCCTTGAAAAGGAAAAAAAACTTTCAACATATAAATGATGATTAATTGTTTCACTGACTTAAATCATACCATATGAATTATCAATTATTAATCAACGTCAATAAATCAATAAATATTAACGAATCTGTTTAAAAGAATATTTTAAAATTTGAAATAGACACCAGATTTTGATTTTTACTTTAAACAGTGATCACGTTGTCTTTATTAAATTTCTCGAATACGCAGGTCGATAGACGTAATATAGACCTTTCGAACATTATATCCACTATAATAATGTTTGAGTTAATAAAAATGTCGGATTAAGACTAAATCTATTAATTCTTCATATATCTATATACCAGGTGTAACAGCAAAATTGTTCAAATTGAGTAACAGCGTGCAGTAATTGTCCATCCCACAAAATGTTTAATATGTAAAAAATAATAATCTGATTTTATTTTTCCCTGGTTATAGACACCATTTTTCGTAAGAATCACTGAAAAACCCTTTGAGATATTTAGCTAGAAAGAGAGCAGGTTAAAATCGTTCTATGTCAGCCCCACTATGTCTCCCCAAATGAGCAATGGTGTGAGGAAAAAGATCATTCAGGCCCTCAGTAATGTTACGAACATTCATACTCTAGCTTTTATCTTAAAAGTCTATTTAAGAGCCATCAAGAGCATGGTGAATAAGTTTATAAAAGAGGGAACATTAGAGAAGAAAACTGGATCAATCAGTCGCAATAGCAAGAGGGATCATCATTTCAATTTAGAGCTAAAGAGATAAATTAGAAAAGATCCAACTCAATCGATAAGATGTTTAGCATGTGATAGATCCATTCAAAGCGGCGGATTACTGGGTGAGATGGTTAAAAGGGATGGGGAAGGATGTAGTAAGAATTACATATTATGAGCATATGTAGGATATACATAGTGTAACAGCATCAAATGTTTAATGACTAAAAAACACTAAACTGACTTTCTTTTTTCCAGGTTTCAGATAAGACATCTAGCCATCTTTTTTCGTAAGAATCACTGAAAAAGACTGAGTTATTTAGCTAAAAATAAAGCAGGTTAAAATTGATTTGTGTCAGCCCCACTGTCTTCACAATGAGCAATGGTGAGAGGAAAAGATCATTCAGGCCTTCAGTAATGGTACCAACATTCATAACCTGGCTTCCATCTTAAAAGTCCATTCAAGAGAACGGTGAATGTTTTTAAAAGTGAGAACAGTAGAGAGTATAACTAGATCAGGAGATCACAACAGCTAGAGGGATCATCATTTCAACTTAGAGCTAAAAAGATGAATTAGAAAAGATCCAACTTAATCCATAAGACGCTTAGCATGTGAGAGAGGCGTTTCAGTTATGACGGTTCATAGAACTGCGAAAAAAAAGGACCTGAAAATGAAATCCTAGGTGAAAACTTTGAGGCACCTTGTTACACAGGATAGAAGGTACAAGGTTAGAGAAGGCGCTGGTCATCTTGAATAAGATGGAAACTAATCCTGGAATAATATATATATATATATATATATATATATATATATATATATATATATATATATATATATATATATCCTTCATGAGCTGACGATCCTATAATTAATTAATGATGAACAATTCATTTTCGTTTATGATTGATTTCATCAGGATTCTTCTGTTAAGTTTGGAGAATAATTATACATTCTTGTTGCTCAAAGTATAGTCCAATAGTGGGAGAATTCCAGTAAGATATCTTTAATCATTTCTAAGATACAACGGTTCAAAACTTAATCTAACAGTTGGACAATTTTGCTGTTGCATGCTTTGGACAATTTTGCTGTTACACCCAGTATATCAGCTCACACTAAAAGAAACAAAGATTGTAGGGATGAAAACGAATCGGGAATATGTTACAAAAAGTAACAGTTCTGTAGAAGAAGCTGTCTGGGTGGAAGTCATTCGTTATCAAAGGGATACAAAGAGAATGGACAGGATTTGTTACCATGAAAATGGCATAGCGGATCCTGTGAACGTTTTAGCGGGTAAAACTATGAAAAGGATTACGTTTGAACACTTGCCTTAGTAATAGAGTAGGGTGGGAAATTTTAGTCTGTGGGTTGGTCAGTTGATTTTTTTTTTTTGTTGTTTAGCGGCATATCGACCTCTATGAATTATTTAATGATTATATATATATATATATATATATATATATATATATATATATATATATATATATATATTGTACGCAGTTTTATTTTATTTTTAGACATAACGGCCTAGTGGTACACGTCTGACGAATCAATCCATATCTGGGGAGAGAAAAGCTGGATTCTTACCTTTTCCAATGTTATTTACCCGTAAGGAAATATAACGAACCCAATTGGAATTGGAACACGACTCTCCGATTAACAATTCCGAGCCATTATCCATTACACCATCCGCAAATCCAAACTTACACTACCTGATATTCCCAAGCGGCCATCCATCTAGGCTCGACTTTGCTTAACTTCGGTGATCGTACGGAAAACAGTATTTCAATGTAATGTGTTCGGAAGCCTTGCTCATCTGTGAGATAAACGTTTCGGATGGGGAAAAGTATATACGTATACTTATTCACTAACATATTTGTTTGTTTTTCTTAACTAATGTTTGCCCAATAGAAGGCCCAAGAGCCACTCAAGATAGAGGGTCATTGTGCGGACATATACTAGGGTAGGAAAGGACAGACATTAGAAGTAGAGAGATGAAGCAGACGGTAGAAGGAACGTACACCCAATTGTAAACAGGAAACAAGGGATATACCTCTAACCCTGTTTAAAAGACCGAGGAGGGGTGTGAACTGGGCGATAGGCAAACCTATCTATTCCTGTTAGTAAAGCAGACTTTAAAAGGAACTGGAAATTCAGTCCTAAACAGGAAACAAGGGATAAACCTCTACCCATGTTCAAAAGGAGGAGTGTTAACCGGGGGATAGACAAACCTATCTATTCCTGTTAGTGTAGGAGATAAAAAATAATATGAAATGTCGTGAATAAATATAGATTTCTAAACCAAAATATTTACAGAAAAATGCATATTTCTTCTTCTTCTTCTTCTTAATAATAATAATAATAATAATAATAATAATAATAATAATAATAATGCCGCGTCCCTTCAGAGCATGGGTGATTCTGACTCTTCACAACTTTCTATACTTTGCATATCTTAGTACTGTTTTGCTATCGATTTACGCGAGCTAGATTTTAATTGTTCCGCCGCCCACGCTGCTTTCGATATATCCCGTGATTGTCATAATTTCCATATTATGTGTTTCTTTTTCTTTCTAAGTAGAAATTAGGTTTTCTTTTCATTTTCCTCGTTTATTTACAGGTAAAATACTTTTTAGCACAAAAAGCGTTTATATATTGGGTTGGTGCAAAATTATTAGGCATTTTTAATACTAAATATCATGTAAAAACGATTGATAATTATGCACCAACCCAATATATTAGAATACATATACTCACACACACATGCCAGATACTAACTAATAGTTCGAAGAATTTGACCCCTAAAAATTATTTTATCCTAAAATAATTTCCTACCTCTTTATCAAAGTTGCTACTTGCTTGTTGTTAGCACATTTAAAAGGCTACTGGAGCATTTCAAAGTAGTGTAATAATTAGCAAGCTTGTCTGACGAGATCAATTACAACTGAGGAGCAAGTTAGATCATCACTGGGTGCCCATACTTTCGGCTTTGTGCCACGTCTAAGCTACACTTAGTAAATAACGTCATTTCGATGTGATGTAATAGTTAACAAGCTTGTCTCTTTAGATCAGTTATGACTGAGAAGTGATTTCGATTCTCGCTGGATGAACCATACTTTAGGCCATGTGCCACATCTAAGCTACGATTAAAATATCACCATGTACAGTGATTACTGCTCATGAAGGGTAGCGGCAAAAGACCGTGCAACATTCGGTTTGGGTGCCCTGTTAAAATTCTTTGATATTTTGGATAGCACCTGAAATATTTTTTGTTATTACTATGAAGGTTATGTCTAGTCGATAAACCTTTTTGGGGAGACAATATTGTATTTTTTTTAAAAAAACATTAACTGACCTCTACTGGCCTGAGCAGTCGAAAGTTATAATAAAAGAATTACACCTTTCGACATGTTTCCAACCTGTGTCCCGATTTAATTGGGTAAACAACTTTAATGTTTAGTGTGCTTTAGGCAGCTCGGTCACAAGGGATTTCACTGCAAAGTAAAGCTCAGTTACCCCTTTTGAGACATACACATTCCTCGTTGGGACCTTGTTTTGGTTAATGTAAAGTAAATATGAAAAAATAAACTTATTCATGCCTGCTCAGACATGATTACACTTGCTTTGTTAACATTTCATCCTGATCAGGGCAATAAAGCCACGAGGATGAGAGGGGTTACTGAGTGTGATATAATATTAGAAAAAGGAAACGTTATTAAAGGGAGAGAACCATGAAAGAAGAGGAAGGTAACGATTGACATCGCATTTAAATTTTTGAAGGTCAAAGTTGACTGGGAAGCAAGAAGCCGGAAGAAAGTTCTGTAGTCGAGAAAGAAAACTGTTAGCACTGAACTTCTCTCTCTGTGCGTGCGGTTGTGTTTATGTGTGTGCTTATGTGTGTGTTTATGCGTGTGTATGTCTGTGAATTGATAGCACACGCTGAACGTAGATAAATTAAGAAAAGAAAACATCTTCCGATGGTGGACTTTTGTCGGAAGTTGTTGACATCGCAACTGTCTGTGAAGCAAGAGAGGTTCCGCACTGACGGCGAATTGTGATGTCTGCCGGCAGATTAAATTTACAAAGAATAAAAAAAAATGTTCTTTCGTTTGTGTTAATTAGACATTGAGTTTTCCGAAGACGGACTGCGTGGACCCCAAGTGGGCGCGAAGTGCTGCACCCCGATATCTGTCATTTCAAAGATACTAACCGTCGGCTAAAACAACTCAATGGCGCTATCAACGTCTGTTAAATTATTGTATCTTTTGTCTTCTTTACTACTGAAATGAAACGTTGTGGTGAATCAAGTCTCTAAGTACCGTTCTATTGTTGAAAGACTCATATGTGTGCAACGTGGGGATCGTAAAATTTAGAAGATTTGGAGTAGTTCACTTGGTTATTTAGCTTAGCCTAGTCTGACACAAAGCCATAGAATTGACTTCTTTTTAATCATATCTCTTAAGGACGTATGTGTAAATAGCTCTCTACTGATTGCCTTTCTATGTTTTCTTGAGAAAGATAAACGGTATGGTTTCTCATTGCCTTCTTTACGCTTTTGAATTCAGATTTCTCCTTCTCCTAGACTGGCAGCTGTTCAAGGCACAAGAACCCCGTCTAGAAAAATATTTGACAGCTTATAAAAAATCGTGATCAACAATTTTGCAGTTTGATAGTTCTTCTGTTTTTTGTTTTTTTTTTTTTTGTTTTTTTTTACATTAGGAATTATCAATAAACTATAATAAATAATATTTTATTCGGACAATTTTTCTGATCCCGTTTATTAAAATTACAGACACAACGTTTCGACCAAGTACCCCCTAGCCATCTTCAGGTGTACATTATTTGACTGACATGGGATATCTATTGATTATTTTTACTGCTGAATCAATGTATATTACCTAACCACGTCTGCCAAATGACTGCAACACATGATTAATATCTATATTATCTCTACACCACCGTCTTGGTTGATATCAGTGGTATAATTGTAGAGTCTTTAAATCCAGTTTCCAGTGGTATCGATATTTGGTTATCATAGCGGGTTCGTACTGCTTTTGATAATTTTGATTTCATTCTTGAGATGAAGAATATATGCGAATTATTTTTCTTTTGTTAATTGTTATATCAGGATGTTAAACTCATTCGTTTTTTATCATTTATTTTAATATTTATTATTTATTAATAGTTCTAATGAATTATCCAATAAGCTATTCCCCTTCATTGTTTACGACCTCTTGCTAACTATCCACTAAGTGTCCAATGGTTCAACGATAGAAATCACTAGGTTTTGACTCGAAAAATTCAGGAAGCCACTTTTTATGATCCACATCGTTATTGAATGAAACACCCCTGAAATTTTTATAAAGCGGCCGTAAGTTGTGGTAGTCATAAGCGGTTATATCATGATGAGGGGTGGCAGAACTCGCCAAATGAGCTCGTTCTTTATATCGACGAGTAACCTGGTGTTTAACGAGTAAACTGGTAACAATGAAGGAGCGCTGGAATTTGTTTCTCTCGGTCTGTGCGTCTTCCACTCTAGAGCCGTATTTCTGGAGCTTACGCACTGAGTGAAAATGACGAGCGACAGTTACATGACAGCCTGCCATCTTCTGAGTCAATTCCCTAGTTATTTGACACGGTTCGTCTTTAATCAGCACATGAAATTGGTTCTCATCAAATTGAAGAGGTCGGCCAGAACGCAGTGTGTCTGTGACGTCGAACTTACCCTCCTTAAAACGGAAAAAAGAAACATTACCGTGTCATTCCGTAGGTAAGGTAGTCATCTCCGCACACAGCCCAAATAACTTGGGCAACGTTAGCATCTCTGTGACCATGATTAAAAGCAAAGAAAAGATGTCGATCGTGCCCATTCTTGTCTACTTGGCTTTTCTTCCCAAATGGGTGTCTAATCTGAAATAAAATTTCAGTAACGTTAGACAAGTTTCAGATGATGACCAGAGTTATTAATAAGCAAAATATACAACGAAAGATTATTCTTTTAAATCATGTTTACGATAATATCACGTTCAAATACTGCTCCCGGTACTATCACCGAAGTTAAGCAACGTCGAACTTTCACATTACCAAGATGGGTAACCACTTGGATGTGCGGGAAGTGAAATGGATAATGGCTTGTAATGTTTAATTGAAGAGCCCAGTTCCAATTCCAGTTGAGTTTGCTATATTCACTTAGGTGCAAATACCCTTTGGAAAAGTATGAATCCATCTTCTCGCACTCCCACCTATGGATTAATTAGTAAGACTTGTTATTATCTCCAAGAAAAAAAAAAGAGAGAATTCTTACAATGTAAAAATATTTTCTGGCTTTAAATAACCTGCAAATAATTTATAACTTGCAGTAAACAAATCAATCAATCAGTCTTTGAGATCATTCGCAGAACATTAAAAGAACGAAGAAATATATGTAAGAGTTTTATAGATAATTATAACAATCAAGATATGAAAAACAATCGAATTTAATTGTAGGATACTTTATAATTGCTCATACTTACTTTTCTTATTTTACTTTTGTTAGAAAAAACTTCTAATTAATATTATATCGAATATGAAGCATAAATTTATTTAAATTGAAACTAGTTTACCTGTAATTTTAATATATATATATATATACATATATATAATCTTTTTAAAAAGAGAAAACCGCATACGTTTTGGTTATAATGTGGATTTGTTTTAGTATATATAGTATATTTTATTCTTCATCTTTCTGCTACACGGGTTTCCGATCTTGTGACCTTCTTCAGGCAAATAAAAGAAATAATTTTTTAAAAGGAATAAATTTTTCTTATGTTCTTTTAATGTTTCATTGCTCGTTTTCTGTATTTGTTAGTGGTCCTTGAACTCTTTTTTTGGACTGTTGACAAAAGTAAATTTCTGCCTAAGTGTTAATAAAATCATTAGGTTTGATATGAGAGGTGGTGATGATAGATGTGCTGATGAGAAATGTCTTCCTATCCCTGTGTGCGTATAGAATAGGGATAGCGCTCACTCATCTGATTACTAACCAGGCTCAACTTTACTTAGCTGGTGATCGGACGTGAAACTGTTTTTCAACAGGATATGGCCGTATATATATTTAGTAAATTTCACGCAATGCGAAACCTAAGAGTCTCTCAAGGCAGAAGGTTACTGAATAAGGTCTGTGATACGAATATATGAAAAGGGAATAGGAAGGGAAGATTATAGGAATATGGGTGCTAGATAACTCTTCAACCTAAACTTGGAGATGTTACGATTGTCATGTTCGAGGAGGCACCACACGAAAATCTGTTCCCCAAAGTAATGTTTCTTAGGGAGAAATGTTTGGGATGCGACGCTCTTCTTACCAAAATAATAAGTAGGGAATGTTGCTGATTGAACACAATTGACGTAGGAAGATGGGTCTTGGCTGTAAAGGTATGTGTTAGAAGCACTAAAGAATGGGTCTCCCTTGAACATTTGACGTGGAAATAACGATAGACTAGAGATAGGCTTGTCATTTTGCGTCTCTGGAATAGGAGCTGTAGGGTGGAAGATGAATTACCCACCACAAGGTCGCGCTACAAGGACCAGGCTACTTTTTCGGTTTCTTTAACGATGGACCGTATAAATGGGTTGCACTTGTGGTCTGGGTGACCCAATAGACGCTCTAAACAATTAACGTCTTTGAGAGTGCAACCATTCATCATGTCTGGAGATAATTCAGGGTTTCCTCAGTGACCATGAAACATTATTAACTCGTTTTGAGGTGGATCAGAGTAGAGATCAGTTGCCAGGCACTGATCATTTTGCAACTGCATACGCCACATTTTTTGTATTTGTAAACTAGAACATTATCGATCGACTTGACAGTATTTTCGATCTTCTGGCTTTAAAATTAAAAATATCGAAAAAAAAGTGTCACGAAAAATAAAAAGCAATATGTTATAAAGCTGATCTCCCCTACTAAGTAAGCTTACGGCCATATAGCGTTGAAACACCGGTTCTCGTACGATCACTGCAGTTAAGCTAGGTCAGTACCTAGACGGGTGACCGTTTGCGAATACCAATACTCAGTAAGTTTGGATGTGCGGGTGGTGTAATGGATAATGGTTCATGGAAGAGCTGAATTCCGATTGCAGTCGGGCCCCTTATATTTATTCACTTACACGCAAATACTCTTGCGAAACGTGTTAAACCACATCTTCTCTCCCCAGTTATGGGTTAATTAGTAAGACTTGTATCCGTAAATCATTATTATCTAAAAAAAAAAAAAAATTACAATCTCAAAATATTTTCTGGCTTTAAATAACTCGCAATGGGTTAATAAGCCCTAGAAAAGAAAATCATTTAAAAAAAACTTCAATAATGAGTTATTCCGTTGTTGTGGTAACGCAGGGTATGTTCATTATTAGCATCAAGAAATGAAATCTGTTAGCAAAACAACAGCTCATTATAAAGTAGTGGCGATCAGGCTTTATTTTTGACAAATATCTAAATCAGTCTTTTATAGTATAGGTGTAAAATAAAACAATCACCAACTGATGATGATTTCATTAAAAAAAATACTTAATTTTATGATTGTTCAACAGAATTGTGAAAATACTTTATAATTTCTGTATAAGCAATAACAGATATATAGCAACACGATTCTCCGATCAAAGAGGACATTTGCGCCAAATGTTTAAACCAATATGTGGATATTGCTTTTTTTTTAAATTTTATTTCCGATGACAAATTCACTGATTTAAGAGGTGACAGATGTTTACAACTAGGTTTACTCAGGTGTTTCACAGCTAAACTTCGCGGACAAAGATTCAGGCGTGGATTCTGCAGCTGGTGCGAGACGAGTCAATCAGGGAATTGTCTGGTTTTATGGCATTGGCTCTTTTCAGCGGATGGGGAACGTAGAAAATTGATTGGCTGGTCTAATGTTATGTTATAGTTTTTGTGTAGTATTATGTTTTTTTCTTTTTTTTTATTCTTTTAGTTTTTGGATATATGAACCATTCAATGTAAACTAAAATGAAAATCAAGATATTAGCAAGCTGGTCTCACTGTTTAGTAATGAAGTACTCGTGTGTGATGATAACACGATGTAAAGTCAATTTGAGTAGAATTATGTAATATCTCGCTTAACCTCAATATAAAACTCTCATCGTTAAGCAGTCAGAAAAGTTTACCTTATCAACACACACACACACACACACACACACACACACACACACATATATATATATATATATAATACCTTATCAACACACACACACACACGCACACACACACACATATATATATATATATATATATATATAATTATTTATTTAAAAATATGATTCCAAATCGCTACATAAGAGGTCTCATGTTTCAAAACAAGAGCCGAAAACTTCAATATAATCCTTTAAATTAAATTGAGTTGAAAGTAAAATGGGTTCCGTTCCATCTTCAAGCGAAGCTTTTGTTGGAATATATTTATGCTCTACTTTTGTATCGAGCACTATTTTTTAAAAATAATAACTAAAATACTAAGGGACTTTGGATTATTTACCTAACCAGTTCCTTCTTATTATATATATATATATATATATATATATATATATATATATATATATATATATGAACCGGGTGTAACTGAAAAATTGTCCAATTGTTAGATAGAGTTCTGAACCGTTGTATCTTAGAAGTGATTAAGTATATCTTACTGGAATTCTCCCAGATTTTTATAACACTGCTGTATTCTACTTTGAGCAAAAATAATGTATAATTACTCTCCAAGCTTAATATAAGAATCATGAAGAAATAGATCATAAACGAAAATGACATATTCATCATTAATTAATTATAGCTAAAGATCGAAGCTCATAAAGTTCACACACATACACACACACACACACACACACACACACACACACACACATATATATATATATATATATATATATATATATATATATATATATATATATATATATATCCATTCCTTCCTCGACCATTTTTCAATTTATTCAAAATGATCCTGGCCCTCTCTAACCTTCTAACTTTCTGTCCTAGAGTAACAAGATGCCTCACAGGTTACACGTATGATTTCATTTTCAAGTCTTTTTTCATTGCTGTCTCACTTGCCAAACCTCTTATGGATTGAGTTGGATCTTTTCTAATTGATCTCTTTAGAAATGATAATCACTCTTGCTGTTGTGACCTCCTGATCTAGATTTCTTCCCAACAGTTTTTTTTTTTTTCGAAATTATTCACCGTTATCTTGATGGTTCATGAATTGTCTTTGAAGATGGAAGCCAAAGAATGAAGCTTTGTGCCATTGCTGAAGGCCTGAAGGATATTTTTCTCTCACCATTGCTCAGTTGGGAAGACAGTGGGGCTGACAAAAAATCAATTTTAACCTCTTCTCTTTCTAGGTTTTTTCCGTGATTTTTTTCGAAAAATGGTGTCCAGATGGGTAAACGTCTTTTCCGAAAACCTGGAAAAAAAAATTTAGTGTTTTTTAGATATTAAACATTTTGTGGGACGGACAATTATGCTATTACACTATTTGGATAATTTTGCTGTTATACCCTGTATATCAAGTTTCATTAATTTTAACTGTTGCTTCGCATCAGGATTATAATTCTGAAAATATTCCAAAGCTTTCGCTTTTGCTCTGTTTGTCATCTCAGTCGTCATCTAAATCTAAATGCTATCAATATTGTAGATTGATTGATTTGTTTTTTACGGCTTATCAACATTTTTCAGGTTATTTAAAGCTAGAAAAATATTTTTACATTGTTAGAATTATTTGAAGATAATATATATATTTTCTGATACACGTCCTACAACTTAACCCATAGAAAGAGACGAGTTGATTCTCTATATTCACAAGGTTTTTTTTTATCGGATATAGTGAATTTAAAGAAGCTGACTGGATTTGAAACTCTGCTCTCCAATTCTGAGCCGTTATCTATTACACTACACGCTCATCCAAACTAGCAGCACCAACTTTTGTACTGACCAGGCTCGACGTTGCTTAACTTCGGAGATTGTCCAGGGGCCGGTTTTTCAACGATATATGACCGTGATCCCTGCCAATACTGTAGCAAAAACAATGAAATGTACGAGGATGTGAAATGGTATGAACTTGGATTACGCAACAGACGCAAAGAAAATGGATTCATTTGTACACAGCAAATTACCAAATGACAACCAGCACCTAGTCTGAAGATTTCCAGCAGAGGAATAATAATAATAATAATAATAATAATAATAATAATAATAATAATAATAATAAACAGACAAATAAAATATACAGAACTGCAATTCTAGATTCTAGATCTTCTCCAAGCGCCGATTGTAGTAGCAAACACTTCTCAGTCATATGGAAACTCAAATGGAGATTAAAAGTATGGAAATCCAAAGCAACGCTTAATCTACAATAGACTGCAGCAATTGCGAAGGATGACTTGTATCCAAGACATGCAGTTGCGAATATTTTGTCATATACGGCCGACCGTAATATTTCTGACACCTGTCGTCAAGCGATAAGAAACTTATTTAAACATGTTTTAAAAATTAAAATACGTTAACGTCTCGTGAAAACAGAAACTGTTAATTTGATGAATTGTGAATAAAATAAAACTAAAAGTACTTACTTTTTTCTTAAAAAGCAGTGACAAACAACTGTCTGCGAAGAGTGGGGTCTAATTTTCTTACGCAGCCGTTGAAGTTGCAAGTAGCTTGTATAGTTAATGATGGACAAACAGTAAGTGACGAAATATTACGCTAGGCCTTATATGACAAAATATTTGCGACTGTATGCCCTGGATCCAAATCATCCTCTGCCACTGGACTGCAGGACGACTAAATCCAAAATGGGACATCTTGAAGGACGCTTTGGTGACATCCACGAACCACATCATCCCGTAGAATGAAGTATAAGAAAAAAAACAAGTGGATGAAAAAGAATATTATCGCGCTGATAAAAAAAAAAGACTACAAATATTGCCAAGAAAAACCCACTGCTATAAAACATTAGAATGTAATGCAAGTAAGCAAAAGATGACTGACTCAACGAAAAGTCTGTAGAGACAGAAAACTGCATAAATATATAATGGTAAAAGAATTAACAGGGCAGAAGAAAGAATGTATAAAATCTAAAAAGAAATAAACGGTCATAATAAAAAGAAGATATACTACAATGATAAAACGAAATACATTGAAGAATCCTTCCAGAATTAAAGGAGAGAAACCCACAACACATAAAATGACATGTAATATCAAAACCATAAGATCGGCACTGACCAAATAAACAGAAACAAAGCAGTAGCACATAATGAGATGCAGTCTACATTTCGGGATTGACAAGAGCGCTGAAATAGATGAATTATATACCAGTGGCCATATACCGGAAGACCTCAGTCGATCTACTTTCATAGAGATATCAAAGAAATTAAATGCAAATATATGTGACTTCAATCGGACAATCATCTCAATGAACCACATAACGAGATTATAATTACAATTTTAATGAACAGAGCTCGAAGCAGAATTAGACTAGAAATAAGCAAGAACAATGCCGCTTGTTGCTGACACCAGAACAAAAACTACCAATATAATCAAAACGCTATCAGAATGAGCAATAAAAATAAAGACAAATAGCGAATGACGCCTTCCAAAAGCTAAGCAAATTATTAAGAAACAGGAAAATTTCGTTAGAAATAAAGAAAAGAGTACTGAACAGTTATGTAATATCATCCCCCCTCTATGACAGGGAATGCTGGACGGTCTCCTCAAAGATGAAGAAGAGATCAGAGGCAACAGAAAGGCCGTTCTACAGAAGGATGATGAGAATAGCAATGACTGAACATGTGAAGTAAATACGAAGATATATAGAAAATAAAAACAAAAAGAATACCTATACTTAGAATAAGACAGTTGAAATTTCTATGGCACATATTGCGGAAAGAGGGTTCCGAAATTTTGACACTCACAGGACATATCTAAAGTAAAGAAACAGAGGAAAATCGCGATCTTGTGTACATGGTTGCCAAAACAAGGATTATGAGAGATTAAAAAAAAATGACAACACTTACTAAGAGCTTACAAATGACAGGACATTGTGGAGAGCCATGATCGCTAACGTCCTGCAGGAATACAGAACAATAGAAGAAGAACGAGCTTGTACACTTGGATAGCAGAACACGGTTTAGGAGAGGCAGCAAAAAAGACAAACTTTACTCAGGGCTCCAAATGACAGGAAAATGTGGAGAGCTTTGAAGCGAATGTCCTGAAAGAAACACAATACTTAGAAGAAGAAGCAGTTGTCGTGCTATTGAAAGGTTCTCGGCCCGATCCACTTCCAAACTGATCATAATTTTCATAGATAAATTAAATTGGTTGTTTTTACGACGTGGCAACCCTTGTGTTATTTAATGTGGGCACCCATTGAGAATCGAATTCATTACTCAGTAGTAATAGTCAACCAGAATATCCTCGCTATTACCCCACGCTGAGGCGTTTTACAGCACCCTCACAAAGTAGTCCTAGGGATTAGGAGAGATAAGAAAAAGAGAAGCGTTAGTAAGAGCTACAAAGGACAGGAAATTGTGGAGAGCCATGATCGCTCACGTTCTGAAGGGACGCGTCACATTCAATAATAATAAGAAGAAGAAAATACGACACAAAAACATGACTTGAATTGCAAGGAAAATCTACTTATATGGGAAAGATTTTAGAATGACCCTCGACACTAGCTGGGAACAAACGCCTGCATTTGGCTAGAGAGCGAGTTAAGTAGGTAGACAAAATAGAAAGAGAAGTAATTTGCCTTTTTTATTTCATCGGAATTATCTAACATTTGCACGGATACGATTCTAAGCGAACTAAAAGATTTACCCGGATTTCTTTTTTTACTGCGATCATAATCTTAACAACGTAAAATACGCGGATGACACTGTTGATTTCTTTCTTTTTATGTGCCATGTCCTTTCAGGATATAGGTGATCATAGTCCTCACCTCCTTCTTTCCCTTGCAGCTCTCAACAAGTTGCTCCCCACCCCCAGACCACATTCTGTCATCCACTTGCTTAAGCCCGCCTTGTATGCCACGCGTTGTTTTCTCTTGTCTGTTTCCCTCTATTCGACCTGTGAGTATCAGATTCTCCAGGCCTTCCTTCCTCATTATGTGTTGCAGAAACTTCATCTACCTCTTCCTGATGTTAAGTATAAGCCTCCTCCTTGTTTGCAACCTCTCTAAGACCTCATCGTTGCTCACTCGCTCGATTAGCAGACTGAAAAGGAAAAATACAAAAAATCCAAGACAAGCGAACAAGAAAACAAGAAAAAAAAGATTAACTATTAACTGTAAGAAGACAGTATGCATAGTCTCAAGTATGAGCGGCAACGAAAGCTGTGCGCTTCATATTGGAAGCCGGTAAAAAAAATCAATTATGGGCTTTGTGGTAACAGACTAACTAAAATGTGACATAGAAATTCAAAGAAGCATCAGAGAAGCGAATGATGCCTTCCAGAAACTAAGTAAAATATTAAGAAATCGAAAAACTTCTTTAAATACAAAGAAAAGACTACAGATCTATGATGTCATATCTATCCACCAATATGGATGTGAATGCTGGATAATTTCCTTACAAAGAAGAGCGTCGAACAGCAGAGATATCTGCAGAAGGATGCGTGAGCAATGAGATATTTCTAAAAAATAGTTGATTGATTTTTTATGGTTTATCATCTTTTGTGGATTATTTAAAGCCTACACGTATTCTTCAATTGTAAGAATAATAATTATTTTTTGAGTTAATATTGCAAAGATGTTTTTCCATATACAAATCCTGCTATTTAACCCATAGCTGCGGGAATGTATTCAATCCCCCCCCACCTAAGAATATTTGCGTTTAAAACAACGAAACAAACCCGACTAGAATTCGAACTTGGCTCTCCGGTTTTGCATTCCGAGTTGCAATCCGCTGCATCATCCGCACACCCACTCCGAAGAAAATAGAAAATTGGAAACTAGTGTGGTTGGACAAATTTTCGAGTAAATGAACGAAACGCACCCGACTGGAATTCGTACTCGGCTCTCCGATTTCACATCTACTGCACCACCTGCACATCCAGTCCGAAGAAAATGGAAAATCGGACACTAGCGTGTTTGGACAAATTTGGCGATCACGGGATATATTGAGGATAGGTGGGCTAGAAGGAAACAACGTTTAAGTTACCAGGTGAGTTTCTGTGAATGGGCGCAGCAGAGGTGACAAAGAGAGATGGTAAAGAGTCAAGCGTTGCTAGGAGATATACTGCAAAGGAAGTGATGAAGAGCTACGTCCTCAGTAGACACGGCACATAAAAACAGAAGAATCGTTGACCGAAGTTTTGTTCGCTACAGACTGGCGTCGTTGCATTTTAAGTATATTAACACACAGTTATAAAAGACAAGTTCACAAAAGAAGCTATGATTTCGCAAAACACATCGTCTTATTTACTGTAAATTGCTGAAGGTAATTTAACACTAGTAAATGTAAAGAATCGTAGATGGATAATTAATAGACTGCGTAAGCAGATGGTTTCACTTTGGCATCATTTGATTTCTGTAATTGTTCTTATTTTCTGTTTCTGTGTGTGTTTGTTTTTTGTTTTGTTTTTTGTTTTTTGTTTTTTTAATAATATGATAAAAGGAAAGCAAACTAAAAAGATACTATACTTAGTAACTTTCAACTACTCGTCGAATGCCGTCACTCCGCCGGCCAAAGACTTAATGGTAGGTGTACGTGGGTGTCATTTTATTTGCTTTTGCATTTTTTTTTAACTTTCTCTTTGATCTCTTTTGTATTTCTATCACCCTTAAAGCGCCTTCAAAAGAAAAAGAAAAATATTTATTTTGTCATAACCTTTCTCTTTTTCTTTACACACACACACACACATACACACACACACACACACATATATATATATATATATATATATCTTTTTTCTGATTTTAATAAAGCAGTCGCTTATTGAATACAACTTGAACAAACAAAACACGGTTTTCTTTTCAGACCTTCATGGAGCTTCGAAAAAAAATAGTTTTCAAAACCCATTACAATCTCTCTTGAACAAAGCGAAAAAAAAATGATTTCAGAATGTTTTAAACTTAGTAAGATGTATACAGCCTCTTGCGATCATATCACCGGTTTTCGCCCGATCATCGGAGTTACGCAACGTTGAGGCTAGTCAGTACTCAGATGGGTGACCGCTGGGGAATGTTAGCTTTTATAAGCTACCAAGCCAGCGATGGATACTATGTAGTTAATTTTCCTAACAGAAGACCTCAATATGTGAAGGTGATTCTCGACAGACAGGTCGCAAGACCTCCCCGTGAGGTGGGGTATGCGCCCGACCGCTAACTTTTGTTTCGGCTTACACAAGGTCATATCTAAGGGGTGCCTAGTTACGAAATACTTGGTCTTCATCAAATAGTGATCGTTGATTTAGTGCTAAAATTTATATTAAGTAAAAAGTAAGTTTATTGATGTTTTTTAATCAGTTGTTAAATCTGCTACTAGATGAATTGATTCACTCTATCGTGCTAAAGTTTTTTTGGGGTTTTTTTTTGGGGGGGGGTTTCTCACCAGAATCTTTCTGGCACATTTTTAAGTCTACCATTCTTCCGTGGATTGAGTATTGTTGCCACATCTGGTCTAGTGTTCCTGGTATATATCTAAAGATTTTCGACAAAATTCAAAGAAGAATCTGCAATGTTAAAGGTCTTGACCTGGCATCTCGGCTTCGATCATTTTCGCATCACCGTTACGTAGTTTCCTTGTGCCTTTTCTATAAATACTTTCATAGTAATTTTGCCGATGAGCATTCACTATTTTTCCAGACTTCTTGAATTTACATTATTTACATTATTCGGACTATTGTCCTCATCTTTGTCGCCATATTTATCACAACGTTGTACGCTCCGGCCTTCTTCATGTGGTTGGAATGTCGAACCGAACCCTTTATTTCGCTCACTGGGGTAGACTGTTCTAGTTCCACGTGCCATGTACGCTATCCCGTGAAGCTACTGAAAGAAATATAAAGAAGAGACAGGCTGTCCTCTGAAGGTAAGGCTTCAAGAACACCAGAAAACTGTAACACGAGGAGAACTGGAAAAATCAGGCGTGGCTGACCACATATGGAGAGAGAAGTGAGATCACCGCCCTCTGTGCGATCATGTTGAGATCATAGACAAGGAACACCATTGGAAAATTCGTAAACTTAAGGAATCAGCACATATGCTAGGCCACAAAAATCTCCTGAGCCGACCAAGCATAAAAATAAATACAATATGGGAACCAGTAATAAGGAGTGCCAGAGAAAAGCAATGATAACAACAAAAGTTGCAATATGAGCTCTGGTAAAAACGTGTAACGATAACAGCAAAAATTGCAATATGAGCACTGGTAAAAATGGTTGCTGAAGACATTAGGTTTATATAACCAGAAATTCATACCCAGATGTCCTCAAGGACACATGGTACAGTGGATAAAGCCGTTGGTTAGAAAGAGTGTGAGTTCAATACCCAGTTAAGGCAGTGGAGAACTTTCAGAGGGAAAATTAACTGGAGATAACTGATGACATCCATCAAACATGGCACGTGGAACTAGAACAGTCTACCCCAGTGAGCGAAATAAAGGGTTCAGTTCCACATTCCAACCACCTGAAGAAGGCCGGAGCGTACAACGGCCGAAACGTTGTGATAAATATGGCGACAAAAATGAGGACAATAGTCCGAATAATGTAAATAATGTTCTTGAATTTAATTTTCTATTTCAGATGGCTGACACGAGCTTGGAAGAGAGGTAGGTGGTGACAAGACTTTCAAACCAGTACTATGATTAAATTCAAAATCGGGAAAAAATAGGTTGGTATCTGTCATATCCTTTTACTGTTAGAATTACTTGATATAACCGTATTCTAATAGATTTTTTTTTCTCTCACACTTTCGCCTGTAGAACACTTTTTCAGCGTGGTGCTTTCTTGTCAACTACGATTTTAAAAAATGTAAACGTTAACTTTAATCGCCATCTTGTGTTTCTTTGAATTCTGTTCTTTAATGTCCTTTCAGCTCAATAACGTTTTCTCAGTTTCTTTTGTTTTTCTTTTTCCTTTTTTTTTCATTCTCAGTAACCTTTTGCATCTCAGTGGCTTTGTCATCGTGCTTCAGTTTAAATGATTTTTTTAAAATGCCAAAAATAGGACCAGACCTCTCTTTTACTTGAATCTTATGCAACAACTTTTTGTGAGAGTACTCACAGCGTATCAACAAGATAAATTTAGGCATAATCGAAGAAAGGTCTTGGGGTAAGAAATCTCCAAAAAGATGACTGTCTTTGAGATGTTCGTAAAAAATGGGTGAAAACAGAATTGGAATTCGTTTATATCGGATGATAGAATCTCAGCGATAATTGATTTACTTAAAGTATCTTTAGTATATTTTTTTCCTGTAAAGTATTCTAATTTGATATTCTTATGAAATTCTAAATAATCTGTTTTAATATCTGTCTATATATCTGAAATGAGTTATTGTAATTATTTACGTTCTAAGTACAACGACACACTGAGAGTTATTGCTTGTGAAAACAGATTATTTCATTGATCGGATGGTTGTCTTCGTATTTATTGCCATATACAAAGTGCACCTGGCCCAGTGGATAAAAGCGTTGGTTGGATCCGGCGACTTGACTCAAAGAGTTGTGAGTTCAATACCTGGCTACTGCAGTGGTTAGCAAAACTTGGAGAGTTTAGTTAAAGGGAGATAACTGAGACATCGAGACGAGGCATGGCATGTAGAACTAGAACAATCTACACCGGAGGACAAAATAAAGGGTTCAGTTCAAAATTTCAGTCAACTGAAGAAGGCCAGAGCGTACAACGGTCGAAACGTCGTGAATGTGGTAATAAAGACGAGGACAACCATCTGAACAATGGCATAATCTGTTTTAGCAGAGCAGGGTTTTCACAAGAAATAACTCTCAGCGTGTCGCTGTACTCAGAACGTAGTGCTTACCAAGGTGGAAATTGGGATTAGTACGTCAAGAGTAATGAACTGCTACATGATATAGGCTCCCCCTCCCCATATCGCAAAGAATATTGGACAATCTCCTCAACGCTGAAAAAGAGACTTGACGCAACAGAAATACGGTTCAACAGAAGGATGTTGAGGATACTAATACCCAATATATGAACAACATCGAAGTTTTAGAGAAAATGGAAACAAAAACGACACTTATACTTAACATCTGAGAGAGACAGTTGGACTTTCTAGGGCACATAATGAGGAAAGAAGGCTTGGAAAATATGATACTCTCATGACAAATTGAAGGCAAGACGTTACAGAGGAAAATAAGGCATAACCTACGTAGGTTAAGTAAATAAATGGCAGAACAGCTTTTAGGAGAAATAACAAAAATACAAAATATATTAACAGCTACAAAGAACAGGAAATTGCGGAGAGCTATGATCGCCTACATCCACAGGGGACGCGGTACATAGAGGAGAAGTGTCAAGCTCTTGTGTTCACTTTTACACAAATTCCCTTGGATTTAGTCATTTTTATCCTCCACTCTCGGCTCTCTATATCAGGTTGGTAACCAATCTAAGAGAAGGAAAACTAGGAATTCAAAACCGGTTGAGTTTGAGACTAGCAACTCCACCCCGTAAAACTTATTAGGGAACCCATCTAGCTTGCTACTTTTGTAACCATATTATATGAAGAATAACATAACGCTCAGTGTGAGAAAACTGCTAGGTAGACATTTATTAACTTAAACGTCGAATAAGAACAGAACTTAGTCCACTAGCCATCATCTTACTTGCGGCGAGACCCCAAGTTTGATTCATATATACGATCCATCGCTAAAAATGCTGGGAAAATAGCCGTACCGCTCCAGAAATTATCTGAAACCTCCAGCCTTCTTAAGGAGCTCACCGTACTCGGGATCATCGAGTCAATGCAAACGATCATTTGCTTAGCTGCATAGTTGTACTTGCCCAGGGGCTACATTCAGTCAGTTATGTGATATGCTTGATACACGCGTAGGCGATTATGGATCTTTCGATACATGACTGATGAGGCAGATTTTTCCCGCAGTAGGTTGCCATTTTGCTGCGATAGACCAGTTGCCATCCAAGTCTATAAAACCTGGTCTTTCTTGCTATTTTCCCCATAGCTGGGAGGAGGATAAGAGGATTCATACGTTTTCCAAGGGTATTATCACGTAAGTGAATGTAATGGATTCGACTGGAATTCGAACTCGGATCTCCGATTCCTCAATCTGAACCGCAACCCATTACTCTTCAAAATTAAATCTTGATAGCGTTTACTCGTCCGTGTGAGCGATTAATTACTTTCCACTCTACAGCTCCTCTCACACGGATGAAACATCGCGAGCTTATCGCTACTATTTCGATGACAAACGCCCAGACATGATACATTCCTTAGTTCCCCAAGTTCAGACCTTTAAAGTTAAGAACCGCCATGCTGCTAGTTACACGGGGTCAAATCATCCACATTGTCTTTATATTTCCACACAGACAGCTTTTTTCACAAGGATCGCTACTTTGTGGGATAGACTTCAGAGAGAATGATTTCCCGCTCTTTATAATCTTAAGCTCTTCAGGTCTCGTATCAACCATTTTGTATCCTTTTAATTCTCATAATCTGTACTTACTTACTTCTCTTACATCCTTTCAACAAACTCATTCGGTAAGACTCTACTTTAAGTGACTCTTGGGCTTTATATTGGGCGAACAAGTTTTAAAAAACATCAAATACCACCTCCTATTGTCTTCATATTGATTACTGTTGCCATATTTGATCTGATGCCCCTGCTGTACATTTTGAGGTTCTTGACAAAATCCAAACAAGGTTCTCTAATATAATCGGTCCTAAATTGGATTCTCGGCTTCAGAGACTTTCTCACAGGCGTGATATGGCTTCCCTCTGTCTTTTTTCAGGTCTACTGTTCTGACGAGTTTTTTTTCTGGTGCCCTGACTATTAATTTAAGCATGTTTCTCGATTGGCATCAAAGCCCCGCCCTTTTACTGTTGAAATAGTTAAATGTAACTGCCACTTCTACCCCAACGTTTTCTTTCCTAACACTTACCGTCATTGGACTACTCTTCCTTTCACTTGCTTCCCTGATGACTACAATCTTTAAAAATTTAAATGTAACGTCAACCGCCATCTTCTATTGTTCCCTGTCCTTTCTTCTGTTCCTCAATTTCATCTTTACCCAATCTTTTCTCTCACTTTCACTCTCCATAACCCCCTGCTAGTGGCATCCCTGCTTTGCTTGCGGTGAAATGTTTAAAAAATGCAAGTCAGTAAAGCCACTAAGACACAAGTGATTACTGAATGTAAAGGAATTAAAAAACAAAAACATTTTTAAGGAGCGAGAACAATAGAAGAGTAATGAAGAAGACAGTAGATAACGATTGATATTGCATTTAGATTTTTGAAGGTGAAACTTGGCTGGAAAGCATGCAGACGGAAGTTTTATTTTAAAAAAAAAACGTCGCTTTAAATCTGCCGTTATTACTAGTAAAAACGTAATTTTTTTTAATATACTTAATGAATGCTGGAGAAATTCGTTACAAAAGATGAAGATAACTTGAGGTAACAGAAATTCGTTCTACCGAGAGATGTGGAGAAAACGCAGACAGAACATGTGAATAAAAAAAAATGTCGAGCGTTTTAGGTAGGTATCTAAAAACAAAATGAAAAAAAAAACGATACCTAATGTTTAAAATGAATTTTTAAAAGTAAAAAATCTTTCTTGGAGCAGTTGTTTTAGTTTTAATTTCAAGCTAATAGATGAAATTTAATATTTCCAATAATCAAAATACTTTGCTGTATTTCAAAACTAATTTAAATTGACTGGAAGGAGATTTGTTTTGTTTTTTGCTAAAAATAAACAGATTTCGGCGCCATTTTTAGCCCGCGTTCATTGTAATGTAATTATTAAAACATCGCTTTTCTTTTCGGCTTCAGTATAATTATTAATTACGAGAAAGACCTTTGAAAATTTCTCGATTTTCCTATTTAAATTTTCTGATGAATCTTAATTCTTAACTTTTAATGTCTGCATAAGCTTAGATACCTCCACAGAAAACACGATGCCTAAGGCTTAAAATGAATTTTTATAAATGAAAAATTTTTTGTTGAAACTTTTATTTTAGTTTTAATTTGAATGTAATAGATTAAATTTAATATTTTCAATAAGAAAAATACCTTGCTGTATTTGAAAAACTAATTTAAATTGGCTGGAAGGAGGTTTTTCGGGGTTTTTTTTTAATTTTTTTTTTTTTTTTTTGCTAAACTGATTATTATCACACATCTTTAGTCGTCTTTCATTCCAATGCAATTCTCTTTATTAAAAAAAAATCTTCAAAAATAAAATATAGTTTTTACAAACTTTATTTGAGGAATAATACCTGATTTAAAGTATAGTTATTGTGATTTGAAACAAATATTATTTACTTTAAGTTTAAAATATCGCAGAAATACATTTTTAAGCTGATTTGACGCGCTGCCAGCCGGTGACAGGTCTAATATGTTCTACGTAGACTTCATTTGTAAAAAAAATAAGAAAATGACGTGAGCGGATATGTCATATATTTTTCATATACTCAGTAATCTTAAAAATTCCGGCCTTGTGCCACAATTCTCTAAGTTACAGAATAAATATACTCAGTAATCTTTAAAATTTAGGAAAATATTCTCCGTAATCTAATGATTTATTAAATTTTAGAACCGTTGACATTAAATTTATTATAATCATCTCTCTAATTTTCTGATAATATCGTCTATGGTCTACCGTACTTACAAAAATGGGTACGTTTATACACAAAAAAATAAATCAAAATACATTTTAAAATATTGGTGTTTGATGATTTGTATTAAGCTTTTATGATTGGTAAATATAGTTTTCACTTAATAATAATATCATCTGAAGACTGAAATTAATATAGAATTTTAAAAGATTTAAAACTCAATAAATTTTTCTAATTAAAATTTTAAAAAATGAAAATAATTCATGTAAAAATTCATTATTTATCGCAACCTTTTTTTTCTGAAAACAATAGTGTCCTTAATATATCTTAATTATAAAATTAATTAAAAGCTTTTCTAATTAAAAAGTGTCATAGTTTTAATGCATTTTTTATTTTATAATTCAGAACAGAATTTCGGTAAATGGTGTTTCTCTTTGACAAGAACAAATTGATGATTTAAATTCTCCAAGGAGTCTTGCTTTTAACTAATATAAATATGAAGAGGCCGAAATTTTAATTTCACAAAATTTCATAAAATTAAATAAGTGGGTGTAACAAATGTCAAAAAGAAATATATTTTCGCCAAGATTTTATAATAAAATATTAAAAAATAATTTTATTCATTTGTGAATAAGTCCTAAAGATTTAATTAAAATCCGATAATTATTTGATTTTTTGCAAGAATTTCCAAAACATTGTTTTTAACGCCAAAAAAAGACGCTAAAAATCCTCGTACTTTGGTACACTGCTGATGCAAGAAAAACAAGATTTTTAACCAAAATTTCGAACGTGCCAGAAAGGATTAAAATATTTAATAAAACAATCAAAATACTTTGTTCAGGAAAGACCAAAGTATTTTAATAATAATATAAATATTTTGACGATAAAACTTTGTTTTATCAAGTCTGGGGTCGTTTTTTTTATCGTAGTATGCTCTTTTTTTTAAAAACAAAAACAAAAAAATACAGAAATTTTGGAGTTACCTAATTTTATGAGTTTTTGGCTAATAGATCCATCACAAAAATGTCTCGTCTTGCTTACTCATCTGACGCAGCTTCCTGTAATTTGGGGCTCTTTTCAAAACTGAATAAAATACCCAGAGAGGAAAAGGATTTGCTGTCATCTCTGTCAACCAGCAAAACGTGTGTATATTACTAAAATGTATTCAGGAAAACGAGGCCAAAGAATATTTTCATCAAGTGCAATATCATCTCACGAATTAAATTTCTTTACAAGAGGAGTAATTTGAAGGTGAAAACAGTCGATTGTCACCATCTTAACAAATTCAGTTGTCACA
Organism: Acanthosepion pharaonis; assembly: GCA_903632075.3. Lineage (NCBI taxonomy): Eukaryota > Metazoa > Mollusca > Cephalopoda > Sepiida > Sepiidae > Acanthosepion > Acanthosepion pharaonis. Next base: position 892,200 of record CAHIKZ030004581.1, on the reverse strand, counting down.
CCCCGTAAAATAATTTTGCTAGAGAAAGAGAGCCGCTATTTTGCGGAGACTCAATAAGGTTAGAATGTCGATATACACAGGATATATCGAATCCAAGAGAAGCTGAAGAAAGCAGATTGGACAATTTTGAGCAAATTAATTTTTAAATTGTTAGTCTTTTGTTTCTTGTCATGCGTGGCACCAAAAAATAAAAACCAGTGGGTATATTACAGTCTTTTATATATTCTATAAACCGGCTTAGCGTAACTTCTATCCTCCGTATAAAACAGTTTAGGTTAGAATAATCCTGGATATATTCTGGGCTGTTATACAGGAGTTCAAATGCAATCAGCGGTAAAAATTCAGTCGTGATTAAAGTTTCCTTTAAGTACCAGAAGAACAAAGAGGAATCGTAAAGCAACAAAAGATAGGAAGCTGTGGAGAAACATGATCGACCGCATCCTGAAATCAAATGGCACATAGCTAAATCTGATAAAGTGATCAGAAAAAAAAATGGATTATTGCTGACATATCTGGGCTAGAGTTGCCCAGTCCTCACTTGCCTGTCTTCAGTTTTGTCTACAGTTTTCATGTGTTATTCTCTGAGTCGGGAAATTATAATTATTATGAACTTATTGACCTAAATTGTTGTCACTAATTTAGTTGCTATATTCACAATTTTTCGGCCATTTCGGATACGAGCAGCTGTCATTTTCTCCTCGTCATCGTGGGTGATGAATTATTTTCCACTGTACGAACTCTTTCTCACTGACGAAACACTGGGGGCTTCTCGCTGCTCTCTTTCTACTTCCATTGCATGTGTTTTGACGAAATATCCTTAATCTCATCAGCCATGACCTTTACAATTGGGACCCACCATGCCACGTACACAAGAGTGAATCATCCCCATTTCCTTCATATCCCTTTTAGTAAAAAATAAGTTCAATTCGGACAGTTTCATTCCAAGAACTGTTGCTTTGTGGAACAGACTCCCGACAGGATGTTTTCCCAATCACTACAATCTTGATCATTTCAAATCTAGGCTTAACCGTTGTCTTTCCTGGATAGCTCCATGAACTTTACTTCTTGTTCTTTCTTCATCCCCACGCAGTAACCCTCTACCTTGGGTGACTCTTGAGCCTTGCATTGATGAAAACTAGTATAAAAAAAGCTATAGTGGTCTACGTAGGAAGAAGTGGACTTTCTGCACAAGAGAAAACTGGTCGACGTGAAAATATCTTCTCCGTCCGATACATGTAGGCATTATTTTTTTTTTATTTATTTAATTTTCATTTTATTTTTCTTTGTTACTAGGTGTATATAGTCTGACACAAGGCGACGGTCAATAAAACATCGCATGAGAATTGAACTCGAGACACATACGGATTGTCTGTCGGATTATCCTTCCAAACTTCGCAGTATGTGCCAACTGAAGTGCTCCCTTTTCAAAAAGTCAATCATACAGACGTCTCTGACAGGGAAAAGCGTTGTAAGGAAGATGTGTATTAGTGCTTATGCGCATGTGGGTCACGGGTATGAATGAGAATTAATGGAGATGTCAGATGAATCCCCACAGATTCAAGATATATCAGCCACACCCTTGGGTATGAGGGATCTGACAAGTACTAAAACTTCTGCCTTCTCTGAATGCCGTGTGAAAATGACAGGTTCAAACTTGAGACAAGTGGTTCCCGCTGCGGTTACTATGGGCCCCATAGCTGTCAGATGAATTGCGCGCAACATCAGCTAATATGAATTATAAACACTAGATAGAGCCTTGGCAAAATTCTGTGAGACTAAAACGTTTCTGTAGAGTACTGGCGAAACAATAAAATACTTATTATTTAGTTTATTGACAAGAAAATTGTAGGGGAGTATAGCTAAGCTTTTCTTTGAAAATTACATCCTTCAAAATTTTATCTGTCATTCTCTGAGTCGGGAAATTATAATTATTATGAACTTATTGACCTAAATTGTTGTCACTAATTTGGTTGCTATATTCACAATTTTTCGGCCATTTCGATACGAGCAGCTGGCATCTTTTAAAAGAAAAGCCATCTTTCTCTCTAAACACACACACACACACACACACATATATATATATATATATATATATATATATATATATATATATATATATATATATATATATATATATGGAAGATGTATGTCAAAGTGGAAAAAATTTCACCTGACGAAAACTAGGTTATTTTTCTTTATGTTGATTCAACTACACATGCACACGAACGAGATTGTGGGAATTTTAAATTTTTAAAAATTATAAAAAAAATTGTATTCCCTCTCCTTGGAACAATCGGTCTAGCCCATAAAAAAAAATTCAGGCAACTTAATTGAAAAAATGAGGCAAACAAATATGGCTGACAGTGGTCAATCTAGATATGAAGTGAAAAATGCTTAAATCTCTTAAAATGGCATATAACACAAAGATAAACCTCTCCCTATCAATGACTAAAATAATAAAAAATCTACCGTCTTATCACCAATTAATGGTATTTCACATTTAATAATCATTTTTATGAACAAAATTTTAGATTGCCAATGGGATCGCCTCTTAATAGTAGTAATAACATGTATTTTCTTAGAATTTCTCGAATGTAGTTCCTTCCAAAATAGTTTACCTAAACAATCAAACTACTTCCGATATAATGATGATGCACTATTAATATATCCCTGTGATACTGACTTACTTGATCTTGTGTATTCGACTTTGTTTACAACAGAATTTATATCCGAAATAGAAGAAAACAATACTTTACCTTTCCTAAACATTATGCTACACTGCGTTGACTGCAGCTTAAAACTTAGTGACCACTAATAAAAATGTTCTAATGAATTTCTATTCCCATCATAACAGCAAAATAAAATCCGGAATAATCATCGAATTCTACTTAAGAGCACTCAGAATATGCAGCCCTCAATATTTACATGGAGAAGAGAAATATATTGAAAATACATTCAATACCCATCAATACCCTAATTATTTCATATTCAATGCAAAACAAAAGGATCATAGAATATAACAAAATAGAACAGCGGCTCCTCCTGACAACACCACAAATCAAAAATATTATACTACCCGCTAACTCTATCACAACTACAATCGAAAAGAATTTATCTAAACTCAACATAATTTTTTTCACAACTACATTTAAACAATAAAAGATTTACTCAATACAAAAGAAAAAAAAAACGAGCCAAAACTTGAAGGAGGAATTTACTTTATCACCTGCAAAGATTGCTAGAAAGAACATATTGGAGAAACCTCAAGAAGTTCAAATAAAAGTTATATGAACACAAAAACATTTAAAAAAGCGATACATTAAACATATTAGTTGTTCACCGTAAAAAGACAGGCCACAATTTCAATCTAAAAAATGTTACTCTAATTAATTCACTAAGACGATATTTAGAAAATGGGTTTATCACTAGTTCATTCATACTAAATTTATTTACGTCCAAGTTCATACAACCTTTCACCATTCTTAGCAGATATTTTTCTTATCACAATGTGAGACATTTAATAACAAAGGAAATGGAAAGAAAAGAAAAAAAAATCTGAATTAAATTGGCTACATTTATATGCCCAAAACACGTAAAAATAAAAGTTTTGTCAATTTAAAATTCCCAGCGACTATCGTTCGTGCGAATGGATAGTCGCATCAAAGTCAACAAACCCAGTCCGATAAAGACTTAAGGTACGAAACGCGTCACACAAAAACATTTTCCTCTTACATCTTTCCTCCAAAATTGTTCATGATATATAAAAATTTATATATCGCTATCCCATATATATCTATATTTACCTATCTTTAAGGAAAATATTATTAAAGACAACAGACATTTTGTGTCGATTAATTTTACTGATTACCTTTTCTAAGTTACGAATAATCCTTCTCTGACAAGGAGGGAATTCCTTCAGAAACTGTCCGAAAACATGAAAAATTAGATAAAAAGTTTAATCGCATTACCTTGTCAATCATTTTTAATTAATCTTGTGTGCGCGCGTGTGTGTGTATGTATGTATAGATAGATATGAATAGACTGGAATAGATATGAGTAGACTGTGATAGATAGATAGATAGATAGATAGATAGATAGATAGATAGATCTTAAGGCTTGCCTTGCCTAGGTGAAATCGGAACTGATAACACTGTCCTTCTTTTATGGGCGTGGGCGATCATGTCCCACCACATCTTCCTGTCCCTTGTAGCTCTTAATAAATTTTGCCTTTTTGTTATTCCTCCGTGTTGTAATGGAATGTCCACCACTTCCTATCGCCTATGTGGACTGACTATATCAGTATACATATATATATATATATATATATATATATATATATATGTATGTATGTATGTATGTATGTATGTATAGCGAGCACAGGATATACCTGGAGGCTTACTTCGGCAATTAGTTGATTAGTCTCCAACTGTGCTGGTCGAACTCTCTGCCTTCGGACAGAGGGCAACCCAGACGAGGCTATGCCGAAGGGAAAAGTCTCGTATGGGGTGGTAGACAGGTACCCGGCCCCGTGTATACGGTTTTTACGGAGCATTTTTGCCCGAGCCTACGGGCTCTGTTTTACCCCGCATTAAAAAACGGCCTTGAGCCACATCCTGCCTCGCGGGGAGGTAGGGTAAATAACCTTGCTTCGGGAATCACTAGCCTGCCACCAGATTCCCTGTCTTTCAGTAGTGTAATCT
>CAHIKZ030004581.1:875000-882500 GCA_903632075.3 Acanthosepion pharaonis | reverse complement strand
GCGTATCCATGATGCACTCCTCAAAGTGCATCTTACGTTTGACGTAATTTCTCTTAACTGTTCGCAGCTCACCAAAAAACAATTGATATAATATCCTACAATTTCTTAAACTATATTTCAAAATATAACTAAAAATACCAGTAATATATTTTTATATAAAAAACACCGATAATACATGACCAGCAATACATTTTCTCTGTAGTTGAAGGCATATAATTGGGTTCAAAATATATTTAGTTGAAGCCATAAAATTGTCAAAATATTTAGAATTCGGCATTAAATAACTCATAAAGGTACATATGCAGCTAAATAAAATCACTCAGTCAGCAAATCATCGACCATGTATTCAACTGTGAAAGCAGAATCACATATCACATTTTTATTGCTTTAAAACACGCAAAAAATAAAAATTCACCGTTAAATGTCCCATAAGGAGTTGATGTGCCGGTAGGCAAACAAATCAATCAACTCTCATCATACATATCCACATACAATAATATATATATGGATATATGTGTTTATGTGCGCCGAGAGAGAGAGAGAGAGAAGGGCAGACAAAGAAAGTGTATCCCAAAACCTATACCAAGATCAAGAGTCTTGCTAGAGTCGCTGGGATACGACATGTAGTGCAGCCCTTAGACAGATTTGCCTGAGGGAGCCCAGCCCTTTCCAGGCTAGTTTGAATTCAGCTTTTTCCTTCTCCTAGACTGGTTATCAACTAGTCTCACAAACAATGCCTAACTGACCATACTATACTCTGCAGTCGACAAAATCAAAAAAACAAAAAAACAACGCGCATGCCCGCTATTAAAAATATAAAATGTTGACAATTTACCCATTGTGCCATATATATATATATATATATATATATATATATATGAAGAAATATAGTTTTAAGATGTGCTATATTTATGGGATAAAGTACTCAACATCAGAGATAGAGCGTATGAAAATATAAAAGTGAACAGTGAAGTCAAAACTCAGAGGCAACAGGCTGTTTCATGATAGACACAATCGTCTGGCCGCGATTGCATCTAATATGAAACAACCTGATTGATGTGAGTTTGTCACCCTGGGTGACAAACTCACATCAATCCAACCAAATATGTTAGCTCTATCTCTGATATTGAGCGCTTTCTAATAAGTACCGCGCATATAATACATAAATAATTATATAGATAGATAGATAGATAGATAGATTTATATTTATACTTATATACACACACTTTTCACACACACACACGTATATATATATATATATATATATATATATATATATATATATATTCATCAAAAAAAAGCACCCTAGTTTTTCCTACCCAAGCACATTTGTAAAAAAAATCCATAGATATAACGGATGAATTCAGTTCCAAGAAGTTTGAGGATGATCATGGAGGAGATCGAAAGTGCTTGGGTAAGAAAAAACTACGGTGCATTTCTTGATGAATTTTATCTTAACTTCAAGAAACTGACCAGAGAACTGAAAAGGAACAATATAAAAATAAATAGACACAATATATCTATATTATTCAATGAAACATTTTTGAATAAAAATATGCTGCATACACACGCACACGCACAAACACACACACATACACACACACGCACACACACACACACACATATATATATATATATATATATATATATATATATATATATGTTAAAGAAAAACAGACCACTTTAAGGTTCCATTATAATAATTTATTTTACCAGAGCCTTTTAATAAACGCCGGATCATCTGATAACACTTCCAAAAATCAAACGAAAAATGAAATGAAAATTCACACTTTTCACCTATTTATACGGTTAACGGAAGTGATATATTGAAATGGGAAGGGAGAAGAGAGAAAAAGAAAAAGAAAAAAAGAATGAACAAGGAAGTACAGAGAAAGAAGCTGTAATTAGGTTTTATTAGGTTTTACGTAGGAAGAAGTAGGGTGGTATATGTTTAGCAATTTATGTAAAATGATAGATTTTACGGGATTATAGTAATTCAAATGTTCGAGATATATATATATATATATATATATATATATATATATATATATATATATATAATGTGCTTGAAAACTATACCACGCGCCTTCCGAAATTGTACCGTTAATAAATACCACATCTTTCGGATTGCAATACATTTATTATATTCTTGGAAATTTACCTGAAATTTACCTGAAATGAAAATAATATCTGACGATGAAGGAGCGAATTTCTTCGAAAGTACTTGTAACAGAACATCTAATCTATCTCATAATTTTAAACATAAGGAGCGCGTCGATTCAGAGAGTTTTTAGCAAGTTAATATTTTATTCTTTGGACGATTAATTCTTTATAACATATATATATATATATATATATATATATATATATATATATATATATATATATATATTTATATATATATATATATATATATATTTATATATATATATATAAGTGAATACAGAAGTCAACATTAGAGGCGACAGTCTGTTTCATGCTAGATGCAATCGTCAGGCTTGACGACTGAATCTAGCCTGAAACAGACTGTCGCCTTTTAGTGCTGACTTCTATGTTCACTTTTATATTTACACACGCTCTATCTCTGATATTGAGCACTATCTCATAAATATAGCACATCTTAAGACTATATATTATGTGTGTGTGTTAGGGTGCACGCAAATGTGGGCTGCTGTTCCTTTGCATATCATTATCTCTATATGCATGTATCATTTCAAAGAAATTATCTTGAAAACGTAATCCCCTTGTCTGATTCCTGATAGATTCGTGTATTTATTTATGACAGAAGAGACCAAGAATTTTATCCGGGTCACATTTCTCTCTTTTATCTTGTATTTATGTAGCCTTCAAATCACAAACAAGACTGGAATTTATTATCTAAAGACCGGCAGATATTTTCCCATCTTTCTTTCACCGACTCCTTTCTCCCTGTCTTTCGTTTTTAAGTGCGCAAACATATAGACATATGCTCCTTCATTTTTTTTTTATCTCTCCTTTTTTATTCCCCACCCTTCCATATCTTGCTCTACACTAGTCGCCTGTTTCCATGGATTCAAATGTACGTCCTCATACTAAATGCACGTCATAATGATGTGTTCAAATAGCAACGCCCCCGAACCCCTACCGCCATTTTATCCCTATATTTTCTCCTCTATTTCTTTCTCCTTTTTCTTATCCACTTTTCTGCATGATACGCTTAAGCTGTCATTTTCATTTACCCACATTTCCATTCATTTACCTCTTCCTTTTTCTCCTTATAGAAATGTACAATCTTCCCGCTTATTCTTAACGCATGCGCATGCAATGATTCTCGTTTTACTTGAATTATTCACATTATTCGGACTGTTATCCTCATCTCCATTGCCATATTCACAAAGTTTCGGCCTTTCTACGCTCTGGCCTTCTTCAGGTGATTGGAATTTTGAACCGAACATTTTAATTTGTCCGCCGTTTAGATTGTTCTAATTCCACGTGCCATACCTCTTCCCGGTGTCTTACTTAATTCACTTTAACTCAACTCTCCAAGTCTTTGGTTCACCACTGCCGTGGCCTGGTATTGAACTCAAAATATTTTGGGTCTAGTTACGATGATCTTCGCCCTCTAAACCTTCTAATCTTCTATCCTGGAGTAACAAGGTGTCTCACTGGTTCCAAGTACGATTTCTTTTTGAAGTTTTTTCACTGGTCATTGAACTGTCATCGCTGAAACTACTCTCTCACGTACCAAACATCTTATGGGTTGAATTGGATCATTTTCTAATTGATCTCTTTAGTGCTCAGTTGAAATGTTGATCCCTCTTCCTGTTGTGACCTTCTGATCTAGTTTTACTCTCTACTGTTACCTCATTTTTAAAATTATTCACCGTTCTTTTGATGGTTCCTGAATGGAATTTGAAGATGGAAGCCATAGTATGAAAGTTGTTACCATTACTGAGGGCTTGAATGATCTTTTTTCCTCTCAACATTACTCAGTTGAGAAGACAGTGGGGCTGACACAAAATGATTTTAAACTGTTCTCTTTCTAGCTGAAAGGCTTTTTCTAGTGATTCTTATGACAAAGGATATCAAGATGACTAAACGTCTTATTAGAAACCCTGAAAAAAATCTCAATTAGTCTATTATTTTTTTTTTAGATATTAAACATTTTGTGGGGTGGACAATTTTGCTCTTACACCCGTACTTATATGCACTTTTAGAAATTTCGTGCTGGGCTGATATATATATAAATTTTTTTTTTTTTTAAGAAAAAAACTGAATTAATCACTTCTTCATTATTTTTTTTTAAAAAGTTCATACAGGAAATCAGTTATTTTATCATAAGTTAAAAATTCATAACCCTGATGTTACCTTTCTGCAAGCAGAAAACGCGTTTGTCTTTCTGTCTTAGAATTTATCTTGTACTCTTTTTTTTCAGCCTGTCATTCTCTTTTGCATCATATACAAGTGCCGTCTGGAATCGTCATACGGGTGAGAATATTTCGAATTATGTAACAGAAGCTCCGATTAAAATAAACGTTCCGTCGGGAATCTTTAAGAGAAGTTTAATAAACTGAAACAAAATAATCTCGCTGCGATGATAATTATTTACAAATATAATAAGCGGACCAGAGTAAATAAGCACTATTCCTTGGAATGGAGTAACTGAAAGAAATAATCTGATCCTGTCAGCATTTGAAACGCGGTGTAAAAGAATATATAAATAGCTAATAAATTGATCGATTTATTCGTTTTTATGGCTTATCAACTCTCTGCAGGTTATTTAAAGCCAGAAAATATTTTTTAGATTCTAAGAATTTTTTTTATAATAATGGTTTGTGATACAAGTCTTACTAATTAATCCATATCTGAGCGGAGAAGTGGTTGATTCATACCATTCTCAAGGGTATATGTTTATAAGTTCCAACGGGAACTGGAATTCGGCTATCCCATTAACAATTCCTAGCTATTATCCAATATACCACCTGCCTATCAAAGTTTACGGCACCTGGTATTTCGAAGCGATCACCCGTGTACGTAATGACCAGACTCGACATTCGGTGATCGTCCGGGACCGTTTTTTCAACGTCATGTAGCCGTAAGCCAAATAGCTACTAAAACCAACTTTTAAATGTCGTAGTCGATACATAATGCATGGTTGTATGCGAAAAGTTGAGCCCAAAATTCAAATTCAAAAATCAGGGATACTAAAATCAAGCAAGTACAAAATTCTGGAAAGTGTACTAACAAAGGACGAAAAGTACGACACTGAGATCTGAAGACATATTGGGATGGCCAAAGACGCATTCCAAAAGCAAAGCAGAGTATAAAGAGAAAGGAAAATTTCGTTAGAAACAAATAAAAGAATATTGAACTGTTACGTGATATCTATCCTCCCGTATGTCAGCGAATGCTGGACAATCTCCCCAAAAATTAGGAAGAGACTTCAGGCAACAGATATGTGCTTCTACAGAAAGATGTTGAGGATACATTGGGCCGAACATGTGAGCAACTTCGAGGTTTTGGAGAAAATGGAAACAAAAAGAAAACTGAATACTTAACATCAGGAAGAGGCAGTTGAAACTTTCGAGGCACGTAATGAAGAAGGAGGGCTTGAAAAATCTGATACTCACAGGACAGATTGAGAAAAAGAGGGACAAAGCTTGAGTAAATGGATGGCATAACAGAGTTTGGGAGAAATAACAAAAAGACAAAACTTATTAAGAGCTACAAGGGACAGGAAGATGTGGAGTGTCATTATCGCCTACGTCCTGAAAGGGAAGCGGCACATGAAAGAAAGAAGAAATCGATAATATTAGACCACCGCACAATATCTAAGTTAGGGATTCTCATTCAGGGTTTCAGTGTGAGAGGGATTTTTTCTTGTTTTTTGTTTCTTTTTTTTATTACAGATTTTTGTATATTGAATTATAATAGTCTGGCATTCTATTAAACTTATTTATGTATTTAAGTATTCTTCGGGTCATTTTATAATTATCAGGTCATCCCATAAGTTCTGTCCGAATTTTGAATAAAGAAAACAAGTGACCACATGTTACATTTAATTACAGATTCAATCAACAATGTATTTCCCTGATTATCTATGACTTCCTTCCATCTATTAACAAGCTTACTAATTCAATTACTGTAAAATTATTTTGGCTTTGATTCGAAGAACTTACAAATGTCAGTTTTAACCTCCTCCTGTGTTACAAATGCTGTTTCTTCCAAATGATTCTGTAAGCTACGAAACAAATGGTAGTCTGAAGAAGCAAGATCGGGAGAATAAGGTGGATGAGGAATTTTCTCCCAACCAAGTTCTTTGATCTTTTGTGACGTGATTCTTGCTGTGTGGGGTCGCGCATTGTCCTGATGAAACATCACCCCTTTTCGATTCACTAGAGCAGGTCTTTTTTTCCTCAAAGCTTGGTTGAAACGCTCTAATTGCTGACAGTATATTTGAGCATTAATTGTTGCATTAAGTGGTAAGAATTCAAAGTGGATTATTCCTTAGCAATCCTACCAGATTGAAAGACGAACCTTTTGCCCATGAAGTTCTCTTCTCGGCTGTGGCTGGGGTCCTTCCCCTTTACCAAGCCACTGTCTACGACGCTTAACATTTCGATAAAACATCCATTTTTCGTCGCCAGTCACAAGTCTATCCAAAAAAGGTGAAACAAGTTGGCGAGAATGGAGAGAAGAGCAGATGTTAACTCGGGATTTGAGGTTGTTTTCATAAAATTCATGAGGCACCCATTTCCAAGTTTAGGAACTTTTCCAAGTTGTTGAAGATGACGATGAACAGTTGTATGGTTTGAACTGAGAACCACTGCCAATTCCTCAACTGATAAAGCAGGATTTTCTTCAAGGGCTGCTTCAAGAGGCTTTTCATCAAACTCAACTGGATGTCCGGTTCGATCTTCATCTTCAAGGGTGAAATCTCCACCTCTGAATTTTGCAAACCATCTTCTGCAAGTTCTTTCATTCACACATTCCTCTCCATAAACTGAGTGAATGTTTCTAGTCGCTTCGGCTGCTGAGTTTCCTTTCTTGAACTAATAAAGCATTATAAAGCATTATGTGCCTCAAATGATTCTTGGGTACTTCCATGTTAGTAGGGATTTAATCAATCAAAATTTAATTTTATTGTTCTCTGAAATAAAATTTGATCAGTTTAAATGCATTTAAACATAGAAATAATGTTCAGCTCCATTAGACATTATAAAATACTCTTTAAATTTCGTTCATCTTAACAAAAAGTTAAAATTCGGACAGAACTTATGGGATGACCTGATAGTTATGAATTAAAACAAATTACTGTAAATGTATTCAAGTTTCAAAATTCATCAACACTTTCTATTGCTATTAAATTTGTAAAACTTCTCTGTAAAATAAACCATGTAAATGGATATGTGGCAAAGAATGAAAATGTACAATAATATGTACATTATTTTGAAAGCAGCTTTTCAGTAAGACAATTTTGGAAAGTAGGTGACATTCTGTCTTTTGATGAAAAGGGTTCAT
>CAHIKZ030004581.1:817500-870000 GCA_903632075.3 Acanthosepion pharaonis | reverse complement strand
AGGTGATTCGTTACGCAGTTTGAAACAATTCCTGATGAAATATTAATCGTTGTAGAACAAAGGCACTGGATAGAAATCATTGGCCGCTGGCTAAGAAAAAAAGAGAAAATAATATTTTCATTTATTAACTTTCTTTAAATATGTACTATTTTTTGTAACTTGAGTAATACTTGAATTCATATAAAGTATTGTAATACAATTTCATGAAGTATTTACAATGTTGACTTTTAGATTACATTGTAGCTCGCATCACCACAGTTATTTATCTTTGACTGGGAATGACGTGGAAAAGGACAAGCAAAGGCGCTGGAGGTTACCAAACATGTAGCGGTCACAATGCAATTTATATTTGACGTAAAATAGTACAATATAAAATACAAGACAGAATGTAATGATTCAAAACAACAATTGAATTTATTAGTGTTTGGTGTACATGCATATAAGCTGAAGATCTGAATGAGTTATGTCTCTTAGATTTGGAAATATTTGTACCGGAGCTTATAAAGTTGGATTAATTATTATACTGTAGTTTAGAAGAATAAAGTTCCTGTTGCATGTTAGGAAATGTGAATTGGTAAAGTTGGTAAGACTTCAGGAGAGTTAAGAGTTCGTACTTGCGTGAATGTTGGTAATGATCTTTAACGTCTGACCGCAAGGTTATGACGAGAGGTCTTGAAAATTACATCTTGGCAGCAAAGAGAAAGATGAACGAGAAAACGGAGAAAGAGTGAGAGCTTACACGTGTTTTGTTTATATAAGGTGGTGTATCATGTGACTGGCTCAAACATTAGTGAGCGGGGAATTTCATTCCTCGCGTGCAGGATATCTGATTGGTCGGAATTGACCAATCAGCGAGCTAGTTTTGAAGAGATTAACCAATGAATGCTTGTCGCATGATCTGTATGTATTATGGTGATGATAATCATCACAGGAGAAGAGTGCATTTTCTCATGGGTGGTAACTGGAAAATGTGGAAGATTCCACAACATCACGAATGTAATTATTATTTACTCGTCGTCAAGATTGACGTCAGAAATAGATTACTTATGCAGGCTTCTTTGCAATTTTAATTACTTATGTGCAACTACTTTTAACAGGGAGTTCTTAACCACCAGGTAGATGAGAGGAGGGGTCTGAGAAATAGATTTACATATCCAAAAATATTTACAACAACAGCCTACAATAGTAAATATCCATCTCCGACATATATTCAATGAAAATACAGTATTTTTATACTATGTAGTAAAGTGTTCTAATAAAGTCTACGGGGGGTTGCTAATATTAGGTATATTTCAAAGCTAGATTTATACAAAATGTTGCCTATTCGATATATTGCACGGTTAGGTTTCCGGAGTACTATTTAAGCTCCGACTTTATATAAATAGAAACTCAAGAAATAGCTTTTTTGAAGTTACGTTCGGGAAGGTAAACAAAGTAAATACTATACTATATACTATACTATATACTATAGTATACTATAGTATACCTCGAAAAGGTAAATAAAAATTTTATAGGCAAAATTACCCTGGATTAGGTCAATTCGTACACGTAAAAAACGTAAAATCGACTAATAGTCTATTTCTGTTGGCTACTTTAAGATTTCAACAGTCTACTCTGTTTGCAATAGAAATGCATAGATAATTATCTCCTAGGTAGAAGCTGATCTCCAAAATCGCTTTCTAACACTGTTACGTATTTAATATATTTCATGTTTAAGGTTCCTAGTATCCCAGAAGTTCCGATTTTATATAAAGAAACCCTTAGAGAGAGTATTTTTAAAGTTTATGCCTAAAATGTACAGAAACAATGTATATTCGATACAAAAAAAAAATATGCCTTCTTTGAACTTAAAGATCGGTTGTGTTTGAAAGATAACGGTCTAAAGCTAATACGAATTAAAAGAAAAATTAATTTCCGTATATAAATAAACCTTTTAAGCATTTTTAAAACATTTGTACGTTTTTTTTTCGACAATCATCTGCCATTGTATACGAAAAATGTAAACAAGTTTAAAATTCTCTTAAAAATCTAATATTTTTCACAGAGATGTGTTTCGAAGTCTGTAATGAAAATTTAAGATGTAATTCACTTTCTAAAAGTAATGTTTATCTTTTTAAAAAAAAAAAAAAAAAAAAAAAAAACGAAATGAAAATAACATTTTATTTGCATACGGTAGCTTGTCGGGCCAAAGGACATAATAGACATAATGTAATTCTACCATCTTTTGGAAAAAAGAACACGATAAAAAAAATAAAACCTAAAGAAATACGGAAGACCAGCTGAAAGAATTTGTTATTTTATTTAAAAATAAATTTTCTTTAACTAATAGTTTAAGAATATATTTTCTTATTCTGAACGTTTTTATTAAACTTGGTATAATGAATACATGTCAATACATTAAGTCACTACTAAAACAAAATCTAAAAAAAAAAATAAAACAGAATGAAAATAACATTTTATTTGCATACGGTAGCTTGTCAGGCCAAAGGACATAATAGACATAATGTAATTCTACCATCTTTTGGAAAAAAGAGCACGATAAAAAAAAATAAAACCTAAAGAAATACGGAAGACCAACTGTGCAATAATCAAGAATTTGTTATTTTATTTAAAAAATAAATTTTCTTTAACTAATAGTTTAAGAATATATTTTCTTATTCTGAACTACTAAAACAAAATCTAGCGTGAACGTAATTTGCTCGGTGTACCAAAAATGGATAATTTTCCCAAAATGAAAACAAAACATCATGTTTTAAAATATTTGCCTAAAACCAGTCGTATAGAAGAAGTCGCGATTGTAATATCTGAATGATGCCAAAAATTTCAAACCAAAATTCGGCAACTTGTAACAGGATGACAGCTGCGTTAGCTTTTTACGCCACAGCTTACTTCCCGGCATTAAGACATTAATTATTTTGCATTGACTGTACTCCCTTTACCAGTGCACTTTTCATATAGGCGGAGTGGGGGATTTATCAACAGTTGAAAATGTCTTAAATCGGGTGTTATGAAAGAAAATGTTGAGAAACACTGATCTGAGAATAGCCTGCAACTTCAAAGAAGCATTTAAAGGTTCTTGTTTTTTGGTACAGGTTCTAAAATCTGATCAAATACTTGAACATCTGCACCGGACAGATAACTTATCAACACACCCTGGTATTGAGCAAGTGCACTTCGTATTTAGTAACGGTTCTCTATAAAAATTAATATGTAACGTTTTGAGTAGATAACGATGAAATAATTCATCACGTGTTTTTGTAGCTTACCTACGGACGATAATGGGTATGTCCCCATTCACATAAATACAGTAGTAAATACTGTATGTTGGTCTGCATTTGGAGATTCGTCTCCAGCTGTGCTGTTCAAACTCTCTGCCTCCTCTGTGGATCCTCAATGCTTCCGTGTAGAGAGCATCCACAGAGAACGCTATGTCGAACGGCAGAGTCTCGTTTCGGGAAAAGCTACCAGACTCCGTTTTATACGGGGGTCTACGGGGAAATTTTGGCCGAGCCTACGGGCTTGGATAACCCACATTAAATTCGGCCTTGTGCCACATCTGACCGCGTGGGGCGGTTGGTAGATATCCTGCAGTTTGAGATTCATTGTGAAATTCACTTGACTCATTTCTAGCCGTTGACGACCTCTTATACGTGTTGTTCTTGTTCAAAGTATTATCATTCATGACCAACCTTCGTGTGATTAATCTATTCAGTAACCTTCCCTAGGTTACAACACATGTGTAGTTTATAAAGGAATTAAACTCAGAATATTAACAATGTTATAAGTTTTTTGACTCAACCATAAATACACTTTGCTCGAACCAATCTGTACCGCTTCTAAGCTGACAATGTCGATCGTAGAATGTAACCACCAAACATCGCCACTCGCAACATTCTGTCAAGAGACGTAATTGATTACGCATGTACCTCCGGGGTAACACTGATCTTTTTTTTTTTTTTTTTTATTCCCAACATATGTACTTGGAATGCTTTCGTCCGCCAGGTGCGTGTAGACCACGTGTTTCGTTCTTGCGTCTGCCACGGGGGAATTGGATGCTTTATTCAACACAGGTGTTCTCCACGTGAAATTGATTGCGTTGGTCATTTCTCACCAAGTGCCGCCGAGAATAAAAGACAACTTGAAGAAAATTCTTTCACCCACTTTTTCTTTTTTTTTAACTTTCGGCAAATTTCGCATTGCCCATTCTATCCATTTTCTAGCCTTCGCTCTTTCATCCATTCATTCTCCTCCTACTTAATATTCCCTGAGTTCATGGGATCTCATACGTTTGCGCGCGCAGACGCACACACACATTCGCGTTTGCGAGCGTGGGTGTGCTGAAACAAAGCCGATGATATTGACTGCTCCACTATCACTATAGCCCGGTATATATATATATATATATATATATATATATATGTGTGTGTATATATGTATATAATAAAAAGGCTTAAACACTAATATTCCATGGTCATAATTTATTCCATTGGAATCGTAAATACGATCCAATGCACCTATGTGTATATATATCTATATATTTTGCATATGTATGTGTATATTTACCACTAATATTATCTATATATATATATATATATATATATATATATATATATATATATATATATATATATATATATATAAATTCAAAATTATGTAATGGTTTTCAATCAGCACCTCAAGACTGCGTTGTGCATGAAACTGATCGGTGCTATCGGTGAGGAAAAATGTTTATTTATTATTACACACACATATATATATATATATATATGTGTGTGTGTGTGTGTGTGTGTGTGTATTTAGGTAGCAATCCTTCTTTCATGCACATTTTATTGAATACGACAGACAAGGTTCTTTTATTTATTTTTTTATACAGTTTCTTATACGATCTAATATTTTTTTTCTTTTCGGGTAATAAATTATATAAAAACTGTCCGAATGTTCTTTTTATCCGAGCGCTTTCGGCTATACATTTAACCATTTTCAAGGATTAAATATTTCAACTGTTAAATAAGAAATAGTTTGTTATATGTACGTTTTATAAATGTCTTCATTTTTCAAAAGACGGTTAAGATATTGTGTCATTGTTCAAAGTTAATATTATTAAGTGTTGATTTGTTTGTTTGTTTATTAATAAGGCTTCCATTATTTTTAGCCTTTTTTTGCAAGTAGATGATGCTATTATATTACTGTTGTCAACAAGTATGTTAGGAATAGTGTCCGGTAGGTCTCCATGAATATTTAAATGAGATCTAATTGAGCAATTTATCATCCGAAAAAATTATTATTTGATCGCATGTGAAATTGTATAAAAAAACTAAATAAAAGATTCTTGTCTGTCGTATTCAATGAAATGTGCATATATATATATATATATATATATATATATATATATATATATGTGTGTGTGTGTGTGTGTGTGTGTGTGTGTGTGTGTGTGTGTGTGAATAATACCATCTCTGGTTAGTTTCTTTATACAGCGGACGCTTGTTTACAAGAGAAAACATAGTTACAACGGATAAATTTAAACTTTTAAAATAATTTTAAAACAGAAATTTGAGACATATTTTCAACAATCACAATCACAATGATCACAGTTACATTAAGTTTGTCTTCGTAATTCACCCCTGAGCATGATACTGGAGCAGATCGAAAGTACATGGGTTAGCAAAAACTACGGTGCCTTCCATGATGAATTTCAATTAGAGAAATAGAAAGTATTATTATAAAAAAAATAGACATGCTTGAATGAGTATATGCTACTTAAATATGCGCATACATATATATATATATATATATATATATATATATATATATATATATATATATATATATATATATATATATATATATATATATATATATGAGATTAATACAAATTGTCACTTAACAGATTAATGTTATATTCAGCAGCCTGACTCTCGAGTTTTGTAGATGAACCTTTTTGTAACCGTTCCATTCTCTCGTCGGGTGTATCACCAGTTTTTTGCCAATGTTCTCATTTTCGTTATTTTCATATATATTTTTAAGCATTTCACCCCAAGCAAGGCGGGAAGCCACTAGCACGCAAGAGTTGGGACGAGAGAAAAGAGGAGTGTTAGAGGAAAGGATGAAGAGAAGGATAGGGGATAGATCAAGTCATCTGGAGACGTCGATTGACATTACATTTGAATAGTTGGAGATTATACCAATCAGGGAAATAGGAAAAAGGGGAGGGAGTTCCACTGGCGAGAGGTGCGAGACATGAAGCTATTGGAGTAGAAGAGACGGCTACATTTAACAGTTTCGACAGTGAAAGGGTGAGAGCGAGATGCGAGCCTAGTTTAACGCTTAAATTCATGAAGTATGGGAACCAGCGAAAGCAGCTCATCGGAGCAGTAACCGTGAAAGTATTTGTAAAAAAGACAGAGGGGGGCGACGGCACATCTGTGAGGGAACGACTGTAGACGAGATGGCAGATCAGGGTCAATTACAGAAGGAAGCGTTTAAAAACGATAAGTTGACTTTGCTAACCAGACGCTTCCTATATAACTAAATGGTATAGCCCCTCAGGCCAAACGACGGTTCCATGTGGGATACAGGTTCGATTCCTGTCGGAGAACACATTCTCTACGATATTTCTCGGACGTTCAGGCTGGTAAATGTAGTTAATACTGTTTATTTTAAACAGAGCATTTACTTAAATAGCTGTATCAATAAAAAATAATGTATAAACAGAATATATATATATATATATATATATATATATATATATATATATATATATATGCGTATATTTCGGCAGTATGTTTTCATTAAGACATGTTTCGTTGTACAATTTAGACATATTCTGTTTACTCATTTTCGATAACATCCTTTCATACTCTCGGATAAGTTTTTGATGTCATTATTGAAAAACGAGAGAAAATCGCCGTGTTTATACATATTTTTTTATTTAAACATTGGCATTTCAATCTATCCATTATACATTTTAAAATATTTAAATATTGTATAAACACTGCGATTTTCTTTCGTCTTTCATTATTGGCATAAAAGAATTTATCCGAGAGTATGAAAGGATCTTATCGAAAGTTAGTAGAAAGAATATGTCTAAACTGCACAATGAAACGTGTATATATATATATATATATATATATATATATATATATATATATATATATACGCATCCCCCAAATAAATTTCGGTCGAGCACTTTAGAGGGAAAAGCGCGAATTTGTAAAGAGTGACTGCTACATCTGACGCAAAACCTCTTCTCTGAATTGAGCACTCTGAGTCACTGGCGTGTTTATTCTAAAATAAATACGTAAAAATTTACCTTCTTCTGGAGCTGATAGCCCAGGGGTAAAATATCCGACTGATGCCAAATCAACTTGGTTTCGATCCTGGCTTGAGGCAATCGGATGCCTAGCCACACTGATGAGCTGTGATACAACAGAAACAGTCTGTCTGTGGATGGCACACACACACACATATCTATATATATATATATATATATATATATATATATATATATATATAAAAGAAAAATAAATAAGTTAAAGTGTTAAATATATTAGATAGATAGGTTGTCTCAGACAGAGACATGATGAATTCCAAAATGAAGACAATAGTCTAGTGAATTAAAGCATTTGTTTACATAGTAATTGTTAGTTCAATCCCTAGGTCGGGAAGTGTGTACTTGGACTCAGTGAAATCAGTAGTGAAAGTTAGATTTAAAGCTCTCAGATTACTCCAGCAGATGCCCTACGCGACAATGGTAACATAGTGGTAAAAATTCCTGACTTTGGCGCTGTGTACTTGGACTCAGTGAAATCAGCAGTGAAAGTTAGACTTAAAGCTCTCAGATTACTCCAGCAGATGCCCTACGCGACAATGGTAACATAGTGGTAAAAATTCATGACTTTGGCGCTGTGTACTTGGACTCAGTGAAATCAGCAGTGAAAGTTAGATTTAAAGCTCTCAGATTACTCCAGCAATGTCCTAGTGGGTAAAAGCGTTGGTTTGCCAATTTGGTAACATAGTTGTTTTAATCCCTGACATTGGCGTTGTGTACGTGGACTCAGTGGAAACGGGCGAGCAAAAACTGAACAATAATAAAAATAAGAACTAGATGATATCGCTAAATATGTGCAGTGGAACGAGAACAGTCTAACGCCATAGATAAAAGAAAGGTTCCAGTTCGGAATTCCCTATAGCTTATCCGGATCGATAAACACCTGGCGATGGCCGGGGAGCACAACAACCGAAACGTTATGCTAACAACAATAAAGTTAGGGACATATGTCCGGACGGATATAAATAGTGTAAATGAAGAAAATGAGATTCAACATATGTAAAAGAACGCCGTCAAGACCATTTTTTGAACAGAAGAATGAAATTAAAAATTGATTTATTGCCTAAATCCAAAACAACACCTGTGGCTCGATTCATCGTATTCTTCAACATCTCAACACCAGCGCAATCGCCCGAGAAAAATGATTTTTTTTTTGCTTGGAATCAACTGTAATTCTTTATTCCAAAACGCTAGAAGCCGAATAAACTATGAATAAACAAAAAATCCCATGAATGATGTATTGAAACGGCAAACAAAAATGTTCCTATTCAAGAAAGACGACCAGTTATTTCGTTGAGTTATAAGATCCGTTTTTCTCTTATCATAGCGGCGTAGCGCATGCGCATGCAACTACGATGAGAATTTCATCGGCATGTTTCATTTTTGTTTGTTTGTTAGTCAAATGTAATGTACCTATTGCTTCTCCCATTCAATATAATTTCTCTATTCAACAGAAACTAAAATTTCAACATATCGAGAAAAAAAAATCGAAGAATTCTCTAAAACAAAACATAATTGAAAACCTAATTTAAAAGTTCATTGAAAACAAAAAAAACTAATTCGACGATTGAATAATTCATACGGAGAAAATTTGTGGTCTAAGAATGCCGCAGACATTTAAATCAACCAAATCCTTACAAACAAACGTCCCTTTCGAGGAGACAAGTTCTTAATGCGGGTTTCCTTTTCAACTTAGTTATATTTTCAACAGCTCTCTTTATTGTTCGATGATCTCTCGAAATCACATTTGATATCTCCAATACCGGCATTCCCTAACTCAAAAACTTCGTTATTTTCTGTTGTTCTGTATTTGTCAGATCATTTACATTACCCATGTTTCAACAAATATTATGGAAAAAAAAAGAATATATAAATACTTTTTATTCGACTTCATAGGCTTTAAACTAATATTAGTTTAATCTGCATAATAACTTCAGACAGTAGTCTTTAAAATAAATCCAATAACTTTAATTAAACATGTTGAAGCTACCGAAAAAAAATCAACTCAAGCTTTGTTTTGACATCTAATTTAATCATTTAAAAATTAAATTAAAATTAGACAAAGATTCTTCAAAACTAAATTCGAGTTATAACTTCAGATGGACTGTAAATATTTTTTTTTATACTGTAGTGTTTATTCTTTTTCTTTTTTTAATTTACAATAATGTTCACCATTTACAAAGCTCAAGAGACACTTCATAAAGAGATTTACAAAGTAAGAGATAAGAAGCACAGTTTATGAGGATATATGGGCAACGGTTAATCCTAGACTTAAACAGATTAAGATTGTAGACATCTGGAAAGCACCCACTTGACAGTCGGTTCCACAAAGTAAAGGTTCGTGGGAAGAGTCTTCTCGAATGCTACTTGCATATCACCAATGGAATACGAAAGGAAGGAGAGTGGTTCGTGGGCTGGCTTGGTGGGTCTTAGCCGTGCATGTTAAAAATGGCGGAACTAAGAAATGTAGTTCGTCGGAACCTCTGTCTACCTTTTTGACTCTAAAGCAAAACAGACCTATGCCCACCATTTTAAATCGAATGTACAAGGGGACTGATATCTACCTATTTATCTTTCGTGCAATCCGTTTGTTAGCAAAAGGGGCAAACCAACATGTAAATTACAAATTGGAGATAGCAAATTCAAACAAGTAAAATAATTTAAATAGAAAGTGTTTTAAATGATAACAGAAAGTGCGACACTGAAATCTAAAGACACATTGGGTTAGCGAAAGATGCCTTTCAAACGCTAACCTAACAAACAGGAAAATTTCGGTAGCAGCAAAACAAAAGAGTAATGAACTCTTACGTAACAGCAGTCCTCCTATATGGCAATGAATGCTGGACAATCCCCTCATAGATTTGGAAGTAACTTGAAGCATCAGAAATGCGTTTCTACAGAAGGATGCTGAGAATAAAATGAAACGAACATGTGAGCAACGACGAAGTTTTTGAAAAAATTGAAATTAAAAGGTCACTAACGTAGCATCAACAAAAAGACAGTTGAAATTTCTAAGACACATAATGAGGAAAGAGAGCTTGGAAAATTTGATACTCACAGGCATGGTTGAACGCAAGAGAGGATGAGGAAAGCAACGCAGAACTGTGCTAGCGATCTTGAGTAAAAGGATGGAGGAACAGAATTCTGGAGAGATAAGAAAAAGAGTAATTTATTAAGAGCTACAAAGGACAGGAAATTGTGGAGAATCATGACCGTCATCGCTGTCATCCTTTTGCTATAAGTCAGACAGCTGCTTTAAATTTGTTTCCCTCTTTATGTGTTCGGCAGGCTTGCAGAAAAATAAAATCATATTGGAAAATTAAAGGAAAAGACCAAATCAAGTTTCGCTCTCCTTGAATATCTATGCATTTCACCCTCAAACCAACACGATTTCCTTCTTTTTTTTTCTATTTTTTGGAGGCAGGGACATCGGCAGTAGGAAGATAGCATCTTTTTATTTCTTCCTCTTTGCCTTTCATTTTTCGTTTGTTCCTCTTCCAAAAATATTTTAAAAGAGTACACGCTCTTATTTTTTTCATGAAAAATTCTCTACATATTATTTTTAAACCATATATTTTTGAAAACATATCTGTATTTCTGAGATGAGGTATTGTAATTATTTACATTTTAGTTCCACGTACCATTCATCTTACAGATGTCTCAGTTATCTCCCTTTAAATTAATTCTCCAAGTTTTGTTTCACCACTGCCGAAGCCAGATATTGAACTCACAAATCTTTGGGACAAGTCACTGGACCCAAACAAGGCTTTTATCCACTGCGCCATTTATCCTTGAACAATCTACCCCGGTGGACGAAATAAAGGGTTCCGTTCTAAATTCCAATCACCTGATGAAGGCCGGAGCGTACAACGGACTAAAAGTCGTAAATATGACAATAAAGATTAGTACAAAAGTTCGAACAAACTAAATAATACCATATCTTTTGTTACTGAATATTTTAAAAATATATTTACTTATTATTTCATTTTATATAATATTTGTAAATAAAATTTTGCAGACTAAATTTACAGGCTTAAGGCCATATCATTTGAAACATCGGTTCCAGGGTGACCACTTTGGAATATCAGGTGCTGTATCCTTGGATGTGCGGGAGGTGTAATGGATAATGGCTCGGAATTGTTAATCGAAGAGCCTAGTTCCAATTTCTTTTCCGTTCGTTGTATTCACTTACGCGTTAATACCCTTGGGAAAGGTATGAATCCACCTTTTCTTCCCCCAACTATGGGTTAATTAGTAAGACTTGCATCACTAAACCCTCAAAAATTGTAACAATCTAAAAATATTTCCTGGTTTTAAATAACCTTCAGTTTGTTAATAAGCCTTAGAAAACGAATCAATCACTCACTAATTTTACGACGAAAATCTATAACACTAAAACGGATTTCTAATATTTTGCAAAGATATTTCGTATGTTAAATAACCGTCAGTTACAGGACAGAATTAATATACTATTAACAATATAAGGTATAAAATACAGTGTGTTCTATAATCACATTTTAAATGCAAGTATCCTGGATTATAAAAATAAGTCAAATTAAGCCGCAGGCTCCACTCCTGGTGGTGCCCTTCCGTCAATTCCTTTAAGTTTCAGCTTTGCAACCATACTCCCCCCGGAACCGAACTCTGGTTTCCCGCAGGCTACCCGCCGGGTCATAGAAGCGAACGCCGGCGGATCGCCGGTCGGCATCGTTTACGGTCGGAACTACGACGGTATCTGATCGTCTTCGAACCTCCGACTTTCGCTCTTGATCGAGGAAAACGTGTTTGCCACACGCCATCGCTGCAGTTTCGTCTTGCGACGATCCAAGAATTTCACCTCTAACGTCGCAATACGAGTGGCCCCGACCGCTCCATTCGATCATTGCCTCGCCGTAGACGGAGACCGACAGACGTAGACGAGGCCCTCTTCCATCATTCCATGCTTATCGTATGCAAGCTTGAACAGCCCGCTCTGAGCACTCTAATTTTTTCAAAGTGAACGTACCGGCCGCCGCGGACACTCGGTCAAGAGCACCCTTGGAGGAGAAACCGCCGACCGCGCACGCACGCAAAACGGACGCGAAGATTAGACGCGGAGGTAGGTAGAGCAGGGCTGAGGGAAGACTGGAGGACGAGAGGGGAAGATGAGGCCGCCGCGCGGAAAAGAACAACGGCAGGGAAGCCCGCGGCGACAACGCGAGACGGAGCAACGCGACGCACGCCGTTTTATTGAGTGTCATATATGTTTATTACATAAATGATATACAAGAGTTCAAGTCTTTATTTTTGCGCATCTCTCTGCGTAGTAGTAGTCATAGCACAGTCCCCCGTGTCCTGAACAGCAACTGGGTTTGCTAGGCATAGCCACGCTATGTTCACCAGTTGTTCTCTATTTTTACTTGTCTATCTAATTTGCATACGATACTACACCTCCCTGAATCGGAGAGGTCGTATACCCTTGTTTGTTCTTTAACTGTTCCTGATTATTTTCATATTGATTTGTCCTTCCTCTTGCCTTGTCTTCTCTTTAATGGTGATCTCGGTCTCTCTTCATTTTCATTCTTGCAACTGCAGCAAAAGTTCTTATCCATGTTTCTATGTATTCTGGGTCGTCCTGCTAATTTAACGATCCTATCAGCAATGCCATTGTTATGTCTTGCTATCTCTCTGCGTAGTAGTAGTCGTAGTACAATTCTCTGTGTCCTGAATAGCGACCGGGTTTGCTAGGTTTAGCCACCCTACGTTCGCTAGTTGTTCTCTATTTATACTTGTCTATCTAATGTTCATACAATACTACAAAAATATTATCTAAGATTTTTCTATTTCCTACAGGTATCTGATATCTGTTTTGCTGACGGTGTACTCTTATAATGTTGTGGACTCAAAAAATAAAAATGCATACTTAGTGGAAGAATAGTTCAGCAGCCAAGGATCCATCGTTGCAGACACAAAGGAAATTCCGACGGCGTTTTTGAAAGCAACAAGCGCCGTCCCGAAACGTGATCCTGTGTGATGTTAAAATCTTCTGCGAGAAATTTGAGAGAAAGAGAGAAAAAAAAGAGAGAAAGAGAGAGAGAGAGAGAGAGAGAGAGAGAGAGAGCTCGTCCATGTTCTCTTGCTGTTGGTCACCATCTCCGGGATGTAATATTCAAATCTTAGATAATATTTTAAACTCTTGCGTATCAGTTATGTAAGAAATATATTTAGAACTCATATGGTTATTTTTATAATCCAAGATACTTGCATCCTTATGGGACACTCTTTATATACAGTTAGGTTGGGCACCTCGAGGCGATGTAATGTTTAGAAAGCTTGCCTCGCTAGAACAATTACGACTGAGTCGTGAGTTCGGCCCTCAGTGGGTGTCCAACTACTTTCGGCCTTGTACCTAATCTAAGCTACTCTTGGAAAATCACCATATACAGTTAGGTTATATACGTATTATAAATTAAACGGTCCCATCATCACAGTTGAGGCACAAAATGGTAGTTGCTATATTTTCTCCACGCCAATTAATCCTTTTTATACAACTACAAGATTATCGATCGCATTTTTAGACTCTTTTTGGGCATTTTTCAGTGTTAGTTGACGGAGGATTTCTACGAATATCCGCATGTCAGACAAGTCAAATATCAAATGGCGGAAAATGTTGCCGACGTTGTGGAACTAAAACAAAGTATCCGTAGAGAGATCGTAGCCATTCCAGTTGATATGCCAAGTCGCACTGTTTGAAACGAGAAAGAGAGTTTGTGCATGTTCTCTTCGTAGTGGTGACTATCACAGGGATGTAATATTCAAATCTTAGATATGTTGAACTCTCATATATCAGTTATGTAAGAAATACATTTGGAACTCATATATCAGTTTTTAAAAATCCAAGATATTTGCATTGAAAATATGCCCCATCATTATAGGAGACCCTGTCTTTCAGATATAAACTTTTAAATACTTCAGGCTGTCCTCATTCGTTAATTTTCTCTCTCCTCGTGATTTTTCTTTTCCTCCTGTTTATATGTCTTCCTTTCTATACAAACTGTTTCTTTATTTCTATATATTGTCTTTATTTTTCGCTTATAAATATTAACTAAGTTTAGTACAAAACAAAACCCTAGGACATGTAAAGCAGCCCTAGGGATCAAAATCATAAAATATAACGCTATTTCTTTTTCTTCTATTGCAACCAATGTGATTAATATTAACAAAATTTTGCACTGCCTGTCTGGCAGCTGACCAATGAGGGGTAACGCTTTAGTAAGATTACTTAACGCTAAGGTTACTAGCCTTGGAAATTAATATTTGAAATCATGTTTTGTTTTTTTTTAACCAGGGCTGGAACATCAAATACTCGCCCCTTTGTGTCAGAAGAAAATGTGTAACGCCCAGAGCTACAAAAGACGTCTGCTTTCCCTTATTTTTTGCATAAATTCTTTTATGTTTGGTTTTGTTTACTTTGTCTCGCATATGTTTCCTTTTTCGCTTTCTTTCTTTTATTTCCCACTGATTTTCTCCCTCCTTCTCTCTCCCTTCATCCTTTTATCCAATATCTTACTCTTTCTTCCTCAATGTAAATCTCCCTCTATCTCTCTATCTTACCAGTTCTTATCTAAATGCCAGCTATTCCACTTGCTTGAAATTTCTTTCTCCAGTTCTCTTCCGTTTTCCGTTTCTTTTCTTTTTTCTACCCTTTCCTTCTCGAAAACTCTATGAATGTTTTTGTCTTGGTATTGTATTTACATCAAGCATCCTGGGTATGACAATGAACTACATCCGGCAGCAAGGCCTTGCATCGGTATGTTTTGAGGAGTGTCGAACCACGTCTTGTATTGTTCCCAGATCCACCCTGACCGGGGGTGGTAGCACCAGTTAGGTCCCCAGCTATGGGCAAATAGTGAACCCCCCAAAACAAAAACAAAACACTATGAAAGCATAAAAATAAATTGTTATAGTAAAAATAACAGTAATACATTTTCTAATGAAAAGAAATTACCAGCAAAACATTTTTGTAAAAGAAATTACTAAGAAAATTAAATTTCAGCATTAAATGACTCATAAGGTGTTGATATTCCGCTAAACAAACACACAAACAAATATTTACGTCGGTTATTCTCCTTTCTTTAAATTTGGCTTTGAATTCCGAACAAATATTTACAATTATAATTTCAGTTATTTAAGGGTGTTTCATTAAGAGGGATTATATATAAGGGTGTTTCATTAAGACGGATCAAAGTCAGTAGTAAATAAATCAGTGTTATTGGTGAAAATTTATTCATTTCTCTATTGAATCATGTTATTTAAGTTGGGACAATTATGTGTGAAAAATAATATCGCCCAAATATCCGCCAAATCTGAAAGAAAAAGAAAAAAAATCTTTAGACACTTAAACTTAATTCCCATTTAAAATCGGTCCAAGTTATTGGAACATCTTTTATTTCCATAGAGCTTCCCGTTCTCATAATAGTGTTTCTACCTTCTCCTTAATCTTCGTTTCGTTTTTTTTTTTTTCTTTTTTTTGTATTTGCAAATGATTTCTTCTTTTCCGTTTCTTCTCTACTTTTTAAAGAGCTTATTTTCTTCAAACAATGCTTACTTTCACATACGCCCACACCAATTCTAAAGTATCCTCTCTTTTTTTTTTACTTTCGTTCAATCTATACTTATTTTGCTTGGGGCGAATTTGCCAGACAATTCATCACCGAACTGCTTACACATTTCAAGCACGATCCAGAACCGAATAAGCAACACAGCATCGGTTTACCTTATCACTGTCCCTGCCATCCATTTTTTTTTCACTATTTTTTCGACATTCTTTTTATCTATTCATGCATCTATATTCTACACAATGCATTAAGTAAAATTGCAAAAAGTAGAATCAACGGTTTGTTTTCCACTACAGACAGTTGAAATATTTCAGGAAAGAACACTCAAGAGTCTAAGGGAAAAGAATTTAAATGGTTAGCATGTTTCTCTTTGTCGGGGGTTATGAGATGAAAAGCACTCTCAGCCTTCCCCAAGCATCAGTCATCAGAATTGTTTTATTTAAAGGTCACTTTGGTAAGAAAGGGATCATTTTTTAGCACGCCTTTGTATATATAATTTTCCTGTTTTAATTTCGTTATATTTACAGGGGAAAATATTTAATATCAACGCTGCCACCTGGGAAATCACCGCTGAACAACCCCTTTAATGTTTTTAATCAATCCACAATGGGCTGTTGAGATATGAGACCACTTTGGTTCATCACAAATCGAACAAGAAAGACGTACAGGTAGTGGGGGGGCACCACAACTTCTTCAACACTGTTCGGACGAGGGAACGAAACCAGCATGACATATAGCTTCAATGTAGTCAATTAAGAGAATTATGAGAATATAACTTACCACATTTGTTTTGCCTTCGACTTATCCGCATTTTAAATTTAATTCCTTATCCATTTACGACGAAACTGATCATTTCTGTCGACATTATCTTTTACTTTATTATCTGTAGACTGTCACGATTTATTGGGAAAGAGAGCGGCGTGGCTCCGCTAACCGCCTTCACGATTTTGAATTTAATGTTTTCCAGCTCTTAGACTGACTGTCATCCAAGAATAGAGATCCTGATCTACTTTGCCATTTAAGCAATAGCTTAACCGTAAATAAAAGGATTCATTATTTTACTAAGGACATTGGATTTGAACTCTGCTCATTGACTCCATCTTCGAGGTGTAAATTCAACTAACCGATTCCATTTAGGGGACTTGAATTCAGCTCAACGATTCTACTTTCGAGATATAAACTCGGCTTACCGATACCATTTTTGGGGTATGAACTCGATCGGTCCATCGAGCGCATTTTTGGATTTGAACTCGGATCACCGATTCTACTTTAGGGATTTGCACTCTGTTACTGAATCAATTTTCGATATTTGAATTCGGATCACCGATTCCATATCGGGATATTAATTCAGTTCATCGATTGCCATTTCGGTATTTGAACTCGGATCACCGATTCTACTTTAGGGATTTGCACTCTGCTCACTGAATCCATTTTCGATATTTGAACTCAGATCACCGATTCCATTTTTAGGATTTGAACTCTGCTCACTGAATCCATTTTCGATATGTGAACTCGGATCAACGATTCCATTTTGTAGATTTGAACTCTGCTCACTGAATCCATTTTCGATATTTGAACTCGGCTCGCCGATTCCATTTTTGGAAATTGAACTCTGCTCACTGTACCCATTTTCGATATTTGAACTCAGATCACCGATTCCCCTTTCGGGATTTGAGCTCTACTCACTGAATCCATTTTCGACATTTGAAATCGAATCACCGATTCCATTTTGGGGATTTGAACTTTGCTCACTGAATCCATTTTCGATATTTGAACTCGGCTCGCCGATTCCATTTTGGGGATTTGCACTCTGCTCACTGAATCCATTTTCGATATTTGAACTCAGATCACCGATTCCATTTTTAGGATTTGAACTCTGCTCACTGAATCCATTTTCGATATGTGAACTCGGATCAACGATTCCATTTTGTAGATTTGAACTCTGCTCACTGAATCCATTTTCGATATTTGAACTCGGCTCGCCGATTCCATTTTTGGAAATTGAACTCTGCTCACTGTACCCATTTTCGATATTTGAACTCGGATCACCGATTCCCTTTTCGGGATTTGAGCTCTACTCACTGAATCCATTTTCGACATTTGAAATCGAATCACCGATTCCATTTTGGGGATTTGAAATTTGCTCACTGAATCCATTTTCGATATTTGAACTCGGCTCGCCGATTCCATTTTGGGGATTTGAACTCTGCTCACGGAATCCATTTTCGATATTTGACCTCAGTTTGCCGATTCCATTTTCCAGATGTGAACTCGGCTTATCGATTTCATCTTTCAGTAATTGAGCTCGGATCTTCTATTCTACTTTCGAGATAGGTACCTGGCTTTCTGATTCTATTTTTGCTCCGATAACGGCACATTCACATGTTTGATTGACACGACTTGCTTCCTTTTCAAATCGTGCAGTGAGTTGGATTATGAATAGATGATCAGCCATAGATAGATATAGACAATAATTATTGCATGAGTGGCCTTAGGGCTTGTGTCAGTCTATGCCAAGCTGAATAATGAATTTGAAAAACGACATTGAATATATAAATGCATATCGAGGTTAATACTTAAATCATATTATGATAATATAACTGCTGTTATTAACGACTCTGCCAGTAGAATTCCCATTAGACTACTCGAATGCAATAAAGGCTGTCTAGACTGGTTCACGTTCTTCATGAACAGAATGATAACCGAATTATATCAGAAAGATCATCAGTAATGCAAAAGGTTCTATACATTTGTTTAATAGGCAAGGTAAACTATTTAATAAGTGATGGCACAAAGATCTATTTAAACTGCTCGGAAATTTAGGAGGGCTGTTCAACAAATCAGGAACTTAATCTGGAATCTCACTGCCTGTACACGGATAGGAAAACTATAATTGGTGAGCACAATCTTAACCACATAAGTTATGCAGAAGACATGTCAAGAATTATAAAAGCTACAAAGGATAGTTTAGGAGAGCTATGATCAGCCACGTCCTGAAGGGATACTGTCCGACGACGACGACAACCACGAAGAAGAAGAAGAAGAAGAAAAAGGAGAAGAAGAAGAAGAAGAAGAAGGAGGAGGAGGAAGAGAAGAAGAAGAAGGAGGAGGAGAAGAAGAAGAAGAAGAAGAAGAAGAAGAAGAAGATCGTGTGAGTTTATATGAGAGGGTACTGTATGGCGCCAAGTACGATAGACATGCCAATCATGATGATTAAATCTTGTTTTTTTTACCTGATACGTACAGTATACTTAATCCGATAGATGGTCCACCATGGCCAAAGATTATGTACCGCCAACCAATCAAATAAAAATTATGCGCGTTGATAAACAGATGAGAAAAACATCTGCTCTTTCAAAATGGAAATATTGCTTTATACATAATACTCTCAAACACATACACACTCATACATGTTCAGAACAAATGATGATTTAATGAGCGTAGCTTAGATGTGACAACAAGGGTGAATTTATGGTGCAACTAGTGAGGATTGTACTCACTATTTAGTTGTAATTGATCTAGCAAGACAAGCTTGCTAACCGTTACCCAACGTCGAAGTGCCAAGCATTCAGGAAAAATAGCGAATTACCAAGCGTAACTTAGATGTGGAAATTATGGAACAACCTTTAAGGACCGATTGGTTGTTTGGTTGTTTGTTTTGTTTTATGGCATATCAAAACCTCAGTGGGTCATTTAATGCCAACAAAATTTTTGAAATAGATTCATAGCGATAGTTTGGTAAAAAAAAAAAGAAAAGAAAAGGTGTGTATATATATATATAGTTTGGTAAAAAAAAAGGAAAGCAAAGAAAAGGTGTGTGTATATTTGAACCATTTTTCAATTACTCATATTTTTTAGTACAATCCAATTTCTTTTAGAAAATTTACAATCTTGGATGTTTTTTTTTGTTTTGTTTTTAATTACTCACTTTGTAATATTTTGTTCTCACTAAATCAAAATCTACAAACTCTAATAGTATATGTTTCACTGTAAATTTTAATTATTGCTTATAATAATTTTTACCTTCAAAAATTATTGCTGGTAATATTTTTTTATTACAAAGTATTTCTGGTATTAAAACCTATTTTTACACAAGTTTGGGTGTTAACAATTTGCCCATAGATGAGATCCTAACAGGGTCAAAATGGACATGGGAACACCAGCAATTAAGTGGTGGTTCTACGCTCCTCAAAATCTCGTGATCAGAGGCCTTGCTGTTGTATGGGGTTTATCGTCTTACCTAGGACGCGGATGTAGTTTATAGTCATACCCAGGACGGGGATGTAGTTTATCGTCATGCTCAGGACAGCTTAAGGATCGAACTCACTATACAATCGTAATTGATCTAGCAAGACAAGCTTGCTAACCAATACAGCACATCGAAGTGTCCAGAACAATTAGCGAGTTACGAAGCATAGCTTAAGTGCGGCACATGGCAGAAAGCATGAAGCACTCAGTGAGGAACAAACTCATTAAACTGTCGTAACTGATCTAGCGAGACAATGTTGCTAACTAATACAGCACGTCAAAATGCTTTACGTGCAGAAAAATTAGCGATTTACGAAGCGTAGCTTAAAATCGGCACCCGGTCCAATGTACGGAATACCTAGTGAGGATCGAACTCACTACACAGTCGTAATTGATCTAGGGAGACAAGCTTGCTAACCAATATAACGCATTTAAATGCCCAGAAGTATTAACAATTTAAGAAGCGTAGCTTAAATATGTCACACA
This sequence comes from Acanthosepion pharaonis, assembly GCA_903632075.3. Lineage (NCBI taxonomy): Eukaryota > Metazoa > Mollusca > Cephalopoda > Sepiida > Sepiidae > Acanthosepion > Acanthosepion pharaonis. The sequence goes on along the minus strand of CAHIKZ030004581.1, from coordinate 849,339 downwards.
ACCGAAAATAAGGGGTACACAAGTGAGCATCGAACTCACTGCACAGTCGTAATTGATCTAGGGAGACAAGCTTGCTATGACATTAGGTCGATGTGCAGAGCGTTCAGAAAAAATGCGATTTACGAAGCGTAGGAGGCACGATGGTGTAATGAATGGGAGATTGGATTGAGGAATCGATGAGCCGAGTTCGAATTCCACTCAAATCTATTACATCCTAATACCCTTGGGAAAAGTATGAATCCTCTTCTTCTCTCCCCAGCTATGGGTAAATAGGAGGACTGGGTTCTATAACCTTGGATGGCAACTGATCTACCGCAGAGCCGAGTTCGAATTCCAGTCAAATCTATTACGTCCTAATACCATTGGGAAAGATATGAATCCTCTTCTTCTCTCCCTAGATATGGGTAAATAAGAGGACTGTGTTCTATAACCTTGGATGTCAACTGGTCTACCGCAGAAAGAAATGGCAATCTACTGCGGGAAGTCTTGTATCGAAAGATACATGGTCGCCTAAGCTTGTATCACGCATGGCACATAACTGACTGAGATTAGATATGGCACACAGTCTAAATTGAGAATCGAACTCACTACCCAGTCGTAACTAATCTAGCTATGAAAGCTTGCTAACCATAACACCACGTCCACGTGGCCAGCATTCCAACTAAATATCGCCATACGCACGCGCTGTTGATCGTATACAGAAATGAAAAAAAAAACAATGAAAACAATGAAAACAAAGGCTGACTAATTTGCAAGTTCGGTTTTGATAATTGAACGGAGTTTATTTTTGCCGATAATATATTTTTTTTTTGTAATTATATTATTTTCTTCCGATTTGTAAGTATCGATCTGTCTGTCTGAAAGATTATTTTACTTTTTGCTTTCACCATTATCGAATTGGTTGTTTTTTATTAGTTTGTGTGAAAAGTTTATTAAAAGAGTATAAACTTCGATTTCAGACACTGATTATAATGCGATTCTATTCTAAAAGAAAAAATCGTATAAACAGCACACAAAACACACCTACATATATATATATATATATATATATATATATATATATATATATATATATATATATATATGTGTGTGGGGTAAAAAGCACAACCTAAGTTTGCAGAAAGTGTTTTTTTTCATGAAAAAGTGGAAAAATTATATAAAATTTAGTTTCTTTTTTTTGGAAGTGAATCCATCAAATGTGTGACATTACGAATCGAAAAGAGAAAACCCGAGATAAATAATAAATACATATTAATCATACTGTCAAATGTTGGTAAATTTCTGAGTAGCACCGGGCGCGCATATATATATATATATATATATATATATATATATATATAGTGTTTGTGTGTGTGCATGTATGTGTTTTGACACCAGTACATAACCATGAAGCTTATTATTGAATCAGTAAGCTTAGCCATGAACATTAAATGCGCATGCATTTCCGCCAAATGGTACAATCAGAGCATGTACTGTCCACAAAAATGTCGAGGCCATATCATCTCTCCCTCTCTTTCTCTCTCTCTCTCTCTCTCTCTCTCTATATATATATATATATATATATATATATATAGTACAGTTAATTAATCCGTTGATATATAATCCAAGTGGATCCTAGAAATATAAAATATTAAAACTGATTCACAAAAAGAGCTCAATGTATTTATTATAACAGACCCAATAAATGGTATTACACAACAAAATTCAAAATTACGTCATATGAGGGGGAATAGATGTATTTCAACCGACGAAAACTACGTAGTTTTATTCAACCCTACTATATAGACTGAGTTCGTATCGGAATTAAAAATTTAACTTTGAGAGCCGTCGAAAAATTGAGACAGAATTTATCCATTTCGATGTTTAATTTAGGCGAAACGGTCCGAAACAGTGGTTAGGAGAGGATGGAAGTTCTTAACCTTAAAAGAAAGCCGTTTTATAAAATTAAACCCCGATATTAACTTTATTAAATTGCGGTTATAGAAATAATTAGGTGTTAATTTGAAACTGAAAGAGGATCGAAAAGGGTGTTTTATAAAACAAATTTTAATATATACATATACGCTTAAAAATACTCTTCCAATAATAAATTATACTTAAAAATAAGATAGATTCATAAGATTGAAAATAAGTCATATTTAGATAATTTATTTTAAATTTAAGTATGAATATATTTTTAAAAATATATTAAAGAATAAAAATATCTTTAAAAATAAAAATATGATAATATAAAATAAATTATACATTTTTAACTTTAAAGATAAGTAAAATCAAGTTATATTAAAATATCAAACCATATAGAGTTATATTTAAAACTCCTAAAAAAAATAAAGAAAACATAAAAGATAAAGAAGTGTAAAAGATAAAATGTTAAATTTCTCAATCCGACACAAGCTCTATATACCAGGGTTGAATAAGACTGACGTACTTTTCATTGGTTGAAATAGATCTATCCCCACCACATATCAGTTAATTTTGGATTTTGTTGTATAATCTCTACAAATATCCTTAAATGTCTATAACTGGTAACAGAAGCCATTGGTTTATACCAACGGCTTCCCATACTTAATACTTCTCGAATTCCCTCTCGCGTGGCCATATTAGACGTGATGAGCTGCGGTGCGTTTTTCGCTTCTATGCACGTGTTTATCGTTGCTTGGAAATCATTCATGTAAACAATAACAGACTATCATCACTGTGTTGTCCGTATATTGCTTAATAGGTTGTACAGTAATTGACAACTTTGATAATGGCTTATGTAAGCCGAAAGCTTAGATTGGATTAAAAAATATGGATCAATATTGTGATTTTCTTTCTTCGTTTAATGATAATGTTATTAAGCTTATCAGACGTTGTGAAAAGAATTTACATAAAATAAACAGACAACACTTGTCTACATTATTTAATGAAACATGTACGAATATATATATATATGTGTGTGTGTGTGTGTGTGTGTGTCTGAGTGTTAAAGATCGAATATGGATCGGAATCCGACATAATAGGAAACGTTTATCAATTTAACATGTTTCACTTTTGTTAAAACTTCGTTAGAGCTTGAGAGATAGCAGACAAAAAGACAGAATTTTGGTATTTTCAATTTTGTTTCGTTCGATTCTCATTGGTCAGTCACGTATCACGTGCATTAACACCGTAGATAATTCTTTGCGTAAGTTTGTGAAGATTCTTTTTTGTCTAGGCAGTCATCGGATGGCAATGTGTATTCGTAATTGTGTATGTGTGTCTGTCTAGTAGGAGGAGTTCTAATGTCTTCACTTTTGTGCGGTCAGTCAGCGAAATGGAGTGTCAATCCACTTTAATTTGGGACTTGTTCTTTTTTATACACGTATGAATTAGATTCTTTGAGAATGGCGATGTAATGTAATGTTTTAGGCGTGTGCTTATAGTCAGCATTAGTGAAATCAAAGATATGTCTAACATCGTTTCTATGCGATACAAGAGATTTAGATCGTGTGTTTAAACACAAATCTCTCTTGTGTTTGTGGATGCGGTTTTTTTTAGATCACCTGATGCGATATATATATATATATATATATATATATATATATATAGTTATTTTCCAAGCGTAGCTTAGATCTGGCACAAGGCCGAAAGTATGGAGCACCTAGTGAGGATCGAACTCACTTTTCAGTCGTAACTGATCTAGCAGACAAGCTTGCTAACCATTACACCACGCCGAGTTATATATCATATATATATATATATATATATATATATATATATATATATATATATATATATATATATATATATATATATATATATATATATATATATATATATATATATATATATATATATATATATATATATATATATATATATATATATATATATATATATATATATATATATATATATATATATATATATATATATATATATATATATATATATATATATATATATATATATATATATATATGGCTCAGTCGTATTCGGCGTATGAGGGTCAAGCAAATCAGTTCCTCGGAACCGACAGCCCAGACACCAGCACACGATTTTATTAGTGGTAGGCTTTGTGCAGAACCAACCGCCACAAGGTCCCCAAACAACCCATCAGTGTTGTTCTTCTCCGAGACCAGTTGCCATCCAAGGCTATAGAACCCAGTCTGTTTTGCTATTTGCCCATAGCTGGAGGGAGAAGAAGATCAATAGCAAGGGTATTAGCACGTAAACGAATGTAAACGATTCCTCAATCCAAGCCGCTATCCACTACTCCATCATACACTTGGTTGAAGGGATCTGCTTGGTATACTGCTAGGAATATTGGTTCACGGTGTCGTCGTGTCAGACATTTTCAGTCATCAGAATCCATCGGGCATATTTATCATTCGTCCGTACATTGAATATTTTTGCCATATCTTGTCCGGAGTTTCCGCTGTATATCTCTAGATTCTCGACAAAGTCCGAAGAAGCGCCTGTTATGTTACCAGTCCTGACCTGGCATCTCGACTTCCGACCCATTTCCTAACCACTGTCTTTTCTATAAATATTTTCATGGCAGTTGTTATAATGAGTTCCCCTTCTTTGTACCTCTACCACATGAATTTAAGCGGACGACTACAAATCTTATCCTTTTACTGTTGAACTAGCGTGATGTAAACGTATGCTTCCGTCTTCTTTTCTTAATCCAGTTTTTAATCAGTTCAAACAGGGCAGTAAAGCCACTAAAACACGAGGGATTAATGGGAAGAATTACAAAAAACAGGCACGGGAAAAAAGGAAGAGCAATCCGGAAGACAGTAGATAGTGATTGACATTGCAATTAAATTTTTAAAGGTTAAAACTGACTGAAATGTATGAAAACGAAAGATAGTTCAACAAAGAAAAATTGCCAGAAAAGAAACTGTTAGCATAGAAATTACGGTTACATCTAGCCAGCTCAACTGTAAACTGTTGAGACCTCATCGTCAGTCTGGTACGACGCTTAGATTCATAGGTAACATAGCGAAGAGCTCATCCGAACAATTACCATAAATTTTTGCATAGAAAATGCACAGTGAAGCAAGTTTACGGTAGTAAGAAAATAACTGAAACCAAGATGCCAGGTCAAGACCAATAATATTGATCGTGGTTCTTTGGATTTTATCAAGAATTTTTAAATATATAGATGGGTAAGGGGTCATATGTGGCAGTAATAATTTAAGCACGTACGAGTGTACGACTTATAGATATGTAAGACAGAATCGGGAGAGAGAAAATGTCTTGTACAATGCAGGGAACTAACTTTCTTAGTAGCTGGCCTAGCAATATTCTAACAGTTTCTTTTCTCGAACTTCTCGCCTGTGGATCTCTCTTCCGGTTTCTTACTTTCCTGTTATCTACGACCTTTAAAGATTTAAATGCAAATTCAATCGCCATCTTTTGTCTTGTGAATCTTGTGCTTTTTTTTTTTTTCTTTGTACTCGCTGAAGTCAGTTCATTCTCGTCTATATATGACTTCTAGCATTTTGTGCATTTGACTGCATAGATCACATTTTTGGAGTCGCATTTTAATTTTTTTTTTTTTTTCTGAAAACCCCACGACTACATTCACAATAATTGTGTAAGATAGCAGGGACACGCACGCTCACACGCACACACAAAATACAGAAATGGAAATAGATTTGATTAACTACTGCTTAACTCTCCCTTTCAAATATTTAACATTGAAAAGCATAAGGAAAAAATTAATTATTTTTAATAATATGTGGAAATCTCCGCCTTTTACCTGATGACGGTCGATAGACAAGAAACAAGAAATTATGGGAAAAAAAAGCATAATATTTTTTTTTAAAAATCCACATTACAATCAAAAACGTTTGCAGCACCTCTCTTCTCTTCTTTTTAATATACACACATTTCTCTCGTTGGAACCACTATAACCTCTTTGTTTTATATATTCAGGGGTGATGTATGGATAGTGGGGGGGTCATCTATCATCAAAACATCTGTCATTGCCAACACTAACACCAAGCCTAATGATTTTATCACCACTTAGGAAGAAGAAAATCCTGAGAGTTTATATGACGCCAAGTACGATAGACATTCCGATCATGATGATTAAATACTGTTTTTTTTTTAATATTTAATCCGATAGATGGTCCACCATGGCCAAAGATTATGTACCGCCAACCAATCAAATAAAAATTATGCGCGTTGATAAACAGATGAGAAAAACATCTGCTCTTTCAAAATGGAAATATTGCTTTATACATAATACTCACAAACACATACACACTCATACATGTTCAGAACAAATGGTGATTTAATGAGCGTAGCTTAGATGTGACAACAAGGGTGAATTTATGGTGCAACTAGTGAGGATTGTACTCACTATTTAGTTGTAATTGATCTAGCAAGACAAGCTTGCTAACCCTTACGCAACGTCGAAGTGCCAAGCATTCAGGAAAAATAGCGAATTACCAAGCGTAACTTAGATGTGGAAAGTATGGAGCAACCATTAAGGACCGATTGGTTGTTTGGTTGCTTGTTTTGTTTTATGGCATATCAAAACCTCAGTGGGTCATTTAATGCCAACAAAATTTTTGAAATAGATTCATAGCGATAGTTTGGTAAAAAAAAAAAGGTGTGTATGTATACATATATGTTTGAACCATTTTTCAATTAATCATATTTTTGAGTTCAATCCAATTTCTTGTAGGAAATTTACAATCGTGGATGTTTTTTTTTTTTTTTTACTTTAATTACTCACGTTGTAATATTTTGTTCTCACTAAATCAAAATCTACAAACTCTAACAGTATATGTTTCACTGTAAATTTTAATTATTGCTGATAATAATTTTCCCTTCAAAAATTATGGCTGGTAATTTTTTTTTATTACAAAGTATTTCTGGTATTAAAACCTATTTTTAGACAAGTTTGGGTGTTAACTATTTCTCCATAGCTGAGATCCTAACAGGTGCTACCACCCCGGGTCAAGGTGGACCTGGGAACACCAGCAATTAAGAGGTCGTTCCACACTCCTCGAAACCTCCTGACCAGAGGCCTTTCTATTTGATGTGGTTTATCTTTTTACTTACGACGTGGATGTAATTTATCGTCATACCCAGGACACGGATGTAGTTTATCGTCATAACCAGGAGTCGCATTTTAAATTTTTATTTTGAAAACCCCACGACTACATTCACAATAATTGTGCAAGATAGCAGGGACATGCACGCTCGCACGCACACTCTCTACACAGAAGTGGAAATAGATTTGACATTCTCAGGGGTGATGTATGATTAAGGGGGGGGGGTCATCTGTCATCAAAACATCTGTCATTGCCACCACTAACACCAAGCCTAATGATTTTATTACTACTTAGGAAGACAGTCGCCAACAGTCGAAAAAATGAGATCAAGGCTCACTACAAATACAGAAAATGAACAATGAAATATTAAAAGTACATGAGGAAATTTTATTTAACGTTTGCAGATTCTCTCTTCATATATATATATATATATATATATATATATATATTTGCTTAAAACTTGAAACTCACATCCTTCACTATGAAATATTGGTTTCTACATCTTCACAATTTATATGTATATACAATCTATCGCCGATACTGACCAGACTTCCTCCTTAAATATAGCAAATTTTAAATCCTTTATAGATATATGTAATTAGGAACCAACTTTATGAAACTTGTCAAAATATCTAAATATTACTAGAATTTAATTTATTGTCAAGACTAGCAGATTTTATGCTAAAAATTGGCCCAATAGCTATCTTTAGCTAAAATATTCGATAAATTAATTGACCAACTCCAATGCTTCATGTAACAACGCTCATCAGTGTCATAGGGACCAACAGATCCGCAATAAATACTTCATACTGTGTAAAGTCCCTACTGCTTAACTCTCCCTTTCAAATATTTAACATTGAAAAGCATAAGGAAAAAATTAATTATTTTTAATAATATGTGGAAATCTCCGCCTTTTACCTGATGACGGTCGAGAGACAAGAAACAAGAAATTATGGGAAAAAAAAGCATAATATTTTTTTTTTAAAATCCACATTACAATCAAAAACGTTTGCAGCACCTCTCTTCTCTTCTTTTTAATATACACACATTTCTCTCGTTGGAACCACTATAACCTCTTTGTTTTATATATATATATATATATATATATATATATATATATAAAAGTAAATGGCGCAGCCACACGCATTCGAAGATGTTAGTCTACTAGGGTAGATAACTAATCCCCACTGCAGACGTCTGCTCAAGCACATTTGTGTTTGTTCGACACCCACAGAGACCACTTGTGGTTAATACTGAATCTACACTAAGCCGACTTTAGTTACACTTTCTAAAAGAAAACGCGTTATCTATCGTGATCAACTATCTGAAAAAGGCTAGCACGTTCAAACCCTCGGTCACGATGACTTGTGACTTCATGCTAGCACAACTATCGACGGCTCCCAAGGGGTTCTGCCTACCCAATTTTACTCACAAGTTCCGTCTACCCCATTTCACCCGTAATATGATTTTCAGGCACTTCCCAAAGGTGCCGCACGCAGGACCGCCTCCTCCAGATGGTGAGATTCGAACCCGGGTCTCATGGTCAGCAAAACGAACGTTTATATATATATATATATATATATATATATATATATATATATATATATATATATATATATATATATATATATATATATATATATATATATATATATAGAGAGAGAGAGAGAGAGAGAGAGAGAGAGAGAGAGAGAGAGAGAGAGATGAGTATAAGAGATAAAATACCATTGTGTGTGGCTCGTTTCGTGCTCGATGACTTCAATCGCCATCTTGAATCCTGTTCATACTTTGTTCTTTCTTAAATCCTCCTATTCTTCCATTTCACTTTCTCTTCTTGTAATCCCATGCGCACTAGTGGCATTATCGCCTTGCTTAAGGTGAAATGATTAAAAATAAATAAATAAATAAAAATATATAGATATATATATATAGTTTTAAAAACAAGGAATGTATTGATTTTAATTTTAAAAGTCTCTAAGGCCCTTTCAACCAACATCTCATCAGGAGACAATTGTTGGGTAATTAATCATCGAAAAGAATATTAACGACAATGAAGAGCAAAAAAAAAAAGTGGGGGTGAACACACTAAAATAACAAACAAGTGTATATACTTGTAACGAGGGGAGGGGAAATAACGTGTAAATAAATTAGCGAGGGACAGTTAAAATAAAATATCGCCCAACAGATTAGATATATATATAGAGAGAGAGAGCGAGAGGTAAAAGTGTGCGAAAAAGCGAAGAAAATAAATAATCATGATACACCGTTCTACAAATTTAAATAATTTTATTATTGAGGAGAAAAGTAATCTTTGTTTTCTGTCAGACTGAAAGAAACTAATTACAAAGTTCCTCGCAAACAACTGTAAAACGAAAAATATATTTTTTTTTTTTTTGGGGGGGTTAAAGCACAACAGAAATGGATTGCTTTAGTAAAAGGGAAAAAATGTGTTGTAACTACTTATATTAGAATCAGATATTGATTTTTCGGTGACGATCCTCATGGATGACTTCACCGATTTATATTTTCTTATGATGAGGGAACGATTGATCTCAGCGCTCATCATCAAGATACCGACACTCGACAGGCCTTGAAACACGCCGTCACCTGCCTTCGAACTAAAGACAGTAGCCTTGAAACTTAGCTGCATATATATATATATATATATATATATATATATATATATATATATAGTCAGACTGTTTTACTGTATCACAGCTCATCAGTGTAGCTAGACATCCGATTGATTCAAGCCGGGATCGAATACCGATAGATTTGGTACCAGTCAGAGATGCTATGCCCAAGCTATAGTCGCACGACAGAGCGGAAGGGAAATTTCAACGTTTTTACTATTCGAAAGACGTCTGTAGCTAGGAGAGCTCGATTCGAATAGAAGAGCATTACATTAGCAGCAGCAGCCACCGTTTAAAAAATCACCCTTCTTCTCCAAGAGCTCAATCGACTTATTTCGCGAACATAAATAGATAAATATAATATAGGTAAATAAAATTATATATATATATATATATATATATATATATATATATATATTATGATAAAAAGAAAGAACAGTAAGATATGTAATCCGGTATTCTAATTGATATTTTTATTTTTACAAAACAATACTCAATGTAAATTTGCAGAGCATAAATATTATAAATTAAGTGATTTAAATTTCTTCGCTACACAGGAATTACAATGTTTCAAAAAATGAAGCTAAAATCTTCAAATTGAATTATATAATTAAATTAAAAGCATTAGTTTTGTTTAATCTTCAAGCGAATTTTGGAATAACTTATTTTCAAATTTACTGAGCTTTAAACGCACAAACAATTCATATTTTTTGTTTTCAAGGATACAGAGAAATCCAATCATTTAAACAGGGGCGGTAGCGTGCTCATATTTATTAACTATTATTGTATCAATCATGAGTTACGTTCGAAATAAAGGTTAAGTCTAGGGATGGTAGGCGTGCATTTTTCAACGAATTTTGACATCCGTTCAACGCATGTCGTCTGGTTTTCTTTATATATATATATATATATATATATATATATATATATATAGTAACTCAAAAATGAATAAAAAGCTTAATTCCATTTCCTTGTCTATCGTCTTTAATGAAACATATTAAAAGACAATGCTGTCCAAATACAAAATTGCATATATATATATATATATAGATAGATATATGATATGGTCTTTTATTTTATAAATTATACGTGCTCTAATTGAACCTTTTAGCAAAAATGCGCTCACAGCTAATGTTCCTGGCTATGCAGCTTACTGAGACAATAAGCTTCGTGGCTATGTCCTGGTTTCTCGTTTATAAGAGAGGTTGGATGATGTTGAATTAGAACGACTCTGTGATCTTTGTAATAACTTACAAATTCTTGCAACGTGTCTGCATTAAATCTTGATTTAATCCCTACAAAATTGGTAAAGAGTTCCTATAATTTTTTTTATCCGAACTTTAATGGAACTGTCTTTAATTTGAAGGCAAGACTTTGAGTGACCGCGCTATTCAAGGCCTGTCGAGTGTCGGTCTCATGATGATGAGCGTTCAGGGCAATCAATCATCAATTGTAAAAAAATATGGGAATAATAATCGGTGAAATCATCAATGAGGATCGTCGCCGAAGAATCAATCATCTCTCTCACATGAATTTGTTGGGAAATCTTAGTTCAAGAAATTCTCGATAGTTTTGTTTAATCGTATTGATTTCTATAGATATTGTAATGAGTTCGATTCACTCGACGTGCCTTATAGGACACATGGCACACTGGATAAAGGCGTTGGTTAGATCCAGTGACAGGACCCAAAGAGTGTGAGTTCAATACCCGGTTAAGGCAGTGGAGAACTTGGAGAGGGGAATTAACAGGAGATAACTGATAACTGACATCCATTAGACATGGCACGTGGAAGTAGAACAGTCTATCACAGTGAGCGAAATAAAGGGTTCATTGGACATTCCAACCACCTGAAGAAGGCCGGAGCGAACAACGATGAATCGTTGTAATAAATATGGCGACAAAGATGGGGACAATAGTCCGAATAATGTAAATATTGTACATAATAACTCATCTCAGAAATATAGACAGATACTGAAGGTTATATTGCTCTAGTTCAGCTTTTTTAGGCCTTGTTTATTTTAGTACATTAAGCATATTGTAAATTAAGTCATGTTCTTAATTAGCCTCATCAGATCAAGCCATTAATATGGACGTCATGCATGGCACAAAACTCGTTCGGAAATGCCTAAAATGTAAGCCGTATACAATCGCTTTCTCAGATCGATGGTTAAAGATAGATTTGAGCGAAAGAAACCTGAAAGTCTTAGCCATCCTTAACCGTCCTTCCTCAAACATCCAGGACAGGCGCTATAGAATTACAAAAACAAAAACTGTACCGAAAAACAGAAACTACATCACTTGAAGATTTTCAACAACAGCAACTACTAAAATTGCTAACACATGTAAGTCGAAAAGAAAACAATGACATAATCAAGATGTTGGCATTCCACACTATTTAAAAAAAAAGGTTAGGAAGAAAACTCCCATCAATATTAAAAAGTGAAATAGCTACTGAACTTGAGAAACCTACTTTGCTGATAAAATAGTTTTAAGAGAAATGTTTTATAAATTTTAACCGAAAGTAACACTGACTGTTCGGTCAATGAATACCGAATGTGTCCTTATTAGGAAACGACTATTAATATTACCATAATTTTAGGGACCTAAATTGATTATTTGTTACCAAATTAGTCACGCCGACAATTAATACATAATAACTTTGATTCTCCCTAGGTGGCGCGCATTTACATCTTTCTGACACAGTAGATCCACGATGGATCCTGTGTTGTAAGTTAAGCTCAATGAAGATAAAATATACACAGATGTCGACTAAATCTTTCGTAAAGGTGTGAATGATGCAAAACATCTCTATCAGAGTCAATGAATATGAAATCTCCAGCGCGAAGGCCAAATCGCACACTGGCACTTTCCAGATAAAATGTGTTAATACAGCGGATAATGACGAAATAAATAACGGTAGACATTTCCCTTGATAAAAACTGTCCCGTACGCTCGTCAAAAAGTTAAAATGGTTGTTGAGATAACGAGAAGAATGAACTGGAGATGCGAATCAAATATTTGTTCCGCTCAGAATTATTCATAAAGTTCAACACAATCTGTTGTTTATATCCGCATATTAATATATCCATCGTGTTATATGCGCTGATCATTCACTGTGGACTTCTCTTGTACCGATGAGCTGAACGTTCGAGTTGCAACTTCATCATGACTATAACAAGCTTAGGCACTGAAGCGTGCACCGAGTTGTAACGGTTACAGTAATAATTTATTCCCTTTTATCAATAGATATATTCAATCGGTCTAAATTTTCGTTGACGCACGTGTTGACGGCCTGTCTATGTTTACTACCTGTCTAAGAGAGAGAATGTCACTTGTTTGTTTGTGCAGAGAAGAAAAGTGCGGTAGATTCTCATTGATTTAGAAAATGTGAATTAATGATAATTATAATTATTATAATCATTTTATTAAAATTATTTTTGATACTATAATTAGTTTTTTATTTATTTATGGACATGACAGTGACAGTATAATTGATTTTTATTTATGTATTGTTTTATGAACACAAAAACATATTAAAACTTTATTTTCTATCCAATATTAGATAATATTTACAACATGCCAAAAAGATTCCACAATACAACACTTTTTAAATCAAAGTGTCTATTAGTTAGAAATTAACATCATCATGTGAAATATTAGGTTAGTCAAAAAGTCCTGAGTTACTTAAGAAGCGGAAAGAAAACAACAAATCTTGGTTTTTGTCTGGTGGAATTTCCAAGGTGTACTACTTTTCGTGCTTGTTCCACATGGTCGCGCTATCAATGCTAAACTCTATTGCCAGCAGCTGGGACGCGTGAACTAAAAAAGGAGTATCCGGCTTTGGTCAATCAAGGTCGGGCTTTGTTTCAGGAAGACAATGTGAGGCCACACACTGCCAGGTTGACTAAGGAGAAGTTCAAACCGATGGACGATGTTGAGATTCTTCCACATCCACCATTCAGTCCCGATGCTGCCCCGAGTGACTACGGCCTATCCCGCTCAATGGCACACTTCCTCCGCGACCAGCGATTTAAAACTTTTGATGAAGGGAAGGAAGCTTGTTTACAGTTTTTTGATTCAAAGCCAGCGGACGGGTATCTGGGACAGATTCGGATGTTGGCTGATTGCTGGCGGAAGATTGTCGAGGATGATGGACTTTATTTTGAAGTATAAATGTTAGCGTTGTTTCATAAAATGTTGTTATTTTCTTTCCGCTTCCTAAGTGAGTCAGGACAAGAGAAATATTGATACATATTCATTTATTCCGAGGACATTCGAAATTAGCACAATATCATCATCAGGGTGTTGTTGTTTTTTTTTTTTTTGTTTTGTTTTTTTGGTTTTTTTTTTTTTTTTTGGTGTTTTTTTCTAACACAAAATACTTTTGTTCATCTGAAAGTTAAGAATTTTTAACTGTGAAGAGCCGGCAACATTTAACAGTTTCGACAGTGACAGCGTGAGAGCGAGATGCCAGCCTAGTAGAACGCTTAAATTCATGAAGTCTGGGAACCAGCGAAAGCAGCTCGTCGGATCAGTTACCATGAAATGCAAATTGTCCTTTTGATGCTCCGACTTGAAATTAGTTTTGTCACCCGAATTATTTATAAAAGAGAATAAATTATTCCTGGAACTGTTACTGATTGTTCATCAACTCAAAGCTAAAAAAGACAGAGGGAGGCGACTGCAGACGAGATGCCAGATCAGGGCTAATTAAATTGCGTATCCGTCTATGGATCTTATCAAAAATCTTGAAACAAACAGAAGGTGCTCCGGACCATATATGACAGCAATACTCCATGCAAGGGCGAATGGTTGATTTGTACATTTGAAGGATCGATTCTGGCGAGAAAAATTTCCTGGCGCGGCACAGGAAACCAACTTACCTTGCGGTGGACTAAGCAATTGACTCAATGTATTTGTTCCATTTCAGTCAGCCATTTGATGAAGTGAAGGAAGCTTTTTTTTTATTTCAAAGCCAACGGACGGGTATCTGGGACAGATTCGGATGTTGGCTGATCGCTAGTAGAAGATCGTCGAGGATGATGGACTTTATTTTGAAGAATAAATATTAGCGTTGCTTCATAAATTTTTTTTTTTTAATTTTCTTTCCACTTCTTAAGTGAGCCAAGACTTTCTGATCCATCCAAAATATCCATCATGTTATATGCGCTGATCATTTACTGTTACCTTCTCATGTACCAATGGGCTGAACATTCGAGTTGCAACGTGACTATAACAAGTATTACAGGTGGCTTTGAAGCAAAGAGCAGGCAGTAACGGTTCCAGCAATAATTTATTCCCCTCGATAAGTAGATATATTCAATCGGCTTTGCCTTTTTGAGACTAGAGGCTCATAAAAAGAGAGGAAACGGTAACACGGCCAGTTTTGATGTGAAAATCAGCTTTCGAGAATCCTGACTTTTACCTGGGTTCAAAGATGATTATATTTATAACTTTGATCGGGAAATATTTAAGAGAACGCATCAGCTGAGCTAAGCACAACGCATGCGACACGAACAGTAAGCAGAGCCTTTCCAATACACACAACGTCGTAATCTTATCATTAAACTACCGCTACTTCCATGATCAACATTGGAGATGGAAAGATTTCTTCAGATACCAACGGCCTAACGTTCGAGTTACAAATTCTTTCTATCTATATATTTAGCTTTGAATTGATGAACAATCAGTAACAGTTCCAGGAAAGATTTATTCTCTTTTATAAATAAATCGGGTGACAAAACTAATTTCAGCTCGGAACCTCAAAGGATAATTTGCATTTCAAGCACCGCGCTCAGTTTCTATTAAAAAATTCCCGAAGAGTTCCATGATTTCGGTGTAAATGTATATGCTTAATTCGAAAATAACAAAGAAATTTTGATAAAATCTACCGTTATATCGACAATAAAAGTTCGGACTCATTCGCCTCGCGGTGGATGAAGTTAATTCTGCACCCACTAATATTCGAGCTGGTTTGTATTTTTATTGGTTATTGGTTACCGACCGGGGCGCCTCGAAGTGGTGTAATGATTAGCAAGCTTGTCTTGCTAAAACAGTTACAACTGAGCAGTGAGTTCGATCCTTACTGGGTGCTCCATGCTTTCGGCCTTGTGCCACATTTAAGCTACGCTTAGAAAATCAATATTGGTTACCGACCGCCTTTTTCCCCACCCACCACAATGCTTACCGTTTCTTAAGTCTAAGGGCTATTTAAGGGCTCCTAAAATAATTTTCTTTCTATATTTTAAGGGCAGTTGTTTTAAATTTATTGAAACATTTTTTATGCTTATGATAAAAAGAAGAGACAAATATTCAAACAAATTTCTAGTAAAGTACAATTAAATACGTAGGACACATAGCTTATGGATTTTTTAAAACTAAATAGCGTAGCTATAATGTTGAAATTTTCTTTTCTTAAGCTACTTTGCTAATGGAATGCATTTTTTCAAAAGCTGACAGTATTTATTTTGATTCGAAAATAATAAAGAAACTTTTATAAAATCTACCGTGCTCGGGCTCCCCACATTAAACCGACCTTGTGTCACAACCTGACCTCGTTGGGTGGGGTTGAGTAATTATAAATTACTATAAAGTAGGGCTGGGGCTTTTTAATCTCAGAATTCGTGGGAGAATTGAGCTCCAATTTCGCCTTTATTCATATAAATTCCATAATATAGGTTTTACTTAATTAACTATTATGTTTCTCTAACTTTTACCATCTTTAAACTATATTAATTTTATCGTATAAATTGTCCCCTGTTCTATCACCCACGAAATAAAAATAATTATTTGTTCGGAAAATAAGGATCTACGTGCATCAAATCGTCTTTAAATTAAGTGACAAAAGAACAATTATCGTTGAACTTTTAAAAGATAAGTTTAACATTAATTCAATACTTAAATGCAGCGATCAATTTTGAGTTCTTCTGTAGTTTATTGATGCCGATCACATCTACCCCTCCTTACCTATTGTGATGATGGCCAAACCAAGATTCCTCCACAGGAGCTGGCGTAAATGCCACCAGATGGGGCTGTTTTTGAGCTCGCTTAAAATTTTAGCTAGCTGCAGTTTGGGATACAAAAGGAAAACCAGAGTTACTCCCCTTGAACCATGAAAGCAGCGATAATGGCTAGTATAATATATTAATATATATTTTTAACCTCGCATAATCTGTCAACTCTGAATCTGAGCTCAACGAAAATCGTTCCCTCCGCCTAACTTTTCTAGGGCTTTTGAAGGAGCTATGAACTATTGAAATCAGACTACCGGGGGTGGGGGAGTTACTTAGACATACACACGTGCACACATACACTATACTTTATATATAAGATTTTACATAATAATTTTGGTCTCATAATTTTAGTTTTTTATTTTATTTTAGTCACGAGAAAATTTCTACGCTACGATGGATTGATGCTAGTGCTGTGAAATGTTGCATGCATTAAGTTCAACTTTTCTTATTGATACGGCAGTTAACCAGATATCTGAATGTTCAAAAAGACTTCCCTTCAAAATGGACACCGTTTGACATCCTGGTGTTTCAAGTAACCACAGAGAAAGGATTTAATCCCTAAGGACGGGTGAGCTACTCCAATTTTATTAACAGTGCAAAAGTGGACAGCTGAATTTAGAAGTGGAAGGAAGACTTGACGATGATCAAAGGTCTGGACGTCCTGCAACTGCCACAACCGGGGAGAACATTGATCGTGTCTATCACATGGGGATTGATGACAGGCGATTGGCTACAAATCAAATGGCCAATTCTTTTGGCATAAACCGTGAGTGATTTGACAATATTCTGCACAATGAACCTGATATGTCGAAGGGTCCTTCTCGTTGGGTGCCACGTCCTGAGGAAACTCTAGCTGGCTTCCTTAAACGTTTCCTAGCCTAGCATGACCGTTGGTTTCCTCAGACAATCCCTGCAGTGGAAACACCCCTCTTCATCTGCTACAAAGAAAGCCATGGTCGTTTCATCTGCAAGGAAGTTGATGACCTCAGTTTTGGGGGATGCAAAAAGGTATTGTGCTTATTGACTTTCAAGATGTCCACACCATCAATGGAGAGTACTATGCCGACTTTCTGAGGCATTTACGAAAGGCTATACAGACAAAACACCCTGAAAAACTGACGAAAGGGACCAGTTTCTTCAGGACATATCCAGCATATAAATACTTGCTTTAATGCCTACTTTGCGTGACTGTGTTGATCACCCTTCATATTCTCCTGATTTGACTATCATCTGTTCCCCAACATGAAAAGTCACTAGGCTGGGAACCATTATTACAGTAATTTTGGGCACAGTGGATAAAGGCATTGGTTAGATCCAGTAACAGGACCCAAAGAGTGTGAGTTCAATACCCAGTTAAGGCAGTGGAGAAATTCCAGAGGGAAATTAACAGGAGATAACTGACATCCATCACACATGGCATGTGAAACTCGAACAGTGTACTGCAGTGAGCGAAATAAAGGGTTCAGTTCGACATTCCAACCACCTGAAGAAGACCGGAACGTACAACGGCCGAAACGTTGTAATAAATATGGCGAAAAAGATGAGGACAATAGTCCGAATAATGTAAATAAGGATGAAAACTTGTTCCTCATTTGAATCCAAGCACAGTGTGTGGGCTGCAAGGCGGGGGCTATTTTGAAAAATAAACCTCATTTGGTCACAATCTATGAGGGCGTCTTCGCCAGCCTATGATATTTTCAACTGAGCCTTTTAAGTAGAAGGATAATTCTAGATTTTATCTCTTGTTTATGACAAGTTAAAAACTGTTACAGCTTAACTTTTAAATTAGATCCACTATGTATTTGCAGAGTTTTCTTTATGAAAAAAAATCACTTCACTGGAAAATTGCAAAAGGCAGAGAGACCAGTTTTCTACTTATAAAGATGGAGTATTCTGATGAATGCGTCTCAGAATTTGCCTGAAAGGTGACATTTAGCGATATACAATTTTTCTTATTAACCGAATTGGTAGTGAAAGGATGATTCTTTATTTCGACATGATAGCAGAAAGCTCTTGGTAGCGACATTCCGATCCGTCTCTACCCAAATAATTTCATTTGGAACGCGTATGGATTGAGAGCTGTGATTTATGACTTCACATAATTGAGCTGACAGGAACGAGGAAGTCAAGCTCCATTAAAGAGGAAACGTTTTGCCAGTTAGCGGCAATAACCCCTGTCAGCGCTATGCGGACTGAAACCTATTTGATACTCTTCCTCATTTCTCAAAGTAGCAGCCGAATAAAGAAAAATTATTTCTTAATTTCTTTTTCATTTTCTGTGATTTCTCGACAAGCCACAGCGACCACGTAAGAAGCAAAATCTAAAACCCGACTATATTCTGGTTCAAGATGCATCACTACAAACGGAATAAAAATGTTAAATCAGTTATTCAATAAAGTTAATGTGAAATATTTAAAAACAAATGTATTGCATATTGACATAGCGGAACCTTTAGTCTCTTACGTCGTTTTCATTCGCCCTGTGTTGCAATATAATTAGCTTAGCTTAGTGGTACAAGGCAACAAGTATATGGCATACACTAGAAAACGAACACACTGCTCAGTAGGATATGCAAACTAGACTAGCTCGTTTTGCAATTACTCTGCCACGTGGCGACCCACCCTTTGCCGTGCATTAAAATATTGCAACGAACTGGTAGTGGAAGAGTAACTTTTTTTTTATTTTGATATGTCAACACAAAGGATTTGGTAGCGATACTCCTACTCCTATCTATCACAGAGCGATCCCAACTCAAATGATTTAATATGAGACGAGTGTGGACTGGGAGCTATGACTTTTCCTAATTAAACTAGTACGACCTTAATTAGGAAAATGTCCAGGTTGAGTCTCTCTTCACAAGTACTTCATAGTTCACTTCTCTTCATCTTCCCAGCGTCTTGACAGCAATATATATATATATATATATATATATATATATATATATATATATATATATATTTTTTTTTAAAAAAAATTTTATAACATAAATATGTTATAAAATCACTACAAAATAGCCACTTTGTTTAATACCCTCGGTGTCTTATCAAGATAAGTCACCGAGGGTGTTGAAACAAAATAGCTATTTTTTACACTGCTTATAAACCATTTGTGTTGAAACAAAATGGCTATTTTTGTAGTGATTTTATAACATATGTATGTTATAATTTTTTTTTTTTTTAATAAAAAATAATTATATCTGCTCTATTTTGTATTGAGCACTCTTTTTTTTTAGAATAGTAATTGTTGGTTATTGGAATTCATTCCGTATATACCAATTATATACTTGTATATATATATATATATATATATATATATATATATATATATATAAAAACATGTGTGTGTGTGTGTGTGTGTGTGTGTGTGTGTGTGAGTATCGATATGATTGAATGGTACAGGATGCATTTCTCATATGAATATCTACTACAAACATTACTAACATTGACTGGTTAACACCTGTTTTATTGAGAAAATATTGATTTGCATAATAAAATGATTGATTTGTTCATCAAAAATTTGGAAGTCATTTGAAGCCGAAGAATATTTTGGATTTTAAGAATAATTTTCTTTTCGAGTGAATATTGCATAAGAACTTTTTTGAGACTAACAATGATTTTTACAAACACCAATCCTACTATTTAAGCCCTAACCGGGGTATGTTGTTAATTTTATACGAATTTTTTTTTTCACCGTTTATCAACCCATTTTGGTACGATTTTCTTTACGGATTATCAACCTATTGAGCGTTATTTCATGACAAATCATATTTTGAGTTGTAAGAATAACCCTTTCTTTGCCAGAAAAATTTTTTTTAGAATAATAGTAATTTTCCAGAAAATAGTTGCACTATTTAATCCGTATTTGGGAGACGAGTTTTATACGATTTTTTTTTAATTTTATGCTGCTTATCAACCATTTGTGAGGTATTTAAAACCGAGACATTGTAAGATTGTACGAATAACTCTTTCTTTGCGAGCGAATATTTCATTAATAATTTTTTTAGAATAACAATAATTTTTCATGTGGCAGTTCTACTATTTAACCTGTAGCTGGGGGAGGAGTTTTATACAATTTTCTTTCAATTTTTTCACTGCTTTTAAACCATTTGTGGGTTATTTAAAGCCAAAACATTAGGGGATTTTAAGAATATCCCTTTCTTTGTGAACGAATCTTACATTAACAATCATTTACGACAACTGATGATCTTTCCAGTCCTACGATTGAACTTGGGAAACAGAGATGAATTTATATCTTTCCCAAGTGTATTTGTAAGGAATTATAATTAGAATTGGAATTCGGCACTCCGATTTTTGATACCGAATCCATCTCTATTTCACCACCCGCATATCTACTGTATAATAAAATCCGACACAGTGTATTATAGTTTATATATATATATATATATATATATAAATATATATATATATATATATAGATAGATAGATAGATAGATAGATAGATAGATAGATAGATAGATGTTGTCAGCATCGCTTGAAAATTCAAATTTTAAGTTAAATTTAAGATTTAAGTTTTAATTTCTGTGTCGCGATGGAAACATATTTTTTTTTAAATAATTATGTTATGCTCTACTGTGTATCGAGTACTTTTTTCTAAAAAAAAAAATCTGGATTATAAATCTAAATGTTCTTTCTTTTTATTTTTGATAGATAGATAGATAGATAGATAGATAGATAGATAGATAGATAGATAGATAGATAGATAGATGTGTGTGTGTGTGTCATCCACAGACAGACTGTTTCGCTGTAGAGGCAGCCACACACGTAGACACGTACGTATGATCATCCATCATTTTCGTATGCGACCGCGTACCTCATCGAATTTGGAGACGCCGTTGAAGCCCAACGACAAATCATCGAATGAATCAGACAGAAACCTTACACTGTAATTGAGTGTCCTTATTCTTCCTTATAGATTCGCACACAATCTTATTGAAGGCGCCGACGTGAAAACGCTGATGTGGGTTGGTCAAACCATCAGAACTCACAGGAACTTCTATTATTATCTAATTAATAAGTACGATTGGTTCACACACACACAGACATATATATATATATATATATATATATATATATATATATATATATATATATATATATATATTATGTAGCAAAACGTTAGAGCAAGAATTTCTTCGAAATTTGACTGGACTAGCTCGTTTTCCTTTCATACAAATGCTTTTTGTAAAAGTATGACTTCACGTGTTCCTGAGTTTTGTTTCTATCACCTGATAACTTGAAAAAAAAAAACCGTTAATGGCATGCCACGATAGTTTAGGCGGATTATTATGTTGTGTAAATGAGCAAAGCACACAATCATAAGTACATTATCTACCATGATAGTAGTAAGAAAATTTACAATCAGAATCAGTTTTATAGTGGGATAGATAGACTATTCTATTCTATTCGTTGGCAGATAGATAGATAGATAGATAGATAGATAGATAGATAGATAGATAGATAGAAATAGACGAGCAGGCATAGATAGATAGATAGATAGATAGATAGATAGATAGATAGATAGATAGATAGATAAAATTTGCTATATTTATACGGGGAAGAGTTATCAATAGCAGGGATAACGTGTTTGGAGATTTAGTCTGATGAGCTTTCCTCGTTGGTATCCCGTCTTTATAAATTCTTGCGCTGTACTAGATTGGCAGTTAGGTCTCATAATTTCACTGTTAAAATTACAAGTACGTTCTATGCTTATAATTGCTTCTCTTGCACTTCTCGCTTGTGGAACACTCTTCCAGTTTCCTACTTTCCATTGAAATTTGATCTTCAATAATTTAAATGTAATGTCAATCCTCATCTTCTGTTTCTTTAAACCCTCTTCTGTTACTGTCCTCTCTGTTTACTATGTGAAATACTTAAAATAAAATCAGTATGTATATATTAAGCAACACTGCGTGGGGACTAGCAGTTTCACTTCTTAACTGTTTCAATATATTAAGTTTGTCTCTGATAGAGGCATTGTTGAATGATATCATCGATAATTTAAAATGCTTGAGTGATATTCAAACCTGTTAATATCTGTTTGTAGGGTTTCAAAAGACTATGTTTCGTTCTTGCATTCTAGTTCAACTGACTTGTTTACTAAATTGAATATCCTATGCATGGATATTTCATTAACTATAAAACTCGAGTCACGTTCTTAGTCTCATTCAATCGAGACTTTCATATAGATGCCATCCATGGCGCCAAACCCATTCAAATATATAAACAGTGTATGTGTGTTTGTGTGTGTTTGTGTGTGTGTGTGTGTGTGTGTATGTATCCAAACGCCTCCTCCGCTCCCACCGGCCCGATTTCAATGATTCGTAGCTCATTCATAAGCGCCAGAAAAGTTAGGTGCAGGGAACGATTTTCGTTGAGCTCAGATTCAGGGTTGTCTGATTATACGAAGTTTAAAATATATATTAATATATTATACTAGCCATTATTGTTACTTTCATGGTTCAAGGGGAGTAGCTTATTTTCCTTTTGTATCCAAAATTGCAGTGCACATTTTACTATAAACTAACTTAAAAGGCGCCCTATCCGGTGGCATTTAAGCTAGCTCCAATGGGGACTCTTGTTTTAGCCATCATCACAATAGCTAGGGAGTAATAGTTGCGATAGGCATCAATAAATTACACATGAACTCAAAATTGATCTCTGCATCTAAGTATTGAACTAATGTTTTAAGCTTACCTTTTAAAAGTTTAGATCTTTATTTTCCGTATAAACAATTATTTTTATTTCATGGGTGACAGAACAAGGAACAATTTATGTAAGAAAATTAATATAGTTTAAAGATGGGAAAATAGAAATTAGAATTAGTTATGCATCTGAAGATTTAGAAAAATATAATAGCTAATTATGTAAAACCTATATTATGGAATCTGTATGAATAAAAGCGAAATTGGAGCATAATTCTCCCACGAATTCTGAGATTAAAAAAGCCCCAGTTCTACTTTATAGTAATTTACACGCGGTATTTACTCTGTCCCCCCCATTAGGACGAGATGTGATACAAGGTCTATTTTTAGGTGGTCGAGCACCGATCCCTCCCTCTACTGCAATGGGAGGGTGCGGCCTCGGGCTTGGGCACCTTTTCAGTATTATTTTCCTCAGTTACACCTCTTTCCTTTGACAGAGAAGCCCCTGAGCGCACTCTGCCCAAAGATAGAGACGCAACTGAGAGACGTGAACTTACTCAACCCCACCCCACGAGGTCAGGTTTTGACACAAGGTCGGTTTAATGTGGGGATCCCGAGCGCGTGCACCCGGGCAAGGAACCAAAATTGGGGGAAATCTTTCTGTCTCCTGGGCAAATTCGTCGGTTGCGCTGGCCTCGGTGCGTGCACCGATCATTCTCTCGAGTGCAATGAGAAGGCGCGCCCTCGGGCAGCTGTTTCCCAGGACCGGCACCTCCCAGTATAATATTCTTCGGTTGCGACTGTGTCCTTTGACGGAGTCTCCCCTGAGTGCACTCCAAAGATAAAGACGCAACTGAGAGATGATAAATAGACGTGAAATTACTCAAAAAGAGTAAAGACACGCGAAATGCGCAATATCTGTATTATATATTTCTATGCTATATCACTTTTCAGGTTTAACTAATTTACATATTGATTTTAAAAAGTTTATTTCATTAATTAACTGTCCTTCATTACTGTTCTTTTATTTGAGAATTGTTTTGATTTTCAGATAAAAAATAGTTATGTTTAGGAATATCTTCTTATATAGTGAAGAAAAGTGTTTGAAATTTGCATTTTGCTTGGCCTTCAACAAGTTGGCATCTATTTGTAAAACTTTCCTTAACTATAACAACTATTATGAATGCAATGTTCATTTAAAATTTTTGTTTCAAAGATTTCAAGTCGTGAATATATCTTACTTTGCGAAGCGATAGCGAGCGAACGAAGCCTGCTATGCATAATGAATGCGATCTGTGACTATTTTCAGTGCATTTTATAATAGAATTATATATAATGTAATTCTAAATATCCTTTTAGTATTTTATGTATTAATGCACAGGCTTGAAAAAGAGTTAATTCACGATATTAGTATAAAATTAAGAAAAGAAGTTTAAAATGAAATATGTTTTAAAATAATTTTCCTCAGGTGATTATCGATCTGCGTAACATACATGGAATGCTGAACTGAACCCTGGGGTGGAGAGTGACTGATCTCGTTCCATGTTGCTCACCACAGAGATCCTTTCCTGCCCTCCATTAGAATGTCTGACGCTCAACTTCTCGAAGGCATCTCTCTGCGGCTGTTCGGTCTCACGTTGACTGCTGACCCGAGATGGAACAAATACATTGAGTCACTTGCTTCGTAGGAAAGTTGGCTCCCTATGCCGCGCCAGGAAATTTTTCTTCCCGGAATCGATCCTTCGCCCTTGCATGGAGTATTGCTGCTATATATGGTCTGGAGCCCCTTCTGTTTGCCTCGGGGTTCTTGATAAGCTCCAGAGGCGAATATGCAATATAATTGGCCCTGTTCTGGCATCTTGTCTACAGTCGCTCTCTCACAGACGCACCATCGCCTCTCTCTGTCTTTTTTACAAATACTTTCATTCGCTGGTTCCCAGACTTCATGAGTTCAAGCGCCCTACGAGGCCGGCATCCCGCTCTCACCCTTTCACTGTCGAAACTACTAAATGTAGCCGTCTTCTACTCCAATAGCTTCATGTCTCGCACCTCTCGCCTGTGGAACTCCCTTCCCTATTCCAGTTTCCCTGATAGCTATAATCTCCAACTATTCAAATGTAATGTCAATCGACATCTCCAGTTGCCTTGATCTATCCACTATCCTTCTCTCCTCATCCTTTCCTCTATCACTCCTATCTGATCTTGCTCCAAATCTTCTGTAACCCCTTGCGTCCTAATGGCTTCTCGCCTTGCTTGGGGTGAAACGCTTTAAAAAAAATGTCTCGTTCCTGTCTATGAATAACGTCTAATTCTAATTTTTATTTAGTATTATTCAGTTATTGCTCACCCATTTCCGATGAGTCCAAGTACACAGCATCCAATCCAGGGGTTAAAACCATTATGTTACCAAATTCACAAACCAACCGATTTTACCCACTATACCATTGTCGCGTAGGACAACTGCTGGAGTAAACTAACAGCTTTAACCCTAACATTCACTGCTGATTAGGCTGCTGCTGCTGCTGCTGCTGGCAGACAGTTTTTGACTGCTGCTACTCATGTTTTGATTACTGCTATTGCTGCTGTAGCTGAAGATTTGCTGTCAGTTGTATTTCTTTATTAGCGGCTACGATAATGTATTTATTTCTATGGTAGTCTTAGTAAGGCGGTCCTCCTAGCCTAGTATATGTGCTGTTTCTTTCGGACATCTGACTCTACATTGTTCTTCCCTGTTCCGTATTTTCAGATCCACAACGCCTGACGATCACCCCATACAAGACTTGAAGGTATTACAACCGAAACATTGCGATAAAAACGCCTAAACTTCAGACAAAAAATGCCTAAATGCTAAAAATAAGAACTAAAATGTTTATGAAAACGGAAAAACAACCGTGTTTGAACTGAAATAGTAACATAGTAGTAGACATCATGTCTTATTGACAGGTTTATAAAATAGTCGGGTGAAATAATTATTGACAAAACATATATATGCAAGCATTAACGACAATAACACATTTGATGTGTTTGTTAATTAAATCATATCTATGATATTTCACAATGCAATTGCATATTAAAGATATTTACAAGACATTTTGATATTGAAATAATTTACAAACGACTTTTATTATGGGGATTATCCCCACTTGGTCTGCCCATTATGTGGCACTGTTTCAGGACAATAAAAGTACGAATATAACCTTCCTCTTTCTCTTTTTCCTCGACAATGCGCTGGGGGAAATCTTTCTGTCTCCTGGGCAAATGCCAACTGATTTTTTTTACACACACACGCACATATTTTTATTGTTTTCCCTTTCCTCTTCACCTGTGTACTCTCTAGTATATTTTCTCACTTTTTTAATCATTTATTAGTTATATGAAATACATGAAAATATGTTGAAATTTATTCGTTTTCTCTGTTTGCAATTGATGACAACCCGTCATTTATATGTGAAATTATTGATTGCCACTGCTTTTATTTGAGCTGGTAGTGACCGCAACATTATATATAATGTTAGCAATTAACATATCGCCACACATGCAATCATTAAAGTGATTGATGTATTTAATAAATTTGTTTAACAAATGCGTTTCCTTTTAATAAGGGAATACATAAACAATTGCGTATATAATAGTAACAATGATGCTCGGCGATGCCCAAGCAAAATGTCTTTCTCCTGGCCTGCTGCTTTCAAGCAAAATCTCTCAGAAGATGAAGAATTAACTGTCTGACCACTTAACGAAGGAAAATCGTCTAGCCACTCCCACAATAACGAATGTTGTAACGGACCATGCCTAAAAACACACGTAAACCGAGAGATAGCTTATTCCTAAAATTTCGCTTGAAGATGAAACGGGACTAAACACCACAATTCAACTTAATTTTAATAATTATTTGGATGGTTTCGGCTCTCGTTTTTGAAACATGAGAACTCTTATGTAGCGAAGGAATCATATTTTTAAACAAAAAATAGTATTATAATACATCTATACTTCTTTATGGAGCACTGTCGTCTTAAAAATAAAAACAAAAATACTAAGGAACTCCGGATTATGCATCCAACGTGTTCTTTTCTATTTTCTGCATACCTGCGCACTTATATATATATATATATATATATATATATATAATTAATTTTCAGTATTACAAACAGGCGCATGCACAAAGTTTGAGTTTTATATATTAGTTGCATATTTTTGTATAAATGTGTTTATATTCAGAGTTATGTCACTTTTACGAGGTTATTCCTTACCAGTAATTGTAAACTTGCATCGAATAATCTCATAGGATATTCATTTCGATGTTGGGATTATAATGGCAAATGATAATAATATCATAGAATATTCATAGAGGTTTTAGGATTATAATGCAAATAATATCATAGAATGTTCATAGTGATGTTGGGATTATAATGGCAAATATTAATATCATAGAATGTTTATATAAATGTTGCTATTATAAAAGTAAATAATAATTTCATAAAATATACATATAAATGTTGCTATTTTAATGGTAAATAATAATATCAGAATATTCATACAGATGTTGCGATTGTAATGGTAAATAAAACAAGAAAGACGTACGGGTTATTTGAATCACGTTCACAATACAAATGTTGATGTTTTTACGTTTGTCTCCGTGTTTTATCTGGTGAGAAAATATGCTTGCATTGAGAAACATTTCAGATGATGTACTTCTACTGATAACATATGTGCATGCGTTTGTGTGTAAGCCGGCGAAAGATTAAGACGCAGATAGAAAGAGAGAGAGGGGGGGAAAGTTTCATGTCCGTTATCAGTCTTTGACACACATCTGAAATTTATTTAATTTTTATTCATTCAGTTTTTAAATGCAGTTAACTACATCGATCTGCATTCTAGTGAAAGAACGTTGACATTATTTGCCAATGACTAGTGAGTAAAAAAAGATATCTTAAAAGAATATATATTGACATAGATAATGAACAATTTAAAGCAACAACCCAACATTGATCCGAGGAAAATTTTGGTAAACGTTTATTGGTTTTACGTTGGCATGGCCTACTTCGAGTTTTTAACAGTGTTCGAATTGCTACATAAATCTGTTGTCAGTGTTTAGAGCGATTAAACAAATTCCTGACTTTATAGAAACATTCCAAGGGAACTTTTGAAAACCAAAAATGAACTTCTCTCTCTAAATTATTTTCTTCCAACCAAAAAATAGCATAACGTAAACAAAATAGCATAACGTAAACAATAGCAAAAATAGCATAACGTAAACAAAATAGCATAACGTAAACAATAGCAAAAATAGCATAACGTAAACAAAATAGCATAACGTAAACAATAGCAAAAATAGCATAACGTAAACAAAATAGCATAACGTAAACAATAGCAAAAATAGCATAACGTAAACAAAATAGCATAACGTAAACAAAATAGCATAACGTAAACAATAGCAAAAATAGCATAACGTAAACAAAATAGCATAACGTAAACAATAGCAAAAATAGCATAACGTAAACAAAATGGCATAACGTAAACAATAGCAAAATAGCATAACGTAAACAAAATAGCATAACGTAAACAATAGCAAAAATAGCATAACGTAAACAAAATAGCATAACGTAAACAATAGCAAAATAGCATAACGTAAACAAAATAGCATAACGTAAACAATAGCAAAAATAGCATAACGTAAACAAAATAGCATAACGTAAACAATAGCAAAAATAGCATAACGTAAACAAAATAGCATAACGTAAACAATAGCAAAAAATAGCATAACGTAAACAAAATAGCATAACGTAAACAATAGCAAAAATAGCATAACGTAAACAAAAAATAGCATAACGTAAACAATAGCAAAAATAGCATAACGTAAACAAAATAGCATAACGTAAACAATAGCAAAAATAGCATAACGTAAACAAAATAGCATAACGTAAACAATAGCAAAAAATAGCATAACGTAAACAAAATAGCATAACGTAAACAATAGCAAAAATAGCATAACGTAAACAAAATAGCATAACGTAAACAATAGCAAAAATAGCATAACGTAAACAAAATAGCATAACGTAAACAATAGCAAAAATAGCATAACGTAAACAAAATAGCATAACGTAAACAAAATAGCATAACGTAAGCAATAGCAAAAATAGCATAACGTAAACAAAGAGAATTAGTAAATTCTTATAATATTATCTATTTTTAAAAACGTATTTCAATCTAAATTCAAGCATAAGGGGTGACTGGATATTTGCTCCTTTTCTGGTGTCTATACAGTAGTGGCTTTATACTCGAATGAGATTTTTTTCAATGCCATGTCACCTTACCACGTCGGCGATCATGGTTCTCCACAAATTTCTCTTCTTTATTAATTGTGAATTGGCATGACTTCTTGAGAAAATATTCGAGTGGCTTCCCTTCATGGAGTGAATTCCGACTTTCCTTCTCATAGACTGGTTGCCACCCAAGGCTAAACTACCGACTCTACTATGATATTTAAGCCTAGAACTGTTGGGGAGGAAGTGCCTACTCTAAGGGCATTAATGTGAAATTTAACGCAATGGACTAAGTCAGAATTTAATCCCTAATCCCTGATTCTAATTAATGGTGAAAAAAAAGGTGCTTGCATTGAGAAACATTGCAGATGATGCATTTCTACTGATAAGATATAAGCATGTGTCTGAGTGTAAGCCGATGAAAGATTAAGAGAGATACAGATAGGAAGAGAGAGAGAGAGAGGTAAAGTTTCATGTCCGTTATCAGTCTTTGACAGGCATCTGAAATTTATTTAACTCTTATTCATTCAGTTTTTAAATGTTTTTTGTTTTGTTTTTTTTGTTTTGTTTTTTGTTTGTTTTTTTTTTTTTGTTTTTTATCAGAGACCTACATGAATTAGATACTGATTTATAACGTCAAGTTGGGAAAAGTTATTCCTAGAAAATAAGATATATCGTTAAAGAAACAAATGTTTCTCCTGCTTATTTATTTATTTGTTCATAAAAAAGAAATAAGAATAAGAAAGATTCCGTTTCGTTTTATCTTAGTTACCCTTTTTTCTACAAAGCTATCTTTTCTTTATTGGGAGGGGAGCATGCTTGCGTAAAAGGTGAGGTTTTTTCTAATGAACAAGAGTTAAAAAAAAAAAAAAGAAGAGAAAGGAAATTATCGAAATAAGAGAATTTTTGTATGAAGATGAAGAAAAACAGAAGAAGAAGAAAAATAGGAAGAAGTGAGAAATGAAGAATTGAGACATTGGTTGGGCCGGAAGATTTTCCCTCGTAAGGAAGGAAGGAAAGAACAAACCAAAGAACAAAGTGATAATTGCCAATGCATTTTCATAGTAAAGTCATTTCCAATGTATTTTTTTTAGTAAAATCATTTGCAATGTATTTTTATACTAAAGTCGTTTGCAATGTATTTTATAGAAAAAAAATGTTCTATGCATGATTTTAGATTTGATGAAAGGGAAGAAGGAACACCATATGGATGATTAAAGATCAAGAAATGTGGAACTGATTGTGTCTTACTAAGAAGGAAGAAACTGAAGACTGAAAAAAATAATTTGGTTAATCGTTGGTTAGAATCTAGTGAAAAGAAATAGAAAAAGTTGATGATGCGTTGAGGAAAATAGAAAACAAGGGAGATAACAAAGCGAAAAAAAGAGCCAGATAATCGCCTATCTGAGCATCATTCACATTATCTCAAATTATTTAAGTAATTTGTATTTGGGTATTTAATGAAATTTACAGTGACCATTCTTACGAATTCGCGTTAATATCATGGTTGTTCTATAGTTGAATAGAAATAAGCGTTACACCTAGAGTTTTGGTCAATTACCGTATGATGGAAAATTTTGAAAATTGTAAACACTGTCAAAAGAAGAAAATAGTCATAATTACTTTCCCAGATCAACACAATTTACTAAATAAATGTTTAGAACACATCTCAAAATGAAAACATAAAAGCAATATTACTAAATATCGGCCTGAGGATTGGCTTTAAGCATGAAACAGACTGCTACCACTAGTTGTTGACTTCAATGCTCATATATATATATATATATATATATATATATATATAGAGAGAGAGAGAGAGAGAGAGAGAGAGAGGGGAGGGGAAGGAGGGAAGGAGGGAGGGAGGGAAGGAGAGATGAATAATCCAGACATAGTAAAAATATATATCTGTAAAAGGACAATATTAATAAAAACAAAAGGACGCGTTTTGTCCTTGGATGAACAGCAGATAAGACGCACTTTTGTTATAAATGGTAATAGTAACATTAGTAGTTCTCTTATAAGGAAACATTTGGAATTCACTGACCGAGCAGCCAGTGCTACCTATAGTTGTAATCTCTAAAAACTTTCTCTTAAAAGTGATGCAATTTATTTAGCATCGTTAAATCACTAAAAACCTCATGGAAAATAAAGAAAAACTGTATCAGCCTTCAACGATAAATACAAGAATTGTAAATTCGGTCAAAAAGGAGAAAATAGTCATAATTACTTT
>CAHIKZ030004581.1:675000-812500 GCA_903632075.3 Acanthosepion pharaonis | reverse complement strand
TATGAATATGTCCTGAAGATGGTCTATTAGACTGAAACGTCCGACGTTGACATTAAACATTAAAACAGCATAATCGCATATTAGGATTTTTGTTTGTTTTTTCAGTATATTTTTCTTCATACTGTCGGATCTATATCCATATATTTGCTTACATATATATATATGTGCGTGTGTGTGTGTGCGTGCGTGTTTGTGCGTGTGTGTGTGGCGAATTAGATAGATAGATAGATAGATAATAATTTTAAAATTTATTTAACTTTATTCACGTTTTTTTCCACGTTCTTATCTCATACCTTTGCTAAATTGCATTCTATTTGTTTCTTCCTCCTCTATCTTTGGAAAAAGTAACTGATTCCAAAGTATCAGTCTCGCTTATATTTTTTATCCTCTCTCTCTCTCTCACACACACACATACACAAACATACACACACACACACACACACACACACACATATATATATATATATATATATATATATATATATATATATATATATATATATATATAATTAAGTAATTAATGGAATCGTTTATTATTACTGTATGACATTTTATTTACTGGGTAAACGTTTAATAATATAGTATAATATCTACTAGCCTAGATGTTGAAAGTCTTAAAAACAATATATCCCTTGACAGGATCAAAACCCGTGTTTTCTTTTTTTAATCTGAGAAAACACCTTTAAGCCGGGTGGCAACTACCATTAAGCTAAGGGGATCTATTACAGCAAAGCAGCGCTCATTTTCTTTTATTGAGAAATGTTCGCTGTCTCTATACGCTAGCAGTCGACATTAATTTCACTTTTTAACAAAACTTAAACATTGATGCCACACACGGCAACTCACCCAGTAAATATAAAGTGTATAGGAATTATATATATATATATATATATATATATATATATAAAGTGAACATCGAAGTCAACACTTAGAGGCGACAGTCTGTTTTATACTTTTCAAACGATTGCATCCAGCATGAAACAAACTGTCGCCTCGAAGTGTTGACTTCTATGTTCCCTTTTATATCTAAACACGCTCTATCTCTTTATCCCATAAATATAGTGCATCTTAAGACTATATATATATATATATATATATATATATATATATATATATCTCAGACAGATTGTCTCTCAGCTCATCAGTGCGGTTAAACATGCCATTGCTTTCAGCCGTGATCGAAATCTGGACGATTTAACATCAGTAATGCGGAAAAAAAAGATTCTATGTACAGTGTAACCCGGATATAAGAGAGTTGTCGGGACCGGAGAAGAAGTCTCTTATATCCGGGTTTCTCTTATACCCGGGTTTGGTCTAATTTATATACATTAACACAGGCTCTAATTTGGGACCAGAGAAAATATCTCTTATATCCGGGTTTATCTTATATCCGGGTTACACTGTATATCATAATGAAGTAATTTATTGAGTCTAGAAGAAAACTGAACAGAATGCAAAAAGTACTGGACGTCCGATTTGTCATATATTTGAGACTCATGAGCAGTGCGCATCCACTAAAGAGAATTGAAACCCGAACAGTTACAATAGGAGGCAACCGCCATTCCAACTGTACCAACGGACCTCACTGACGAAGCGGTAACGAATTAGACTCGATATAGCGACGCGCGATCACCTATTCCGTGGTGGAAATCATCCGAGTTTCCCTTACCCATAGGACTCTGCCCCCACGAGCCACGTTACTATCATCAAGCCGCTGCATCCAGAGCATTAGAAGCCGGTTCAAGCAAGGATATATAGATAGAAATAATTAGGAGGATTTGAAATAATCATAATTTAATTATGATTATTTCAAATCCGGGTGTCCAGATTTTTTTATAAAGGACAGGTAAAAATGCGTGACATAAGGATCTTAAAGTAAGTTTGGCAACGCCTATATTATACAAAGGTTCTGTATTAGCCAAAGATGCACTAATACTATGAAACTATTAGGACAAATATGTCTGTTAGTCTTCGCTTTATATGAACTGAGGATGTCTAAAGTAGGAGAAGTCGAAGAAGTTTTTCTTTTCATACTGTTTGATCTGTTCCGACATTGATTTGAAGTGCGTATGGCTCGAAAGACAGAGAATTAACTATGTGAAAATCTTAGAAATATTATCGGATGTTTTCCCTGGTGAAATCAAGTAACGGCAGCTGGCGATATGTCTCTAGTTTGTAACAGGATGAAAGACAAGTTCTTTGATCACTTCAACCAACACCCTGTTTGCTTACGCAGTGTTGCCGAATATTATACTCGAAATTTGAGATTTATTCGAATAACTCTCGAAGAAAACCTGGGGACATGTCCATTTGTCGTTCATTTTAAAGCGTCCGCCACAGAAATTGTATCATCGATTTGTAATAGTTTGCTTTCTTGAGTCTACGCCAATTTTTTTTTCCGTAAAATTGCTTTTTTCATTTATTAAAATGATATTCAATTTCCGCCGTGCTTTTCTAACATCTAACAAATAAAATTCTTTCCCGCCAGAAAAGCGCTCTAAGAATATGATTGCGGAATATTTATGAGTGTAAGTCATTATGTTGTCGACGGGTAATAATATTACGCTATCGTCTGTTGTATTTAAAATTATTGCTAACTTCTTGTGAAATGTATTGCAACCAGACGCGATATTTGCATCCACGAGCCCCCATAGCCGTATTTCATGGCTGGTAATGGTTTGATACTGGGTTTAGCAAAGTTTAAGTTATTAATGCCAAGCCGGGAGTTATTGGAAGCGGGCCGAAAATTTTCACCTTCACACACTTAAAGTTAACTATTGGATCAGGCCAGAGAAAGTAGACATTTGAAGATATCTGGCGAAGATATACAAACAGAATGGTTCTAAATAAAGGTAAGCACAGTCGAAATTCGAACTAAGTTACCCCATTCCAGTATCGATAAACATTTATATATATATATATATATATATATATATATATATATATATTATGCAAATGTTCTTGATGGTCATATATATATATATATATATATATATATATATATATATATTCAATCACAAAAGAAGGTTATAAATGCAAACGAGATTTACAATTGGCATATTCTGTAGAAAACCAAAATAGAACTCAAGAACCAACTGGAAATAGGAAAAAGAAAGCCAAGGATAAAGTTCTTGAACAGATGAAACAACAATGGCAAGACAACGCTCTGTGTAGCCACTATCCATAACGTACTAATAAAGCCGATGTTAATAAAGTTAGCATTCATCGATGGTTACGATTATCTGTGACACAGCAACCAAGAAATTTGAAAAACTATCGAAATATAAAGACCTGAAAATCGAAACAGAAAAAAATGTAGAAGTTGAAAACAAGAATAGTACCAGTCATAGTAGGTGCGCTTGGAATGCTAAAAAAGGAACACAACAACACACAGAAAATAATAGCTGGAAATCCCAGTTTAAGAGTAATACAAAAAATTCTCTTGATAAGTACAGCCCACACACTAAGAAGAACATTGACCATGCAACGCTCGTAATGTTATAGGAAATAGAAAAACAAATCATCAAACGTAACCATAACAACACACCACTACCTGTCTTAGGTCTTTCCGCAAACTTGGTAGGTAATGTGACCATAGCAGAAATCGAAATTTAATGATTATTGTCATCATTGTATTTCTATTATAATAATAGTTATATTATAATAATTGTTCTAATAACAATAATTATTAGTAGTAGTAGAAGTATTAGTATTTTATTTTTAATAATAATAATAATAATAATAATAATATTGATATACGTGATTAGCTATACATAAGTATGGTGAACGGTTTTTTATTTATTGATAATACTTTTATACGACTTATACATTTAGTGTTGAATTTAAAATAAAATAATTTAATTAAATATTTAGAAAACAAATGGACAAAATTAGAGACTGGATGACCCATGTGTGGAAATGCGGTCAAATCTACTAACCTAAATATCAGGATAAAATGGCCTCCA
The DNA here is from genome assembly GCA_903632075.3 of Acanthosepion pharaonis. Classification (NCBI taxonomy): domain Eukaryota; kingdom Metazoa; phylum Mollusca; class Cephalopoda; order Sepiida; family Sepiidae; genus Acanthosepion; species Acanthosepion pharaonis. The sequence continues at coordinate 808,535 of CAHIKZ030004581.1, read as the reverse complement.
TGCACTGGCCGAGAAGAATGTTAACTCTGAGTTCAATTTCAATTTATGGTTTTCAGACATTTTCCAAAGGTGATGCTCGCTGGGAATGCCTCCCCAATAACATTAAGAAATCAACTTCTTGACAGATCCATTTTGGTGAGTTTGAAGCCGGGACTTTTCGTCGAAAAACGAATGTTCTAATCACTCTATATATATATATATATATATATATATATATATATATATATATATATAATAGTAATAAGAAGAATAAGAATACAATAGGGTAATCCGTATGGAATTTCCGGGAGGATATAGATCCAGGGAGAGCTCTATGTCAAAAGACAGAGCAAAATTATTATTAATTAAAGAATATCAAACACTTAAAATCCCATCGGTAATAATTTTTATTTCGTGTGACCTTAAAAAATGCAGCTGTCAATCTTCAAGACCTTCAAACAAAGTCATTTGTGACTTTGTAGGTCTTGTGGTGTAAGTATTATATATATATATATATATATATATATATATATATATATATATATGCGAAACCATCAAGAAGCCATCTCCATGACTGACTATTAGGGTAGGTTGACTTTTCCCTTTTTCCGAAAATCGACATTGTCCGCGATATGAAACCTACGGTTTCATGTGATAAGTACTGACATCAAAACTTAGATTCATAGCTTTTACCAATTTTTGAGTATTTAGTTTTCAAAGATCGTCTCAAAAAATGTACAGGACTGCTTAATTTCCACTAGTTTTTACTCACAAACTTAAATAAGATTTATACTGTTTCAAGAATAAATCCAAATAAAGTTGATATCTTTTGTATTAGATAAATTGAATGGAAAATATATTCAAACCAGAATTCTAATTATGAACCAGCACAAAGAAAATATGCAGATTTTTACTGTGTTCTACAAGTAAAAATTGTAGAAAAAGTTGTAAAATATTACGAAAAGTGCTACTTAATGAATAAGTTCTGTTACATCATATGTTAGATCATAATTGATAAAAACAAAAAATAGATAAAGTGTAAAACACCATAAAATGGCAGGCCACAAATTATAAGTCACAATGATTTAAATGTGCATTTTTTATTGAAATTCACACTAGAATTACTGCAGTGTATAATATATTACATCATGATATCAGTAAATTTTTGAGTATAATTTATCTTTGAAGCAAAGGAAGTTCTTATTTGATGGCACAATGATTTAGTTATAATGTGCCTGTGCCTTGCGTCGTGTCCATATACAGGTTTTAAACCTTCAGTAAATCATAAGTTTTATAAGGCTGTGCTATAAGGCTTTCGCTGATCATCGGAATGAAATTCCAACGCTATTTTGAACCTAAACTTAATCTTTAAACTAATTTCCCAAAAAAACGATAAAGATTTGGAAAAAAATATTTTGTCTCGTCAGTTATCATGTTAAATGCAACTTTCAAATTAAGTGCAATACCACGGTTCCAAAATCGACCTGACCTATTGACCACTGTGAGATTCGTACCCGCGTCTCTTTTTTGCGTACAGTCTAAGCCGGGGATTGTCAGTCGCCGATCTGCGGCGCACTAGTGTGCCGCGCGATCCTCTTAGGTGTGCCGCGAAATATTGTCAACTCAAGAAATGAAGATTTACTTATCGCACATTCGACCAAACATTGAAGAAATCGCTAAAAAAAATCACCAGGCATGGGCCTCACACAAAATGAACTGATCGAATAGGTGAACAGAAACATAGAAATAAAGCAATTTTATATTTGTGTATGTATTTTTTAAAAATCTATGGTTTTATTTCATAGCATTAAAATCTATATCCTTTAAAAGTGTGCCGTGATATTTTCATTTGCTCTTAGGATTGCTGTTGCCTTAAAAGTTTGAGAAACACTGTCCTAACCAGTTGGCTAAACGCACATTATTAATGTACTTAGGTAGAAATCTCTCATGGTCATTTATACTAGTTTGAATAAAGACCAACAAAAGTCCTTTATAAAGGAATTTTACATTTCAAAACACTTTCTTTTTTTCTGGCATAAATTCAAATACCAATTTTCCAATGTCTTAGTACTCTCACAAGCGTAATGGAGTGTGAAATTACTCAAACATTAGACAATTTTATTTTCTGTGTTCCCGGTTTCATCATTTCCAAATATCGCTTTATGTTATCGTTATTTTATTTTACGTGCTGTTGGGGAGTTCTTACAAGGATGTTCACCCAACATTCATTCGGGGTAGACGGTTACAGAGTAAGAAAGAAGATTTATGCGGGTATGTAGGTAATATAACGGCTGACACAAGACTTGATCAGGTTAAGATTGTAATGCATGGGGACGCATACATTTGGGAGTCAGTTCCACAAATCATCGGCTCGTGGGAGGAAGCTGCCCGAATGGAAATTACAAACCACTAATGGAATGCGAAGGGAATGAGGCTGGTTCGCTACAATGTGGGTGGCATGACCGGCCTTAACCAAGAACTGTAGAATTTAAATGTAGCTCGTCTGAGCACTTTCCCTGGAAAGAGCGATAAAGCAGTGAGAGACTGTTAGAAAGGGATTATAGGATGGACTAATTCGTCGCCTACAATAGATAGATAGATAGATAGATAGATAGATAGATAGATAACTGACATAGATAGATAGATAGATAGATAGATAGATAGATAATGATGAAACTAGGATAGATAGATAGATAGATAGATAGATAGATAGATAGATAGATAGATAAAGATAGATAGATAGATAGATAGATAGATGAAATAGATAGATATAGATAGATAGATAAAGTAGGATAAATAGATAGATAGATAGATAGATAGATAGATAGATAGATAGATAGATAGATAGATAGATAATGATGAAAGTAGGATAGATAGATAGATAGATAGATAGATAGATAGATAGATAGATAGATAATGATGAAATTAGAATAGATAGATAGATAATGATGAAACTAGCATAGATAGATAGATAGATAGATAGATATTCACTGAAAATAATGCATAGGTATTTTACAAGTGCTGAGATATGCTCATGGCTTTGAAAACAGTAGACAATATTAAGTAAGTTTCGTTGTAAAAGTACAAATAGACTTGTACATAAGTCGATTGGTGATATAAAACTCTTCGCCCACTCAGTTTATGAGCATCCATAATGGAAAAAAGAATTTAAGTACTCTACTCGTTAATGGCGTGTACATGACATTGCAAAAATGAATAAAGAAAAATAATGTAAGTAATAAACTACAATATGAGAGAGAAATTTGACTAATGTGTACAGGTGTTGGAAGTGGATGCCTAAGTGAGTTGTTGTCAAGAGGAAAAAAATGGTCGGTAGGGGGCGCTATTTTAGTATGAGAAAATCTCCGGACCAGACAACGCCGTATGCGAATGTCTGATATGTTGAAATAAGTCAAATTGATTTTACGAATATCGACTATGACAGAAGATGAGATGTGAGTACTAACCCTGTTTATGCGTTTCCTGTCACAAGAAACTTTTTTTTCGCCGAGGCATGCTTTGTGTACTTTCGCGCGCTGACAGGTTTAAATATACATATATATTCGCTTCACGCTTACACAAATGCAAGTTAGCCTTTAAAACTACGTATTTCTTGACAAAGAACCAGTTTGTAATGTGAGGGGATTGCAAACCCATTGCTTTTTGATTGACTGCTTGATTAGTTTGTACGGTTTATCAACCTTTGAAGGTTATTTAAAGCCAGGAAACACTTTTACATTGTAAGAATTCTTTTTTGGAGATGATAATTGGGTAGTGATAACAGTCTTACTAATTAACCTATAGCTGGGGGAGGAGAGGTGGATTCATACCTTTCCTAATGGCATTTTAAATAGTAGGTTAAGTGGATATTTATGCTGTGAGTTATCAAAAGTTTTTGTATAGTTTTGTGACGTACGGTGACCGTTGATAATTAAGTATAACTCAAGACCTCAAAGTTAAATAAAACAGTATTTAATTACAACCTCAAATAAATACTTAACAAGAACAAGTGATTAAATGTTAACCAAAGATAATTGACAATTTCGGTGAATAACTTGTTAGGAGCGCGGATCGGCTTAACGTCCGGTAAATTCTAAATCAAAACCCAAATCGTCGACGCACAATAATTCACACTAATTCGACTTGATAGTTCCACTCAATAATCACTGCAGTCAGTAGCCTGACATCACTATTTATACACCTGGCGGGAAACATATATTCATATGTCCAGTGTGTCACGCTCGATCCTCGGTGTTGGTAGATACTCATTTTCTTCCTATATGACATATAGTCTGTCAAAAATAAGTATAGCTCTTTCCGTATTTGCATTGGTCTTTCTCAGATCATTTTAATCATAAGTATTACATTTCTTGTTCCAGTGAGTTTAACGAAACCATGTTGTTCTTGTCCTTTTCTTCCGGACTAATTCTGCTTCACATTGGAGTTGTCGGAATCCATCGTGTTTTTGTTTTACCGCCATTACTCAACCCACTCTAAACTTTTTTGTGCAGTATGGTTGCAGGGAATAGGTTTTGAATGTTGAGGCGTCCTATGAGCCTGGAAACTAGACTAGAAAAAGAAAAAAAAACAGCGAGAATGGCTGTTCCGGGACTTTGTAGTACAGTGTGCACCATTTCTCTTTTATAATTACTTCCTCGAAATTCTGGCTGGTCCAACATATGACTTCAGTCAGTGAGTTAAATGCTATACGTGATAGTGATTTTCCAAGCGTAGCTTAGATGTGGCATAAGGCCGAAAGTATGGGACACCCAGTGAGGATCGAACTCACTACTCAGTCGTAATTGTTCTAGCGAGACAAGCTTGCTAACCATTACACCGCCCCGAGGTGAGCTATGCCACACGTGATATACACGCTTGAGCGATCATGTCTCTTTCGATTTATGACTGGCTAGGCAGTAGGTTGGAATTAGGATTCGAACTCGGCCCTCCTATTTTTCATCCCGAGCTGTTATCCGCAATACAACCACGCACATCTTTCAGTACTAAATCAAATCATCTATATGGACGAACCGAGTTCGAATTCAGGTCTCAATTCATACATTCACCTTTGCTCTCTAACCGTAGTCAGCTAACAAGAGATTTCTGAATTTAAAATTCAGTGAACTGAAACGAAGCTATTCAAAGAAATCGTAGAGATATGCGTAACAGATACTATGTCTCTCAAACAAAGAAAGGTTTGACTTAATCAACTTTGGATTATTCCAATCAACAGCGATTATTCATAATGTTAGTTAGACCAATAGACTTTGGGCCCAAGTAAGAAGGATGAATGCATTTTGAAAATATACCAAATATACATACGGAGCTTCCCGAGTACGAGCTACTTTCACTTGTTCCCAAACAGCATAAATTTAATCGTGCTACGAGGTTGGAATGTCGGGCCCACCCTTTCGCTGCCGAAACGACTAAATGTAGCCATCTCTTCTACTCCAAAAGCTTCTTAACTCACACCTCCCGTCAGTGGAGCTCCCTTTCTATCACTTGCTTCCCTGATAGCTATAATCTTCAAATATTCAAATGTAATGTCAATCGACATCTTCTGATGCCTTGATCTTGATCCCTGTGCTTCTCTTTATCCTTTTCCCAAACACTCCTCTTTACTCTTACTCTCAATCCTCTGTAACCCCTTCCGTGCTAGTGGCACTCCCGCCTTGTTTGGGGAGTTTGCTTATATATATATATATATATATATATATATATATATGTGTGTGTGTGTGTGTGTGTGTGTGTGTGTGTGTGTGTGTGTGTGTGTGTGTGTGTGTGTGTGTGCAATATATATTCTAAAGAAGTAATGGATTTTTTAATTTATGATTACGATATATTTCATCATTTTAAATGTTATATTAAGTGGATACACGTATTTTAGTAGATGTTCCGTTTATTTATTAGACCGACCTGAATATTCGCGAAACTTTATTAAATCCGGCGGGATTCGAACCTGCACTGAAGGGTAGAAGGGGCTGTCGTTGAATCCTAACAGATAAATATACTGTGTAATAAATAAACGGTGCGTCTAATCAAATACGTTTAAAATGATAATCTCTTTCTATCTATCTATCTATCTATCTATCTATCTATCTATCTATCTATCTTTTTCTCTCTATCCCTGTCTCTCTTTCTCCATATATATATATATATATATATATATATATATATATATATATATATATAAATTCTCCGTGTTGTATCCGTCGGTCTCGAGAGATCGTGGGGCTGCACCCAGAGAGTTATGCCTCAGCTGTTTACTTTTTTCCGAAGCATTTTCTATATATTATATATATATATATATATATATATATATATATATATATATATATATATATATATATATATATATGGTGTAACAGCAAACTGTCCAAATCGTGTAAGAGCATAACTGTACATATCTCAAAATGTTTAATATCTAAAAAAAAAACTAAACTAATTAAGTCTCTTTTTTTTTCTGCGTTTTCAAGATGAGACCTTTAGTCATCTTGATACCATTTGTCGTAAGAATCACTGAAAAACCTTTTATAAAGAGAACAGGTTGAAATCATTGTGTGTCAGCTTCACTATCTTCCTACCTAAGCAATGGTGAGAAAAAAAAATATCATTCAGGCCTTCAGTAATTGTCCCAACATTCATACACTGACTTCTATCTTCAAAGTCGATTAAAGAACCATCAAGAGAATGGTGATTAAATTTAAAAAAAGAAAGGACAGTAGAGAAGAAAACTGGATCAGGAAGTCTCAACAGGAAAAGAGATCATCATTTCAACTTAAAAGAGATCAATAAGAAAAGATCCAACTCAATCCATAAGAGGTTTGGCACGTGGGAGAGGAGTTTCCGCTATAGCAGTACAAAGAGCAGTGAAAAAACACTTGAAAATGAAATCGTACGTGAAACTTGTTACTCCAAAACAGAAAATTAGAAGGTTAGAGAGGGCGAAGATCATCTTGAATAAGTTTGGAAAATGATCCTGGAATAATATATACATATATTTGAACTTTAATTCAATCCTTCACGAGCTTCCGATCTTTAGCAATGATTAATTAAGGATGAACATGTCATTTTCGTTTATGATAGATTTAATCCCGATTCTTCTGTTATGCTTGGAGAGTAATTAGACATTCTTATTGTTCAAATTATATTCCAATAGGGTTATAAAAAAAACTCGGAGATATCTTTAATCATTTCTAAGATACAACAGTTCAAAGCTTCATCTAACAAATGGACAATTTTGCTGTTACAGCCTGTATATGTTATTTCTCAATCCACCTCCACATTAAACAAGAAGAGGGATCATTATTTCAGTTTAGAGCTAAATCCGTTCTTATTGCCCAAAATAGTGTCCAATAGTGTTATAAAATCCCCGAGAATTCCAGTAAGACATCTTTAATCATACAACGATTAAAAGCTTAATCTGACAAGATTTGGATAATTTTTCTACTACACACGATATATATATATATTAAAGACATTTTTATGTTTAACATTCTTTTTATAGATACAAGTATTTTAGTAAATGCTCTGTTTTATAATAAACAGTAGTAAATAACATTTACCGGCCTGAAATACTTGTATCTATAAAAAGAATGTTAAACATAAAAATGCCTTTAATAAATTGTCGGACTTTGTCCATTTCTTAATGTATGACGTCATTTATTTACATTTGATACGCCATGAGCAGTTATGAATGTACGAGATTCATGGTAGATTGAAGTTTATAAGCAGTAAATTCGACCTAAGGCACGTCAAGCTAAATGACGGTTCCGTATAGGATGCAGGTTCGAATCCTGTCAAAGGACGAATATTTTCGATGAAAATTTCTCGGACATTCAGGCCGATTTATTTAATACTGTTTATTATAAAACAGAGCATTTACTAAAATACTTGTATCTATAAAAAGAATGTTAAACATAAAAATGTCTTTAATAAATTGTCGGACTTTGTCCATTTCTTAATGTGTATATATATATATATATATATAGAGAGAGAGAGAGAGAGAGACGGAGACAGAAAGAGACACACACACAGACAGACAAAAACACGAGTGGCCTTTAGAATTCCTCTTTTATATTTCCAAGTATCGCAGTGTTGTATAGAGCAATCTTTTTACTCGCATATATCCACTTCAAAATTACCCACTATCTAACTATGCTCACATCAATTCTTAGGTTTCCATTACCGTTCAGGAAATGTTGATGAATACCAATTGATATTTTTGGTTTTGTTTTTAATATTTTTCTATAAATGATACAACTCACCTTCGTGCGCGTTTTGATGTTCGAGATTATTTTGACAGACTTCCACTCGATTGCCATACTACAAACACCATCCGCTTACGTTATGGGCCAACATCGTCAAGCAAGACACATTGCTTTCGGAGTAACACTTGTACATCTCATAATTCCATGGCAATTCTTATAGTGTGTCATCCAATTTTAGTTGCTGACATTGGATCATGTCAATGTCTAAATACAATTGAAGCCCCATAAACTTGAAGTTGATTCGATTCTGAAAATTAATGTCTGAGTTCTTTCGTAGAATCCAAAGAAATAACGAACACCAAAATTACCAAACATATTCAGGCACCAACACAAATATGTGGGTGAGTGTTTGTGTGTGTGCATGTCAGTGTGTCTGTGTTCCAGCATCCATATCTATATATACGAGTGCATGTGTGTGCATATGTGAATGCAAGTCTTGGAATATGTCTTTCATGCAACGTTATCTATTTGTATTGCGGCATAGACTTGATATTTGTCTCTAATGTGTATTTGCGTATAAATGTCAAAATCCCCCCCACACATATATATATATATATATATATATATATATATATATATATATATATATGCGAGTGCATACACACACATAAATACTGCAGAAAAATAAAAGGGATTTACCGGTCCTCGACGTATTGAACTGCATGAGTATATTAAATGCTTGAATCTCTATATAAATTCCTGTATCGAAACGTCTAATGGAATGATTGTTGGCATTCTTCTTCTTTTACATGTCGTGTCCCTTCAGGACGTAGGCGAACATGGCTCTCCACTTACCCCTAACCCTTGTAGTTCTCAATATGTTTCGTTCGTTTGCTACTTCTCCTAAACCCTGTTCTGTAATCCACTTGTTGAAACCCGCTAGGTATGTCACACCTTGTTTTTCCTTTTCTGTATTTTCCCCTATCCGCCCTGTGAGTATCGGATACTCCAAGCCCTCTTTTCTCGTTATGTGTCCCAGAAATTTCAGCTGCCTCTTCCTGATATTAAGTACAAGCTTCGTCTTTGTTTTTATCCTCTCCAAAACCCCATCGTTGCTCAGGCGCTCTGTCCATGTTATCTTTAGCATCCTTCTGTAGAACCATACCTACGTTGCCTTGAGTCTCTTCTTCATCTTTGAGGAGACCGTCCAACATTCGCTGCCTTAAAGGAGGACAGGTATCATGCAGCAGTTCAGTACTCTTTTCTTTGTTACCAACGAAATCCTTCTGTCTCGTCATACTCTGCCTAGCATTTGGAATGCGTCTTTGGTCCTCCCAATACGACTTCGGATCTCAGCGTCACAGTTACCGCCCTCTATCAGAACACTTTCCCCATATTTAAATTTCCGCATCTGCTTGATTTAGTATCCCCGACCTGTAAATCGCATTTCGAGCTCATCTTTTTACTGATGACCATGCATTCTGTCTTCTTGTAGTTTATGCTTAGTCCCTTCTTCTTGCTCTCCTTCGCTACTTTCTGTAGGAGGTTTTGTAATTTCTTTTCCATCAGCACTGTGTCATCTGCGTATCTTATGCTGTTAAGATTGTGGCCGCCAGTGATGAATCCTGGTAGGATTTCCAGTTCTCTCAGAATTGCCTTGCTGTGTAGGTTGAATAAATCTGGTGAGAAGACACATCCTTGTCTTACACTCCTTTCTATATTTTGTATATCAGCTGAATTCATTCTGTATCCGTATGCCAGCTGTTTGCTGCCAGTATAGGTTCTTGATTATTCTAATATCTTTCCCAAATATATCAAGGTTGCTGGGCAGTTCCAACAGATCTTTGTGACGTAATTTGTGGAACGCCTTTGCGTAGTCTATAAAACATAGGTACAAATCTTTCTGCATCTGTATCGCTCTTTCTGATAACATTCTGTAGTAATATTTAAATATAAAATTTTAAAAAATCGTAATATACTTTAAATATACGGAAAAAAAGGCCGTAAGAATTTTAGCCGTTAACAATATAATTTTAAAAAAATATAGACGACAGGCTTTAACGGAAGTTAGATTTCATTGAAAAATACATCCCTTCCCACGACCCAAACGTAGCAATAACTGATACATTAAATTAGATATATTGAAAACCCAGCCACCCCTGTCTAGAAAAATAGATTTATCTGTAACCTTGGAAACATGAATTTTGTTTTAGCTGTATATTTAAAACCCAGTAATGTTAAAAAGTTACTCCAAAATTCGCTTGATGATGAAATGGAACTAATGTCTTTAATTTAATCACAAAATTAAATTCGTGGCTTTTAGCTTCCATTTTTGAAACATGGTTAGAACTGTGTAGCGAAAAAAACATATTTTAAATCCATTAATTTATAATATAATCATTACTGTAAACTTTATACTTAGTGGGTTTTTAGTGGACAAATCTGTTTTTGAGAGTATATAGTATGATGCCATCATAGACGTTGTGCACTCTCAAAGATGCCAAAGGTAACAGAATTTGACCTCACACCAGCGTGGAAACGATTTGTGAAACAAACGGTTCTATAAACGGCCGCTCCAGACATGATTAAGGTCAGTCTCTCATAGACCACATACGGAGAATGTAAGGTCCATCTATAGGACCAGAAGAACCGCAGCCGATCGGAATTAATGAAGTAATCATGTAAATAAAATGTAAAGGTTGATACGAAAGACTCAAGCTTCGTGTTATCATTTTGATATCAGAAATATGCTTACCAAGAAGGATCGCCTTTGCAAAACCCGAATCAGGCTTGTTTGTGTTTGTTCTTCACCGACATAAGCCCACCCACCTATATCTTATACTGTATCAATGCCGAGCGGACATTATTTGCAGTATCTGGGCGACAGCGCAGATACTGGGATGACCAGTATTTTGAACAAGGCCCGTATGGTCAAACCCTCGGTCACAATGATTTATGGTTTCGGACTAGCACGATCATCCACAGCTTCCGTACTGTTCCGTCTACCCAATTCCATTTGGTCAGTCAGCAGTATGGTTTTCAAACACCTTCCAAATGCATGCTGGCCTCCCCTTCCACCAGACCGATCACATCAAGAAAAAAACCTTCCGGACAAATCAACCATCGTGAGTTCATGATCGAAAAGCGCAAATATATATATATATATATATATATATATATATATATATATATATATATATATATATATATATATAACAGGTATATTGTCCAATTAAATATATATATATAAGAAAACGATTACAGCAATTCTTGTCCAATTAAATTAATTTTTAATACTGGTGAACTCTAATTTGAACGATTAAAATGTACAATTTTACTGGAATTCTATTGGGATGAATTTTATAAAATGACATACATCATTAATAAATCATAGCTAACGATCAGAAGCTCATGATTGATATAAATTTCAAATATATATATATATATATATATATATATATATATATATATATATATATGTGTGTGTGTGTGTGTGTGTGTATGTGTGTGTGTGTGTGTGTGTATTTGAAATTTATATCAATCATGAGCTTCTGATCGTTAGCTATGATTTATTAATGATGTGCATGTCATTTTCGTTAATAATCGACTTCATCACGATACTTCAGTTAAGCTTAGGGAGTAATTGTACATTTATATATATATATATATATATACATAATTGTACATTTATATATATATATATATATATATATATATATATATATATATATATATATATATATATCCAGGATCATTTTCCAACTTATTCAAAATTATCTTTGCCTCCAATCATTCTGAAATTTTATTCTGGAGTAAGAAGGTCCCTTAAGGTGTACGATTTCATTTTTCAAGTCCTTTTCACTGCATTTTGTGCTTTCAGATCTAAAATTTCTCTATCACGTGCCAAACGTTTTATGGATTGAGTTGAAACTTTAATTGATGACTTTTGCTCTAAGTTGGAGTGAGGATCCTCTTCCAGTTTTCCTCTCTACCGTTTCTTCTTTTAAGACTTATTCACCGTCCTCTTGATGGTTCTTGAATGGACTTTGAAATTGGAAACCAGAGTGTGAATGTTAGTATCATTAGTCAAGGCCTGAATGATCTTTTTCCTCTCAAAATTGCTCAGTTGGGATAGTGATGCTGACACAAAACGATTTTAACCTGTTCTCTTTCTATCTGAATAAGTCAAAGGGTTTTACAGTAATTCTTCCTGCAAATAGTGTCAAGATGGCTGGACCTCTTATCTGAAAACCTGGAAAAAAGTAACTGAATTCTTTTAGTGATTTTGTTTATATATAAAATTTGCAATTACATCCGGTATATATATATATACATCGTCCGCAAATTCACTGAAAAAAAAATCCTTAATGTTCACACACACACATACATATATATATATATATATATATATATATATATATATGTGTGTGTGTGTGTATGTGTATATATATATATATATATATATATATATATATATATATATATATATGTGTGTGTGTGTGTGAATGCTAAGATTTTTTTTTAGTGAAATATATATATATATATATATATATGAAATATATATATATATATATATATATATGTGTGAATGCTTAAGGATTTTTTCAGTGAATTTGCGGACGTGTGTGGAAATCTGTCGAAGATTATAGGATTACAGAATGCCTTATGTTTATTAATTGAAAAGCTTTAGAAATTGCTTATACGCACGCCCATAGATAGATAGATAGATAGATAGATAGATAGATAGATAGATAGATCTATTTATTTTAAAAATTTCAGGCCATATCAGCAGATTGATTAATGTCTTCATCTGCAAACTTATTCATCGCTTCCTGTATCTCGTGACACGTATGTCAGGCTTCAAACTATCTATATATGCACATTTCATTGAAAACGACAGACAAGATGTTTTTATGTAGTTTTTTTATACAATTTCTCATGCGATCTAATATTTTTTTTTCTTTTCGGATGATAAATTATATAATAACTGCCCGAATGTTCTTTTTATCCAACCGCTTTCGGCTATACATTTAACCATTTTCAAGGATTATATTTTAACTGTTAAAATAAGAAATAGTTTGTTGCATGTATGTTTTATAAAATGTTTTCATTTTTCAAAACACGGTCAAGATATTATGTCCATGTTCAAAGTTAATATTATTAAGTGTTGGTTTGTTTGTTTTTATTAATAAGACTTCCATTATTTTTAGCTTTTTTTTTGTGCATGTAGATGATGCTATTATATTAGTGTTGTCAACAAGTATGTTACGAATAGTGTCCGGTAGGTCTCCATGAATATTTAGATCTAATCGAGCTATGGTCAGAAAGGTGTAGATCAATGAAATGTGCATGAAAGAAGGATTGCTGACAAAATACACACACATACACACACACACACACACATATATATATATATATATATATATATATATATATATATATATATATATATATATATATATGCATAAAGGACATGGCCTTTTAATCATTTTCTCACCTAAAGCAAAGCAATAAAACCACTAAGATCCAAGGTGTTACTGGGTGTTAGAGAATATGAGAAATAAAAAAAATATTATTTAGAAGAAAGAACAATAAACAGAAGATAACGATTGCCATTTAATTTAAATTTTTGGAGATAAAAGTTGACTAGGAAGCAAAAGGCCGACAGAGAAATAACAAGCGAGAATTGCGATAGAAGAGGCTGTTAGCATAAAACTTCTAGATACATTTACATCTAGCCATTTCAACTGTTAATTGATGGGACCTATCCGCCAATCTAGTACTGCGCTTAGATTCATAAAGTCTAGTTAGCACAGAGGAAAGTACATCAGAACAATCACCATTAAAGTATTTATAGAAAACGCATAAGAAAGTTACGTCCGACTCAAGCCGAAATGATAGGTGAGGACCAATGACACTGCAGATTCTTCTTTTGATTTTGTCAATAATTTCGAAATTTCTAGCAGGTTCGCCAGACCAGATGTGGCAGCAATATTCAAAGTAAAGACGAATGAAGCTTGACTATGCGAAAGGAGAAATTTTATGAGCTGCGGTAATTTATTCTATCTCGAATTATACTGCTATGTTTTCAAAGCATTGAGAAATTTCTGTTATTTTTTAAGTATTTGATACGGAAGCGTAATTTTCTTTTTAATTGCAGAAATAGAACTCGCTGATTTACGACGATAGAGTAGGGGTAGAATCTCTGACTGATACCAAATCGGTTGGGTTTCGCTCCCAGCTTGAAGCAATCCGACGTCTTCGTAATCACCATTAGACTCACACAACTCTTTCTGAACCGTCCTCAGATTGACACACAAACACTCTGAAATGTTCGTATCGGATCTTCCGTTGCAAATGTCAAGCAGCACAGTATGCCGTTTCCAAATTTCTGGCGGAATTAACTGCGTCACAATGCTCTTTTACTCACTGACCCTGCTATACTGACCCTGCTATACTGTTCTGTCGACAGAATCCAAAACAAACAACGCGCATTCGCCAAATTAAATATATATTTACACATCGCACCCTGTAGGAATTCTGTCCAATGTTCATTCCCAAACAAATGTTTAACTAAATCTCTTGTTTATCTTTGTACTATCTCTACATTAGAGAATCCGACGCTTGAAAAGTTCTATATTGGTAGTACTAAGAATTATTTCAAGACTACGTGGTATCAACATATATTGTCCTTTACAAATTATACTTATAGAAATACTACATCACTTTCTAAATATTTTTCGAGTTTGAAAGATGATAATAAAACTCCTAAGGTGAAATGAAAATTTTTGAAATGACAAGGACATGTAGCTCTTTATATCAACCCTGTTTACTATGTTTACATGAAAAATTGGAAATTATTCAGGTTCTTTGATAGGAATGCTTTATTAAACCAAAGATCCGAGTTAACCGTAAATTGTTAACAGAGTCTACCTTTTTCCTTACAATTCAGTTAGACTTGGAATTTGACAATTAGATTTTAGTTGAAGTGCGTTTCACTATATATAGTTTATCTTTCTATTTATAAGATTAATTTGGATTTAATATAATTTTGTATTAATCTCTTGGTAGTATTAGTAAAATCTTGTATAGATGTATAGGTATTTGAATGGTATTTTTGACATTTTGCATTAATTGGTTATTGTTATTAATATCTTTATAAAGAATCTTTAATCAACAGTTGCATATTAATTTACCAAGTAATTCTATACGTTTAAATTATTTACTGGTTTCTTAAAGAAGCTACTTATTTATCAACTATAAAAAAAATTTTGTTGGAAAATCACAAAGCATATTACTTGCTTTGCATTTTCTTAAATTACCGCTCGACCCCATTTTTTCTTAGGAAATGATATTGGCTAGTGTGTATAATATGTATCCATTAACATCTGCTCCTGTTTAAGGCCTGTGCTGCCATTGACTGCCAATCTACGGTTCATGACCCATTTATGAAAAATAATTTCTTCATTTTTATTTCGTCGCTTATTTTAAATTTAACAAAAGTCATATTCGATTGGGTGATCTGGGTAAAGCCCACAAACCTTATAACCCCCGCATTTTTCGTAAAAGAGGTTGTATCTTGCTTTTAAATCTAAATAAATCGTTCACTGGCCAGTAATTTACAATCTCCTGATGAGATGCATTGATACGCATCGAAACACGACTGCAATTATTTTGCGATTTTGACACGTTTCCGATGTAATATCCTAAAATAATATATATATATATATATATATATATATATATATATATATATATATATATAGTCTTTTACTCTTATGTCCATCGTCTTTTCATGTTGAATTAAATATAGTCTAATGTTAATTATGTTTTATGAATATGTCCTGAAGATGGTCTACTAGACCGAAACGTCCGACGTTGATATTATATTAAAACAGCATAAATGCATATTAGGATTTTTGTTTGGTTTTTCCGTATATTTTTCTTCATACTGTCGGATCTATATCCATATATAACTTATATATATATATATATATATATATATATATATATATATATATATATATATATATATATATATATATATATATATATATATATAAAAAAACCTTAAAGATCCATTTCGGTTATAATATATTTCAGGGAATATTTCTATATTTTCATCTCTTCATACCGAAATTTCTTAACAAATGGAGACAATTTTTGCGGACTGATATACGAGATTAAGTTTATCTTTATTAGACTAACTAATTTGAAATTGTGTTAATTTGTCCTGCCTAAAATAGCCGGCCAAAACTGTCAATTTGCTGCATTTCTTTCAAATCTGATCACACACCACATAACCCGATGTACAATTTCAACCGTTGAAGTTAAGTATTCTTGGTCAAGTCATACTATTTTAATTTTACTACTATCCCTTCATTTTTCCTTTTTTTCTGTTCCTTCCTTTACACCCTTTCTTTCTCCTTTCTCTCCTCTCTCCCCCCTTCCTCTCCCTCTCTCCCCTCTCTCTCCCCTCTCTCTCCCTTTCTCTATCCTCTCTCCCCCCCCTCTCCCCTCCCCCCCCCTCTCCCCCTCTCCCCCTCGCTCTCCCCTCTCTCTCTCCCTCTCTTTCACCCCTCAACTCTCTCCTCTTTCTCTCCTCTCTCCCTCCTCGCTCTCCCCTCTCTCTCCCCTTTCTCTATCCTCTCTCCCCCTCTCTCCCCCCCTCCTCCCCTCTCTCTCTCCAATCGCTCTCCCTCTCTTTCACCCTCACTCTCCCCTCTTTCTCTACCCTCTCTCTCCCCTCCTCTCCCCTCTCTCCCTCGCTCTCCCTCCCTCTATCTCTCTCTCCCCTTTCTCTCCCTTTCTCTCCCCCTCGCTCTCCCCCTCTCTCTCCCCTTTCTCTACCTCTCTCTCCCCTCCGCTCCCTCTCTCCCCCCCTCTCCCCTTTCTCTCTCCTTCTCTCTCCCCCTTTCTCTCCCCTGTCTCTCTCCCCTTTCTCTCCCCTCTCTCACCCCCTCGCTCTCCCTCATATCATTTGAAGCTCTATTAATCTAGTAGAAAAGAAATAATAATATACTTCAGATTTATCAATATATACCTATAAATCCTGGTTTGCTCAAAATATTGCAACAGCAGATGGGGATAAACAGGCTTTTATCCAGTAAATGAGAAGATAGGTTGGATAACTTCTTGAATTCTGAAACCATTTACACAATAATTTATAGCTTCACGCCTTCATCAAACTGTTTATACACATACACACACACATATATATATATGTGTGTGTGTGTGTTTGGGTGCGGGGAGTGTGTGTGTTTAGGTATGCTAGACTTTCTCACAAACTTATTAGTACAACTAATTTCAGAAAAATTTAATTAATTTAATGTAATTTCTTCTTCAAAAGCGGATTTCGTCATTGCTAAATTATATATAGTTGTACACGAAAAATATTATTAAACTTATTTTTTCAGAATTTAAAATAAATTACAACTGTTAGAATGTTTTAAATTCAATCTTTACATTCAAACTAATAATTTCTTTGATCACGCCATATTTGATGTCGCTCGTTAGAAATATTTCAACCCTGTATTTTAAAAAAAATCTGCCAAAACTGATACTTTGGCGGGGAGATTCGATAAAAATTTTTTTTTTTAGTATCATGATTGCGTTAATAAACGTTAAAAAGTTTAAAATAACAATGAAAATGTATTTTTGCAGTGTCTGTCAGGTATCAAGACGGTTCAAATTTTGAAGTTTTCGTGAGAATTACGTTAAAATGCAAAATAAATAAAAAGAAAGATTTTACTTGTTTACTGTTCGTTTGAAATGTTATTCTAAACATGTTTGTTATTCTTATATTCTGACCACGTCTTTCTGACGGTGAATGTCATTTTAACATTCCCGAAATCTAAATCCGTTATTCGCTCAGCGCGCATAGGCGATTCTCTATTCGCTGTTCATGCAAGGGGAGATAACTCGTTTAATTAATGTTATTTCGTCAGTTTTTAAATTCACATTCGTAATGCCATTTCTGTATTGGAAAGACGTGTAACGACGTCCTAGTCATAAGACAGTATTCAGTTTAAAGCATCAACTAACTGGTTAACAAGTGGGTGATGTTGCTCATTCCTGCAAATAATAAAATCAGCTTCGATTTATATGGACTGAAATGGGAACGAACGAAGAAGTGATTATATCTAATGTGGAATTGAAAGCTCTCATGACGTTTTTTAACTGTAATACTATTGCAAGGAAAGATAGATATAGTGATGATTCCAATTAATGTGTGGCGGGAGGGGGCGCCTCCGCGTCAGGACGTATCCGCCGGATACGGTGATGGAGTTTCTATCATTTCACTTCTTAGAACTAACCTGCCAGACCACAAACAGACATGATTTAATTAGTGCTGAAGGCTTGTGCAAAAGCAGATAGATTTTTCGGACGAATTGAAAAGAGAAGTTGCCACGAAGTCTCCGAGTAAAACATCATCAGGTTTTGAATTCAGAATTGTTCTTCTCATAGACTGGTTGCCAAAGAAGGCAAAAGTGCCCAGTCAACATTTCTATTCAACCCATAGGCTGACAACAAATGGCTTCATACTTTTCACAAGGTTATTTCTGTTGGAAGGTGAATGTACAGGGTGGTCCAAAGGTCTTGTCACCCCCTACTAAAAACTAATAATACTAGAACAACAAGTAATACTCTAATGCAAAAGCACGTGTACTGGATTCAGTTTATTCACTTTCATTGACGCTGTCACACATCGAGAAGGACTGTATGAACAACATCATTTTTCGTGCCACACATCTGAAATTGAAAATTATATTATATAGGGATGACAAGACTTTCGGACCACCTTGTATATCTGCGTGTGTGCATCTGTCTATCTGTCTGCCTGCATGTCTGTCTTTCTCTCTCTCTCTCTCTACACACTCTCAGACAAATAAAAAAAAACAATTAAAATGAGAACATAGGGCTCAAAACTGCATTAGAGATAGATAGATAGATAGATAGATAGATAGATAGATAGATAGATAGATAGATAGAAAGATGTGTTAGATAGAAACAGAATGCAATAGATAGATAGATAGATAGATAGATAGATAGATAGATAGATAGATAAGCTAGTTTTATTAAAGACTAAAGAAAAAGCTTGTTTTGATCATTTTTGACCAAGGTCTCTTCCTTTATTACACGATAACGGATTAGTCCTATTCAGCCATCATTGCTTATTTCCAAGAACCATATATATCATGGTTTTGAAATTTAAGAAATCTTTCTTTGTTTTTGTTCCTTTTGTTAACAACATTCCGATTATACATATGTTTTCATTTGCGGTCCATTTACAAATATCAAGCCATTTGTGATATTATCGATTGTGTTTATTAATTATTGAATATGTTTAATCCATTTGTCTGTCGGATGAAAAATATTTTCATTAAATATTATTTTTTATAAACCTATAGTTTGAATTAATTGCTATTTTTGTTGTGTAGTATGTAAACATACCAGTCTCTCTCTCTCCCTCGCTCTATCTATTTCTCTCTATCTCTCCCTCTCTCTCTCTCTCTCGATATATATATATATATATATATATATATAAATATGTATATATATATATATATATATATATATATATATATATGTATATATATATGTATGTATATATATATATATATATATATATATATACGGCTTTCGACCTAAATTTTATAGTAAACAAAGTGAATGTCTAAGCCAAAATCAATTTATTGGAAAAATAGTAAAGTGCCATACAGGTTATGATAATCAAATTCAATATTCACTCTAAGAATCCACCCTCGCTCAGCACCTACCTCGATCCGAATCCGGAATCTGACACACGCGGACCTCGCTATGTCCCTAGAAGAAGCCACAAACGCCTCCTTCATCCTGTCGATCTGCCAGGTCTTGGTGTTAAAGGCACTGCGGTTGGGGTCTTTCTCAACCGCGCCCCACACGTAATAATCTCTGGGACTACAAACAAGGGAGCTAGAGAACCAGAGGTTGGGGCTGGTGAAATCGAAAAAATTATCTAACAACCACTTCTGACTGTTCAGGGAGTTGAATCTTGCTGCTACACATATGGTCTTCTAGCAGCCAACCTCTTCTACCAATGTTTGTTCACGGTGTTCAGCAACGCCACAAAAACCTCGAAAACTGTAGTGATTAGGTTTCACAATACCGTTCGCTGTTTACAGATATTCCAAACCAATTTGAAAAAAATAAAAAAAACATTAAACTCTGTCAAATTCAGCCCGAACACCCTGTATAGTCATTGTAATGACAGAAGTACACAATTCCTCATTCAATGTCAGGTTCATGGGGGAAATTGCAACGGCCATTTCCCGCGCTAAATTCCGCATTCCTTTTTCTTGGTCTTCTATCATATTCTCCTCAAGTAGTTGGATGAATTCTGGTGTACGGAAGCAATTAGAACGTAGTCTCCTTTGCAGCTTTCACTTCTTATTGTTTTCACGGTGTTCAAAAAAGCATTGGGCAGATGTTATGATTGCAGCATTTCGATGCCAGACACGAATCACCATGATGCAATTTATCTTTTTCAAATATTAAGGTGCTCTCTCCTCGTCCATATAAGTTAATTTCGACACCTCTAAAACTTTAGGGACTAGATGTCACGATGCCGTTCACTGTTTATAGATATTCCTTCTTTTTCTCCATATCTCAGTCTCTGATAAAGCTTTAATAAAAGTGAAACATGTTTGATTGATAAACGTTTCCTATTTGTTCTTTATGTTATCATTCTGTCGGATTCCGATCCATATTTCATCTATATTTGATCCCAACTCTTATATATATATATACATATATATATATATATATATATATATATATATATATATATATATATATATATTTTAATTTTATCATGTAGAAAAAACAATTTATTCACTACAAAGATGCAACTTTGTTTCGGTGCATTTCAATTGCACCTCGGCTGGTGAGAACCAAAAATAATTATTGCTCTACTATCGGTATCGAGCCCTCTTTGGATTAATGCTGTGAACGTTAGAATTTATATATTATTTTCGTTCTCATTGCATCGGATATATATATATATATATATATATATATATATATATATATATATATATATAATATATATATATATTTTATATATATTTTAAAAATTATATATATATATATATATACATATGAATTAACTTGTATAAACATTAATTAATTTTATACACATTAATATATATATATATTAATTTGATTAAAACATAATTCATAGAGCACTTATGATATGTTCTGATAGCCTTCTCTGTGGTGAAATCGAGTTGTTTAGGATGACACTTTGAAAATACGGATATCCGTTCGATGTTTTGGACTCCGTTATTCATGATGTCATTAATAAATTCCATAGGGTTAAGCCGCATTTTGTTGAAAAATGTCCAGTTTATTTGCGTTTATTTGCGTCTATTGGTACAGACGGTAAGACTTTATCTAGACGAATTTCGCGTATGATTAATAGCTGTTATTTTTTGGCTAATGTTCGGATAATATTTGTTACCCGTCCTGTTTTCTCTTCCATTCGTAAGGACGTCCTTCCCTTCCACATCATGTTAATTCCGTAATTTATAAATATAAGTGTAGTTGGGGACGACTACATAGGGAGAATGTCCTAACGTTTGGATTTGAGAATAAAACAACACTTACGTCCCAGGATTTTGAATCCGGATGCCAAGAAAAGCCAACTAAACAATACTTTTGGCTCTGCTATTGCTGAGCATGTAATAAATAACCGGAATTGTGTGTTTGATTTTAATGCGGACCGTTTTTCGATTTTATCTAGGTCCCACTCCTCATACCACCTCAAGGTTCTAGAGTCCTTGTATACCAGATCCCGTGGGCCTTCCCTTTGTAGACATAGGGAATTCTTACTGGATCTTAATGTTATTGGACTCTAGTTTTCTTGAAATCCATTTTTTTTCTTCTATTCGTTATATTAATTTAATTTACACGCTTATATATATTTTTATATCCCAGAAAATAAACTTGATAAGGCTGGGACGAAATCGGTTGTTCTTTTTTAGCTTTTTAAAATGCCATATAAATTTTCCTTTTTCCTAGCTACCGTTAAATTTTGTACCATAAAAAACTTATTTAAAATAAAATTTGCAAATACATTTAGATAAATGCTCTGCAGATACGCCCAGAGACACATAGATAGATGGCCTGACGTCACAAGAGCAAAATCATGTCTTTTGGGCGGAAGCAGCCCAGTCCTCAATTTCCAGTCTCGATAGGAGTCCAAAAGCGTCTCCGAGTCCTTATAGGTGACAAATCCTTTTCCCACTTCCAGCCTCTCTTTAACAGGCAGGGCGTGGCAAGCCTTTCCCTGCTACTTCCATGGAAAGAGCTCAGACGAACTACATTCCTCAGTTCCAACAGTTCAAACTTTCACGGCTAGGAACCCCGTCCTTCTACATACATTGTGGCGTACCACACTCATTCCCTCCATATTTCATTGGCAAGAAATAAGTTTCACTCGAGCAGCTTCTTCCCGCGAACTACTGCTTTATAGAACTGATTCCTAAGCTAACGTTTTCCTGGTGGCTACAATCTTAACCTGTTCAAGTCTATAGTTAACCGTTATCTTCTCTACATATCCGCATAAACTGTGCTTTTTTACTCTAACACTCTACCTCAGAGTGGCTCCTGGGCATTGTACAGAGTGAACCACCCTAAATTTCATATATATATATATATATATATATATATATATATATATATATATATATATACTGTGCTTTTTTGTCGTATAAGGGTCAAGCAGCTAAATTCCCAAGAACCGACAACCAAACACCTGCACATATGATTTTGTGGTGAAGGCTTTGTGTAGAACTAACCACACTTTTTGGAAAGGCCGAATACAGAGGCCTGGTGTACCGTCTTCCACAAGTCCTCAAACGACCCTCCGGTTTTGATTTCAGAGTTGTCCTTCTCCTAAATTGCTTGCCATCCAAGACTATAGAACGCAGTCTGTCCTACTATCTACTATTTATAGCCTGGGATGGAGAAGAAGAGGATTCATACCTTTTCCAAGGGTATTATTAAATAAGTGAATGTAATGGAGGCACGGTGGAGTAATGGAGAATAAAGAATCGGAGCGACGTGTTCGAATTCCAGTCGAGTTCATTATATATACACTTACATACACACGCTATGACCTATGTATTCGTGATTACATTCCTGATCTCGTCTGACTTTGTGGGTGTTTAAATATTAATGACATCTTTTAAAAAAACCAATCATCAAAAAAGAAAATTAATTAAACCTTAATGGGAGGTTCTTTTGTGTTGTCGATGCTGATGTTGCTTTTCTTTCAGTTTTAATGATTTTGAAATTTTAATTGAAGCCTCGTCAAAAATTATTTATGACATTTTCTCGTGTTTCTTTTAATTAAACAACAAAGTGATTATCATTTCTAATGTGGAGTCGAATGCTCGCCTAACGTTTTTCAACTGTAATACTATTGCAAGAAAAAGTAGAAGCAGTAATCATCCGAACTAAAAGAAGAATATTCAAGTCTTCTCTCTCTCTCTCTCTCTCTCTCTCTCTCTCCATTTCTCTCACACACATACTTACACATGCACACACACATGCAGATACAATGCATAAGCTCGTATCTATTAGGATGTGGAAATCATATTTTGTGCTTAGCAGATCTATAGCCCAATGTTTATTTCATTTACTATTTTAAAAAGTCTGGAATAATCAGGTCGGTGTGAATTATTCAACTGAATAATAAACTTGCCGGTTTAAATAAATGCTACATTCCACTGTTGTAGAATATTAGTTAGCTTGCCAGTGGTCTAACACACAAGTAGGCAAGTGTAGCCAAAGCTAAGACTGACTTGAGTCATTTCATTGAGAAATATATGGGTGAATAAAGACCACTCATGCAAATGTATTGAGCAGGTCTATTCTATCAAAATGGACTAACCTAACTGATGTATTAGGCACTCTCCTAAAAAATGAGGTAAAATCAGCTGGCGTGCTTTACAAGGAAACAGAAGGCAGCCATGATGGCAGGTAAGTCACTTGACTTCTACACACCGGGAATTTTAATGTTATTTTAACCAAACTAGTTACATTCCATCATTGCTGATCGAATCCTGAACTATCACTAATCACGATGAAAAGATGTTCCAGTTTTGTAATGTCGACGAACACTCGTTGCCACTTTTGTGATGTCAACAAGTACACCTGATCAGTTTTGTAATGCTCGTTGTAATAGAGACTTTGTAATCGCAGATACAACTACAGTAACGCCGTTGAACAATGCTGGTGTCAGACGCCTTCGAATAACACACGCATTAATAATACTTGCTCGATAATAGTCGCTCGAATAGTAATCCGTATGATAACAATTTTAATTTGTTCAAGAGTTAACTGTTTTTATACCCACATGTCCATATAATCTGTGCCTCTAACTCTGTAAGCGGCTACCTCGAGTGGCTCCCGGTCCTTGTACAGGGTGCACATCATTGTGTCGTAAAAATAATGTCTATTTAAATTTTGGGGAGTTAAGGAAATACTTTTATCTGGAATATAAAATATCAAATCTACATTATGATTATTATTAGTAGTAGCAGTATTATTATTATTATTATCATTATTATTATTGTTAACACTTAAGAAAAGAGCGTGATTTAAGAAAAGAAAAAGAAAAGAAACAAACACAGTTTTTGACCATGTTAACCAATATTTCAACAGAATGTGTGTCTTCTTCAAGTTATATTTTTTTTAAATTTCGAATTTAAAAATATCTAAATCTACAAAAAAAAATCATACGGCTTTGTACAAGTATGGCTTGTCTTGTAATGAAAAAAAAACGGTTGTAGTGGTAATCAACGCGTCAAAACGTCAAAACGAGAGAAACTCCGTTGACGTAAATGGCAAAAATGTGACATCAACGGAGTTTGCAGAACATTTTATTACAAACGACTTTAATTTCGTCAAGGATCTTAAGATGCACATTCTGAAAAATATTCTGAATCTACCGACATTTCGACCCTTAAAATGCACGAGGATGATTATGTATGCAAATTAATAACATCCTGGGCTGGGAGAAATCAACAGAATGACAGAAGTATTCCACACGATTTATACTAAGCAGTTTGATTAATCCCTCTTATCAACTATCAGGAAATTTCAAAATGAACAAGAACACCATCATATTAATCACGTTTTAGTTGCATGCCTCCACGTTTGACATAATCATTAACAATACAACAATTTTTCATTACAAGACAAGCAACATTTGTATAAAGACTTATAATTTTTGTAGATTTTATAGTTTTGCAAAAATAACTTGGCAACAGACATTCTGTCGAAATCTTGTTTAACATTATCAAACCGTCCTGCGTATGACGATAAACTACATCCGCGTCCTGGATAAGACGATAAACTGCATCCGACAGCGGGTCCCTTGTTCGGGAGGTTTTGAGGAGCCACCTCCTGTTTGCTGGTATTCCCTCGTGCGCACTGACACGGTGGTGGCACCTGTTGGGGTCCCAGCTGTGGGCGGGTAGTTGGCCCCCAAACTGGGATCAAAACATGTAAAATAGGTTTTGATACCAGCAATACATATTTGAAAAAAAATTATTACCAGCCATACTACTTTGGAAAGAGGTATTACCAGCAATACATTTTTGGAAAAATATTACCAGAAATACTTTTGTCAAAAACAATATTACCAGCAATAAAAATTTTGCCGGCATTAAATAACCCATTGAGGTTGATATGCCGTTAAATAACCCATTGAGGTTGATATGCCGTAAAACAAACCAAACAAAGAAAACATTGTCAAAAACTGCTTTTTTTCTTTTCTTAAATAGCGCTCTGCTCTTAACTGTTGAAAAATATTGGAAGAATTACGTCAATCATATTTTGTTATTGCTATTATCATTATAATTATAATTTTCTCTTCTTCCATACATTTTTCTTTTTTAACCGGAGATCTTGCATTATAGGTGTTCTCCACCGAGTCGTACAACCTCAAACATTTAGCACCTTTCGCAGAATATTTTCTCTGCAAGTAATGGGATACTAACGTGGGAAATAAAATCAACAAATAAAAATAATATCAAATAAAGAAAGATAAACATTTTCCAATGATGCTAGTAATAAAGGAACCAAACCTTTTGACTTCGCAAAACAGCCGTTAAGTGGCATTGTCTAAAATCCCATAAAAAGACAAACATTTCCTTCTTCCTCTTTCAATCCTTTCCTCCAAGATGTATCACGACGTGGATGAAGACGTCCCCGCTGGGAAATGTTTCTTTATCCCGCTCGACTGACGACTCTTACTCCAATTTGTATCAGGACGTGAATAAAGACATTTCATTTGGCCAAGTAAGCACATACGGTGGCTAATATCTATTTATTTCATTTATCCACACACACACACACACACACACATGTATATATATATATATATATATATATATATATATATATATAAAGAGCTTTTATTAAATTCAGCCGATAAGGCTTGCTTTGCAAGGATAGAGATCTAGTTAAATCCACTATATCGTACTTACATTAACTTTTTAAGTTTTTTACGTATGTACAATATAGATAGATAGATAGAGAGAGAGAGAGAGAGAGATACGAATAGTTATAGATAGTTACATATGAACAACGATATTTAATAGATAGATAGATACGAATAGTTGTAGATAGTTACATATGAACAGAAAACGATATTTAATAGATAGATAGATTAGATAGAAATAATTATAGATAGAGACATATGAATAGCCAAAGATATTTAATAGATAGATAGATAGATAGATAGATAGATAGATAGATAGATAGATATGAACAGAAAAAGATATTTAATATATGGACAGATAGATAGATAGATAGATAGATAGATAGATAGATAGATATGAACAGAAAAAGATATTTAATATATGGACAGATAGATAGATAGATAGATAGATAGATACATACATACATACATACATACATACATACATACATACATACATACATACGAGACCGCCTGGCGCTGAATTCCCGTTTTCTAAAAAGAAAAGAAAAAAGCTTGATAAATAATGAATTGTTGGATAAATTATGAAGCAGTCAATCATTATTTGAGAGCAAAGAAAATCGAAAAATACGATGAAATTTCGCACATTGACACGCACAATCAGATAAATCCAGTTTCATTTTGTTTTTTTAATGTCTAACCTCATCTGGACGTGAATGCTGAACAGTTTCCTCTCAGATGAAGATCAGGCTTTAAATCCGCATAGACCTGGCTCTTCAGCCTTACACTGAGTATACTATGAACCGAGTTTCAGAAGAATTTTGCAATTAAGAAAAACTTCCATTAGTTGGCGTTATCCAATAACTAAACAGACCAGAGCTGTCAACGACGTTATAATTAACATTGAATTATCGATCACTGAAAGTGAAATAAAAATATGATACTTTCCAAAAATTATTTATAGAAAGAAATGTCAAAGTATATATGGTTACAACTAGGTATTTCAAAAAGAAAACGATGAGGCCTAATAGCCAATCTAGCCGCACGCTTGCATTGACGCGTTTGAGATACCAAGACGGTTGTTCTAATGAATTCTACTGTTTGGTAACTCGACTGCGTGGATTTAAGCATCGAACGTATCTGGGAGGTGTTCTGATGGAGGACGGTAGGTGCGACGCTGAGATCCGAAGACGGATTGGGATGGCCAAGTATACATTCCAGAGGCTGGTCAGAGTACTGCGAAACAGGAGGATTTCTACGGTGACAAAGAAAAGAGTACTGAGCTGCTACATGACATCTGTCCTCCTATACGGCAGCGAACGTTGGACAGTATCTTCAAGGATGAAGAAGAAACTCTAGGCGGCGGAGATGTGGTTCTACAGAAGGATGCTGAGAATATCATAGACCGAGCAAGTGAACACATGGATAAAGTGGATGAAAACAAGGAGGAAGCTTATGCTAAACATAAGGAAGAGGCAGACGTAATTTCTGGAACACGTGATGAAAAAGGAAGGCCTGGAGAATCTGCTACTCACAGGACGAATAGAGGAAAAAAAGAGACAGAAAGCAGCGTATGTCATACCTGACGGGCTTGGGCAGGTGGATGGCGGAGCGTGGCCTGGGGGAGTTAGCAGAAACACAAAACCTGTTGAGAGCCACACGTGATAGGGGGAAGTAAATGGCCATGATCGCCTACGTCCTGAAAGGACACGGCACATAAAAAGAAGAATGACGAGATTGGTATCTAGGTTTCATTGTGTTACTGCTAAAATAGCTAGGTGCAAATATAAGTTCTTTTCTAATAGTTTCTTTTCTTGCCCAACTCACTCCTGGAAGTCTCTTTTGGTATCTTGCTTTTTATGCCGCCTACAATCTTCAAAATTTTAAGTGCAACGTCATCCGCCATCTTCTCTCATTCTGGATTCTGTTCTTTTATTGTCCTTTCTCCTCATTAAAGTTTTCTGCTTCTGTTCCACTTCTAGTGGCATCTTAGTGACATTATCACATTACTTGGGTTGAAATGATTAAAAAAACATAGATAGATAGATAGATAGATAGATAGATAGATAGATAGATAGATAGATAGATTGCTAATATATTCATATACAGAATGTTAAAAAATGGAAGCAGATTAGGTTCAACACTGGGTAAGCTTTTATTCCATTAGGTTCCAGTAATCGCTTTGAAATATTTCGATTATTATCATTGAGCGTAATAAGTAGACCATCGTGATGCATTTCGGAAAATGCTTCTTCAGATGAAGAAGACTCTTGAAGCTGAGAATACTCGGAATATAGCACGTGAGAAACAGCTTAAAAAATACAAGAATTACAAAGAAACTGGTGACAACAATTGAAAGAATTTAAATTTCGGAAACACCTAAGGAGTGGCTCAGGGGATTTAGCATTCATAGCACATAGTGAAGGCAAGAAATTCAAAAAGAAAATAATGCATTACCTATTTAACGATTTTGAGAAAATGGATGTCAGAAGATAGACTGCCAACAAAAATAGGGTTGATAACAAGGGGTAGGAGTTATTAAGAGTACCAACAGATAGAAAGTTGTGGAGAGTTATAATCCTAATAACTTAAATGTTTATGCAAACCACTGCCTAATTTGAAAGCAATCGGCTAATTAACACTTATGAGTTTTCCGGGTTGATTTTTAGTCTCAAATATCTCAGTTGCCCAGTTGTATTTTCTTCTAATTAACAAATCGACACTACATGATCGTCCTCGCGATGCATCAACAAAAGAAGGCTTGAAACATTCAGAATGGTGGATCCACTTTATTTACTAACTTTTGTTTATTCTGCGAGAAAGTCAGAAGCTGATGACATTAGGTATTATTTCAAAGCCCTCACCCATCAAAATACTGATCTTGGTCGACATTGCTTAACTTCATTGTTCGAACGAGAAGTAAAAATTTAACCAACTTTTTATCCTAACCATATACAAAGGATTCTCTTCCAGACAGCTCCAAAATGCATGATTATAAACACTTTGAATATAACCCTTGAAATTGAACCTTTTCTGTCTCCCATCAGGAATAGTTGATGCTTAATTCCAGGAGAGCAACACTTCTACATCTTCTTGGCTTCACGTTTTCCACTGACATGAAACGGAGCAACTATATCAAGTCAAAAAGAAGCTTGGTTCACTGTGTCGTGCCACTTCCATTTTACGCATTTAGAAATCTACCGTCCGACTGTGTAATGAATACTGTTGTCAAATCAGGTCTGATACTTCTGCTGCGCATCTCGAAATTCTTGACAAATTCCAAAGAAGGGTCTGCAATACAATTGACCCTGACCAAGCATCTATTGGTTTGGTGCATAATTATCAGGCGTATTTTAAACAATATTTATTATGAAAAAAGAAACATAACAATACAACATGAACATTTTTAAATGATTATTCCGGAGCGTATGATTATCGACACGCATTTTTATAACCTGAAAATAAAGTAATATTTTTATTAAAAAAAGTAAACAAAACAGCAATTTTTATTAACAAATAACACGCCTGGTAAAATGCCTGATAATTATGCACCAACCCAGAGTTTCCAGTCATTTTTTCACCGACGGCACGTGGCTTCCCTCTGTTCTACGAATATTTTCATTGCAACTGCTCAGATGAGCTTTTAACCCCTGGTGCCGCGACTACATGAATTTAAGCGTGCTACTAGATTGGCAAAAAGTTTTCACCGTTTTCTTGTTGAACTAATTGAGATGCAACCGCTACTTTTACTGTAGTAGTTTTTTTTTTCTCTCGCACTTCTCACTATTCTGTTTCTTTGCTTCCCTGGTAATTATAAACGTCAAAAGATTTAAATACAATTTTCAATCGCCATTTTCTGTCTTCTTGAACCATGCACCTTTGTTGTCCTTTCTTCAATCCTCTCTAGTCTCTATCTTCTTATTTACTTTCACTTTCACTTTCACTTTCACTTCCTGTAATCCCCTCTGCGTTCTCGTTGTATTATCGACTTGCTTGGGGTGAAACGCTTATGAAGAAAAAAACATATATATTTCATCATTAATTCATTTTTCGCCTACTCTTTCTCTTTCTGTCTTTTTTGCCTTCTCTCCCTGTCTTATTTGATTTTTCTTTGTTTTCTTCGTCTATTCAACAACCATTATCAAATGGAAACACTGTTTGCCACGCTAAGGCAAAGAAAAGTGAATTCAGTAAAAAAAAAAAGAGAGAGAAATAAAACGCCTTTAATCTGAAACCACTTCAATCATCGCATTTCATCATTTCAAAACTCAACTTTAAATTTAACACGAAAAAACGTTTTCTTTAGATTTTATCGTTACATGTTTTAATAACTGCATGGTCGGTTAATAAATAACCTTGTCGCATTTTGATCGATATTCATTTCAGTACTGAGTAGCTTTTCGTGTCAGAAACTCACTGGCCTCCAAACTCTTCAAATCTTCATCAAGAATCTTAATCAATCCTAAAATGTCGGTTATTATCTCAAGATAGAATTTCTGGCATAAACCAGCCTATATCCGTTGCAATTCCTTTTCATTACTTTGTTAGTAAAGGTTTGGAGTTTTTTCTTTGTTTTTGTTTGTTCTTTTGTTTTGGTTTTGTGTTTCTTCGTGGCGATTACCATGCAATATTCGTATAGCATCTACTTAAGGAATCCTTAATAACACGGTTCCAATTTACTAAACGACTATCTAAAACTATTTTATTCATTTTAACATTTACAATAGATATGGATTTTAGCTCCAGTTTCATCTTGAAGCTGGACAGGTAGAATTTTGGACGCTTTGAATCTCACAGATAAAAAGATACAGTGTGCAACTGAGATATGATTCAAAAGAAAGATGCTAAGAATACCATAGACGGAACATGTGAGAAACAGGGAAGTATTAAGGAATATGGTCACAAAAAGAGTACTTGTACTTCGAATCAGAAAGGGAAACTTCTGGTCTGCATAATGAGCAGGGACGGGTTGAAGAATTTGATATTCTTGAGACATATTAAAGGCAAAGGACTAGATGGAAACGGCCATCAACTTAGCTAACGATTAATTGGATGACAGAAAAGGAACTGGAAGAGATAGTAAGAAAACAACTATTACTTAGAGCTACAAAGGATGGGAAGTTTTGGAGAGCCATGACCACCTATGTTTTGAAAGGACACATCACATAAAAAAGAGTCGTAAGCAGTTATCAGCGCTAAAAATTCGACGAGCCGAGTTCAAATCCCTGCCTAATCTGTTATTTTCTATCAGGTCATCCCATAAGTTCTGTCCGAATTTTGAATAAAGAAAACAAGTGACCAAATCTTACATTTAGTTACAGATTCAATCAACAATGTATTTCCCTGATTATCTATGACTTCCTTCCATCTATTAACAAGCTTACTAATTCCATTACTGTAAAATTCTTTTGGCTTTGATTCGAAGAACTCACAAATGTCAGTTTTAACCTCTTCCTGTGTTACAAAAGTTGTTTCTTCCAAATGATTCTGTAAGCTACGAAACAAATGGTAGTCTGAAGGAGCAAGATCAGGAGAATAAGGTGGATGAGAATTTTCTCCCAATCAAGTTCTTCGATCTTTGTGACGTGATTCTTGCTGTGGGGTCGCACATTGTCCTGGTGAAACATCACCTCTTTTCGATTCACTAGAGCAGGTCTTTTTTCCTCAAAGTTTGGTTCAAACACTCTAATTGCTGACAGTATATTTGAGCATTAATTGTTGCATTAGGTGGTAAGAATTCAAAGTGGATTATTCCTTGGCGATACCACCAGATTGAAAGAAGAATCTTTTGCCCATGAAATTCCCTTCTCGGCTGTGGCTGTGGTCCTTCCCCTTTAACCAGCCACTGTCTACGACGCTTAACATTTCGATAAAAGATACATTTTTCGTCGCCAGTCACAAGTCTATCCAAAAAACGTAAAACAATTTGGTGAGAATGGAGAGAAGAGCAGATGTTAACTCGGGATTTGAGGTTGTTTTCAGACAATTCATGAGGCACCCATTTTCCAAGTTTAGGAACTATTCCAAGTTGTTGAAGATGACGATGAACAGTTGTATGGTTTGAACTGAGAACCATTTCCAACTCCTAAACTGATAACGCAGGATTTTCTTCAAGGTCTGCTTCAAGAAGCTTTTCATCAAGCTCAACTGGACGTCCGGTTCGATCTTCATCTTCAAGGGTGAAATCACCACCTCTGAATTTTGCAAACCATCTTCTGCAAGTTCTTTCATTCACACATTCCTCTCCATAAACTAAGTGAATGTTTCTAGCTGCTTCGGCTGCTGAGTTTCCTTTCTTGAACTCATAAAGCCTTATGTGCCTCAAATGTTTCTTGGGTACTTCCATGTTAGCAGGGTTTTAATCAAACAAAATTTAATTTTATTGTTCTCTGAAATAAAATTTGATCAGTTTAAATGCATCTAAACATAAAAATAATGTTCAGCTCCATTAGACATAAAATACTCTTTAAATTTTGTTCATTTTAACAAAAAGTTAAAATTCGGACAGAACTTATGCGATGACCTGATATTTCATACTGATGCCTTTGGAATAGTGAGAAATCATCTTTTCTCTCTCTCGATGAATGTTTAAATTGCAGTGTTATTTGCGCCCTTTAGCCTTTGATGGTAGTTAATCTGGAAAGGGAGCACTGAATCCGAAACCATGGAGAATGGGCAATGGAAAATCGCTGTAAAACCATTCCATCGAAATCGGTAAAGAGTTATGGGTGCTACTAAAGTATGATAACTACCGTCCATTTTCTACTATAGTATGACATCTACTATTTATTTTATACTATGGTATGATATTCACCAACTGTTTCACGTATAAAATATGTTAAAAACCCTAGCCCTAACTCTGAAAAAGAACTCCACTCATCGTTAATTTAGATTATTTTATTTTTGTATGACGTTAGATTGTTTATTTTTTAATGGAATTACATAAATACTTCCTTTATGAATACAAATTACATAAATACCCCAATCTTTAGGTTAAAATAACAATGTATGTAGTTTATGGAATTAATTACTGTAGGCCGTAAGTGGGTTGTTTGGTAGAGGGCATCATTATTTACGGCAGGTCGCAAATGCCTCGGTATATATCATACTATAGTAGCACCGTTTGAAGAATTGCTACAGGCCGTAAGTGGGTTATTTGGTAAAGTGCATCGTCATTTACGGCAGGTCGCAAATGCCTCGGTAGGTATCATACTAACACCGAGTTATGTTTACCTATGTCGTGTAGCGACATGGCATTTTAATAAAAATGCATAAAAATGTTTTCTGCATTTAATGTTCACTGTTTTTCTTATTGTACATTTTCTTTCGCTTAAATTTACTTATATTTTGCTTAAATTGAATATCTAAATTAAATATCAAATATTTAACATTAAAAGAAAATATTAAATATTTCTGGTCCTGGGGAGAAAAGAAAAAATAAGTTTACGATCTTTTTCTACATAGAAATCTCTTTTAGCAAGTTTTGCCATTTGTTTACATTTTAAAACAAGGAAAGATTTAAATTGTTATAAATTAAGGAATGATTTAGCGACAAAATATCCTGACTACATTTGTATCGTCAGTATACTGTTGCTTATAAGTTTAAGTATTATTCTTGTTGACAAATAAAATGTTCATATTGTGTAAAACTGAATCTTAAAACGAATCTCGTTAGAGATTCAAGTAATATGACATAACTGCTGCATTGCTACAACCATGCAAACCTTATCTTCGATGTATACAAGACAAGGTACTAGCAGGTAACATACTTTCTTAGGGCAGTCCAAAGGTTTCCTTACTGTATATCAGGTAATGGACTAAAAGGTAACGGATTTTATTGGGGCCATGCAAATGTTTCCTTTCTGTGTAGTAGGTAACTAATATTCTTACGGCAATCCAAATGTTTTCTTCCTGTGCATCACGTAAGCGATTTTCTAAGGGCCATCAAAATGTTTCCCTCTTGTGTAATAGGTAATGGACTTTCTTACGGTCATCCAGATGTTTCCTTCCTGTGTAGCCCGTAAGTGATTCTTTACAGCCATCAAAATATTTCCTTCCTGTCTAGTAGACAACGGAGTAGAAGTTAACAGACTTTTACGGCGATCGAAATGTTTCCTTCCTGTGTAACAAGTAACTTTCTTAAGGCAGTCCAAAGGTTTCCTTACTGTATAGCAGGTTACGGACTAAAAGGTAACGGACTTTACTGGGGCATATGCAGTTGTTTCTTTCCACTGTGGTAGGCAAAGGACTTTCTTACTGCCATCAAAATGTTTCCTTCCTGTATGGCAGTTGAGGGACTTTCTTAGAACCATCAAAATGTCTCCATTCTGTGTATCAGCTAATGGACTATCAGGTAATTGTTTTTCTCAGGGTCATTCAAATATTTTCTTCCATTGTAACCCATAAGGGATTTTCTTACGACCACCCAAATGTTACCTTCCTGTGTAACAGGTACCGAAGTAGCAGGTGACAGACTTACTTACGATTGCCCAAGTATTTCTTTTCTGTGTAGTATATAACAGACCAGCGAGTTACGGACTTTCTTACGGCCATCAAAATGTTTCCTTCCTGTGTAGCATTGAACAGACTAGCGTGTAAAGTATTTTCTTACTGCCATCCAAATGTTTCCTTTGCTGTGTAGCGGATAATGGACTGGTTAGTAACCGGCTTTCTTACAATCAACTAAATGATTCCTTTACTGTGTCGCTTTAATGAATTGACAGGTAACCGACTAGAAGGTAAAGTTATTTTCTTACGCCCATCCAAATTCTTTCTTCTTGTACAGCAGGTAAAGAACTAGCGGGTAAAGAATTTTCTTAGGGTCATCCAGTTGTTTTTTTCCTGTGTAGCAGGTAACAGACTTACATATAACGGACTACCCAAAGGCTTCCTATACTGCGTAGCGGGTAACGGACTAGCAGGTAATATATGTTCTTGCGGCTCTCCAAATGTTTCCTTCCTGTGTAGCAGATAATGGGCTTTCTCGCAGCCATCTGAATATCTGCCTGTAAAAGTAATCCTTTACCTGCAACACAGCATCTTTTTTAACGTCTTTAATCTTAGAACAGCGTTAAAAGCACACTTTACTCTGACAATTTGTTTTCTATTGTTTATCCTTTTATTCATCCTTTCTTTTTAGAAATATTATTGCTTCTTTCTTCACACACTCCTCTAGATTATTATTCATCTACTTTCGCTGACTTTCCAAGGCCAAATGTAAGCCTCACGGGGGTTTCTTTTTAAATATAGCGATAATTACTGACTGTAAAGTAAAAAGAAAATGGATTAATATAGATGATTTGGAGCGTTTTTCCGAACAGTATACAGGAGATAAATTTAACAGCAACATATATTATTGCTTGAACAAACCATATAAGAAGAATATAAAAGGAGGAAAATAAAGGTATTTTTCTAAAGATGTTTTTTTTTTTTTTTTGTGGGGTGTAGATTTCCTACGAATGTTTTGTATTAGACTTGTAAGAATTACATTTAAGAACAGGTCTATGTTTATTGGTTTGGGAGAATAGTTAGCTATGTGTAAATAGGTGAGCACAGGGTATTGTATAATGTACGCTCTTCTCTTTTGTGCACGATGCGACATGAGGTTCGCGTGAAAACAAAAAGGTCCCCCAACAGAAGAATGAGACATGTCTTATTTCTAAGGCATCTAAGAAGAAGATAGAGGATCGGGCTTCTGTGTCCTTTTCTTATATACATCTTTGGCAAGGTCATCTAGTGATCGTTGACACAAGTTCTTTTAGATAGATAGATAGATAGATAGATAGATAGATAGATAGATAGATAGATAGATAGATAGTGGGCACATTGGTGTTTCCGCAAGCGAGTGAGTAAGAATGAATACACAAATGAAAAGAAAACAAAAGGGATGTATGCGAAAAATTGTGAAGCTGTCCATGAAGCATTTATAGAGACATATATTTTATGAAGATATCTTTGATAATTTTGTTAAACCAGTAGATATATGTCTATATGTAGTCAAGTATGATTAGGGCATTTGTATGCCGTGTATTATTGTGTCCAATGAATCAAATGGTTCCTGAAACCTGAAAACTGCCCCAGAGGAGAAACAGGCCTATAAAGCATATAGTGATTAAAAGAAAGAATAAAGACAGATATTTGCACAGACTTCTTACATATTGCTTTTTGCAACATCATCTAGTGGTCGTTAGCATAATTACTTTGGTAGATTTAATCCCACATAAGTATCCAGTAGCGACTCAGCAAAATACACAGTCTCCTGAACATGTATCCGACTTGTGCTTTCTGGATACACTTGTGTTCGTAAAGCCTCGCATTACATGCATTGCGTGTATGTGGGTTTAATTTCCTTTCAGTTTTTGTTTATTTATTATATTTCTTCCGCTCTTCTTCGGGAACACATTTACTGCTGTTTTTATTTTAAGTCTTTTTCTTATTCTTACTGTTATACATTTTTACTCGTATAAAATATTTGATTACCCGGCGAACATCACAGTTAATTAATGTGTGTGAAAAACTTCTTTTTTTTTTTAATATCCGAATAGTTTTCCACGTCACTTTTTTTTAGCTCATCCTGATAATTTCATAGGGAAAAGACGAAATTGTATATTTGAGAGCTTCCGAAATGCCTGATGTAAAAAAAGAAAAAAAAAAAAAAAAAAACAGAAAAAAAAAACAGAAAAAAAACGTCACTATTATTCGTGTTAATCTATGGTAAAACAACGAAACATTTTAACATCACTCTTGCTAATTGTTATGGTCCGGTTCCTTGTACCCCGGGTGTTAGTCCAAGGTAGAACCAATAAAGAAGAACTCGAACATAGATATGGAAATAACACAGATATATTACAAACAGGAATATATACAGAGAAGTAGAAAGTGTTAGTACGAACAATCAGGTTTAGTAGTAATTGTCTGAACGCGACTCTGTTTCCGACTGCCTCTGACTCGACTGATGACTCGCTCGCACTGACTGACTGACAGACTTCTGACGGACTTCACTCCAGACTTCAGACTGAACAGTATTTAGTCACCCCCCGCACGAGTGCATCATGTGACACAAGGCCGGTTTGATCTCCGAGCCCGTGGGCTCGGCTAAAAATATGCCCATGGAACCTGTATAAACGGGTTCATGGTCGGTTTACCTCCCCGAAAGAGACTCTGCCCTTCGGCGTAGCCTCGTTCGGGTTCCTCCCCGCGCGAAGGCAGAGAGTTCAGCCGGTCAGCCGGTCGCCCGACTTCAGACTGAACTATCTGCTTCCTCTTGAGGCGCAGAATTTATTACGTATGGAATAGTCCATTATGTTATTATGGGTAATGTCCCATAACACTAATTTATAGACTTATACCTACACCACATTGAAACACCTGTTCCCCTAATATCTCCGAATTTAACACTTCCGCTGCTAACAACGGAGATCTTCGTTTTTCTTATCTTGCTCCAGTTGGCTAAGTGCGGAAACATACGTTTTTTTTGCATACAGCTGGTATGAGTGTCCCGTTGCGCCATCTATCGTCAAATCACAAAGGACAATGCTTCAAAGGATATCATGTGCATACCCATTACTAATCTGGTAAGTCATTCCCAGGTATATCCATGAAAATGGAAGGCTGTAAAACACACTGGTGCCAGTTTTCTGTGTAATAAAATATGTAGGTTGACATTTGACATTTACTTTAAAAATAGCTGACCGGATGGGGGCAGCACTGGGCAAATGAGTAGCAGTGAAAGTGTTAAGCAAAGTCGAGCCTGGTCGCTACCTAGATAGATAGGTGACAGCTTGGGAATACCAGGTGCTGTAAGCTAGGGTGTCCGTGTGGTGTAGAGGATAATGCCTCTCGATTGTTAATTGGAGAGCCGAGTTCCAATTCCAGTTGGTTTGGTTACATCCACTTTCGTGCAAATACTCTTGGGAAAGATATGAATCCATCGCTTATCCCCCAGCAAGGCGGTATCACTAAAATGCATCACAATTCATACAATTTAAATATATTTCATGGCTTTAAATAACCAGCAAAGGGTTGATAGGCCGTAGAAAACGAATCAAACAATAAATTGCTAATCTACAGAAAAAACAACAAACGATTTTAACATCATTCTTGCTAATCTATAGGCTTGCGGCCACATCTCTTTGCAACATCGGTTCTAAGTAACCTCGAGCCTGGCCAGTACCTTGATTAGTGACCGATGGGACTAGCAGGTGTTGCAAGTTTGGATGTGCGATTGGTGTAATGGATAATGGCTCGGAATTAGTAATCGGAGAGCCGAGTTCAAATTCCTGACGGATTCGTTATAAACATTTGCAAAAGGTATGAACCTGCCTATTCTCCTCCAGATGTGGATAAATTAACAAGATTTGTATCACTAAAATATAATTATTTCAGAAAAGAATCTTACAACCTGAAAAACTTTCTACCTTTAAATAACCTGCAAAGGGTTGATAAACCGTAAAAAACGAATCAATTCATCAATAAATTGTTAATCTATCGTAAAAGCAACAAACCATTTTAATATCATTCTTGATAATCTACAGTAAAAACAACGAAATATTTTACTAATTTAAAACTGTTTTCCACCAATTTATATTTAAATTCTGATACTATTTTAAGCACTGAATATAAAAAGATGTCTTTCTCTGCTACCAATCGAAGAATATCATATCATGATCTGATTTTAAAAATGATTGTTTATATATCATTGTTACCTATAATTACGTCTGTACTCTATCAGTCAATTATGTGCCATACTTGATACACGCTTAGGCGATCATGTATCTTTCGATATATGACTGACGAGGCAGATTTTTCCCCGCAGTAAGTTGCCATTTCTTTCTGCGGTAGACCAGTTACTTGTGTCGCGTTTCGTCTTTTAGGAACTTCATCTGATTAAATTTGTTATGTTGTGCGACTACACATGCGCGCGAACGAGGGATGCTGTGAATTTCAAAATTTTAAGTTTTTATATTTTTTTTATTTAGCCGGTTTTATTTAGATTCTTCTTTCTTTTTTTCTTTCCATCACTTCTGTTAGTAGATATCCCAAAATGTGATAATAGAAGTTATGCCAGGAATGGTGAAATGTTGTAAGATCCAGGGCACAAATTTACTGTAGATGACCTTGACCTTACGATCAAGACGCTGTCTAGACATTTTCGTCGTTGTGAATTGTATTCTCCTTTGATCAGAGTAGCATTTTTTATGTCAAAATTGTTGTCAGTCATAAAGCATTGTCAATTATTATTAACATTTAACTAGTTTTACATACACCTTAATTTTGTCGCAGACAGTCTAAACTGTAATAACATTGATTTGTTTATTATATGAAGTATTGTCGAATAGTATTAAATATTAACTAGTCATTCTTTTATCGCATACTTCCGGTCCTAGAATGCTGAAGACGGTTGCTACAAGGTTTGAAGTTTACTTTTTGTTTTATTTTATGGCTCAGATGATAAATAGGAAAACTTCTAGAATTAATTTATTTTCTAGAGAGGAAAAAAACTACTTTCTCAACATAGTGACGCGTGTAGGATTGTGTAGGAATTTCATGTTTGTATTGGAGGGGAAAAAAAACGTACGGCGAACCCGGATCTTGAGATGGAGACATCTGCAAGCGAATTTTCCATGCGCTCAAATTCAGATGTGTGAGCGTGCTGAGACATTTGGAAGAACCAATTTATTTGGGAGATTTTCCGGGCTTAAAATGTCAGTTGCTCTAATAGAGAATCCTATCAAGTCGGGCGACCTTCGACCTTGTTGCGGAAGAATTTTACATTTCGAAAAAAATCTTCCATTAGTCGGTGTTATGAAGCAACTGAGAAAACGAGATTTGTACATGAGGTTAAAATTTGTACTGATTTATCTATCATTGACAGTATAATAAAATATGTTTCTTTCCAAAATTATTCCTTATGAAAAGCTAGATAGATAGATAGATAGATAGATAGATAGATAGATTTTACTAATATATGGAAGAACAGAATGGTAATGATAATATTAACCGTTTCTAAACAAGAAACATTCGATATTCATTCAGTGATACTGACAGTTGAAATTTTAAAAATCTTTCTCTTAAAACATTTTTCAGGAAAATAAGCTTATAAAATGTTTTAACTATTATCGCTCTTTCTAGTATTAATTTATAAAGTTAAAATGTCCTTTGGAAAGAGATGAATCCATTTTCCCTCTAGTTAAGGGTTAAATAGCAAGGTAATTGCAAACAAAACGGTCTCAGAAAATCCCAATAGTAATTTTTCATTGGGTGGTGGTGCGATTTAGGGATATTGTGAAAGTGAAAGTAAAAGTGAATTGTTTTGAACAGAACAACAATGAAAGAATAAGGAAAGCGGTTTGATAGAGACCGAGGAAAGAGTTTAGTATAAAAGAGGAGGAGGAATGAAAGTGAGAGAGCTGGATTTTGGAGTGGGATTATAACATTAAAGGGGGGGTTGAGAACGAGGGCATTAGGGGAGAAATAGTATCAGCTTATGAGAAAAGGCGGTAAATTAAGAATTAATAAGTAGTAACGAAATATATGACATAATGAAGAAGAGGGCTTTTAGGAATTTACACACACTCTCTGGCAAGCTCATTAGAGCGAAATAGTGAACAACGAACTTTATTGAATACGCAACAGAGAAGCTATAATGGGGTATAATGGGCTTACGACTGTATCACGTTGAAATTCCGGTTCCGGTATGATCCCCGAATTCAAGGTTTGTCAGTACTTAGATGGGTGTCCGCTTGGGAAATTTTAAAGGAAATCAGAAAGCATTGTTCTCCCAGCTAAAATAATATTGATATTTTCTCATGTGTAGAAATAAATCGTCAGGGTGTGGGTGATGTGGTTAGAGAGAGAGAGAGAGGGTGAGTGAAAGAGTGAGTGAGAGAGAGAGAGAGAAAGTGTTAGGGTTGAAATAAAGTAGCCTGTAGAAAATACCACATTTTAATTTTTTTGATTTTTTTATGTCGAAGTACCATACCGTAACATCACATTGAAAAACTGGTTTAGGTACGATCGCCAAAGTTAAGTAACATGGAAACTAGTCAGTATCTAGATGAGTAACCACTTGAGAATACCAGGTGTTTTAAGTTTTGATGTTTAGATGGTGTAATGGACTTACAATTATTAATAAGATAGCCGAGTTTCAGTTGCGTTATAATAAAGGTATGAATTCACGTTTTCTCCTCAATCTATGGGTTAATTAGTAAGACTTGTATCACCTAATCATTATTATCTAAAAAATATTTTTTAAATTCTTACAATCTACAAAAATATTTTTTGGTTGTAAATAACCTGGAAAAAGTTGAAGCCATTGAAATCAATCAAAAACGAGGTATGATAAAAGGGATAAAATTTACATTGAGCAATGAAAGAGATATGAATGTCGAGAACCATGAAAGGCTACGTCCCAAAAGGAGATGGCAACAAAAAAGAAGAGACAGAACGGCCTATGCTACTGAAAGAATACGAAGTTTTGAGACTATGGCGGGTTGAAGAAAAGTGACAAAAGGTGACAATTGAGGAAAAACATGTAATTAAAGATAAATGATCCGAAATTAACTGACAGTGCCCATTAAAGGGAAGAAAGTGGGAGAAATGCCAAGTAAGAAAACAAAATGTTTAACTCTCCGGAATTGTTAATGATAATGGGACTTTATTCGTCCCCATAAAGCCATTCAATGACGGAACATTTAATGTGTGGGTTATCTCCATATAGCTTTGTAAGTTTGTTTTTTCTAAGGTGTCGTTAGATGGCGCTAACAAGAAGCTATAAAACAGGACACTTCCAGTCCTATCTATCTATCTAGCTAGCTAGCTAGCTAGCTAGCTAGAGAGCTAGCTATCTTTTCAAGCTGGCATGTTTTAATGACACCACCGGTACCTTGTCGCCGAACATGGGGATATTTCTCCACTCATTGACTGAACTTTATTCACAGACACACACATACACGTACACATAATGTAATTATTTGTAATTTTTTCTTTCTTTTGCATGCATATTCATGTATTTTCTATCTTTTTATTCACTTATATAGAAACTAAAAATATAAAATATCGCCTTATTGAAGTTGTCTTCTGTTTTCTTTACGCCCGTCATTTACACATCCAAAATATCATTGACGCTGCTTTTAGTCCAACCTAGAAGTAGTTCTCGCAACACGTGTTGCTGTCAATTACAATTTTTTAAACTGTTTCTCTAGAAAGGTGTTTTTCAGAAAAATGGGTCTCCCAATTCCAACTATCACTCTTTCTAGTACTGATGGGAGTTTCCTTCCTGACCTTTTGTTCCAGGTAGTCTAGAAAGCCAGAATCTTGGTTATATCATTATCCCTTCCAGTTAAATGTGATATCCAATTTGGTTGTTGCTGTTGCAATTGGAAATCTTCAAGTGATTTTTTTTTGGTTAATTTGGTAATTTTTTTTCTTTGTAATTCTATATCACCAGTTTATATGATCTGCTGAAGGATTCTTTAAGAGCTACAGGATTCATTCGCTTCAAGCCATTGTTAATCTTTGACTTTTGTTTACATACTGGTAGTTCTGTCAATACAAGGCCCAAGAGACACTCAGTGTAGAGCGTTACAGAGTTATTGTAAGGAGAGGGGAAGGATAAAGTGAGAAGTGTACATTATAAGGACATGTAGGATAGATATCAGCTGACACTGGACCAGGATTGTAGTTGTCAGGGAAAGCATCTCCTCGGCAGTTACTTCTACAAAGTAATGGTTCTGAGACATTGGTTGTATACAGCTGATAGTTTAAGTAGATTGTGTGTGTGTTTTTTTTTTTATTGTGAGTGTGTAGCGCCAGAATATAGCGTTGGATGAGTGATGAATTTTCGTTCGTTTGAAGCCATTTTTAATATTTGATCTGAGAAAACACTTTGTATACAAGTGATATTTTAAACAAATGATGAGGTTTTTGGTTGTGATTGTCTAGCGCCATCATATAGGTTTTGTATTAGTGATGAATTTTCATTCGTTTGAATATATTTTTAATCACTGATCTGCTTGTATATAGCTGATCAGTTTAGATATTTCTGAACATACATGAACACTATGCGTGACATCCATATGAAAGTAAACATCTGATGAGGTTATTCAAGGACATTTACTCGGGATCTCAGGTTAATATTTTGGTTTTATTGTATTTACGCTCCTTGAAAGTAAATTCCTTTACGGCCACCGATGTTATAACAAATTGAACCTGAATTGAACATGTAAGAAACCCGTGTGGTAATGGTTCGCAAAGCTATACTGGTTGATCAGTATTACTGAGTAAGTACGTCTGATCCTTATTTGATGACCCATAACAAATTCGACATTAAATAACCGAAGTGTTATGTAGTGGTTTCACAGTGGAGGCTTGTATTTGTACTAAGTCGGTCCTAAAATAGGTTCGACGTACAAAACGTTAGGAACTTGATATAATAGGTAATGACGCAGTAATCTAGTTGTGGTGGCTGATACTTTAATATCCAACTAATGGTCGTCAGACATCGACTGACTGATTAAATCACTGCCGACTCACTTGTTACTCTTGCTACTCCTACTTATTATAGGTGGGAGAATCTATTAACAATAGAATAGGTGCGTTTCACTATAACACGAAGAAGGGACGATATATCGTAAAATCAATCAAACAACTGATTGTAAGAATCGCCGTTCCTTTTCGACAGACCAATTGAGTTTTAGTAAATAAAATTAACGACAGGTTGATTAATGGCCAATGTAGACTTTAAGCAACTTAATTTAATTAGAGATGAATTCAAGTTTGTTGTTAGTCTC
This sequence comes from Acanthosepion pharaonis, assembly GCA_903632075.3. NCBI lineage: Eukaryota > Metazoa > Mollusca > Cephalopoda > Sepiida > Sepiidae > Acanthosepion > Acanthosepion pharaonis. Next base: position 764,064 of record CAHIKZ030004581.1, on the reverse strand, counting down.
AACAGAAGAGGAAAGAAATATGTCAAGAAGTACGAAAAATGAATGACTTACAGTGAATTTATAGAAACGAAGAACGGAAAATGATTAAATTAATCGGAACGTAGAGAGACGAAGAGAAAAATTGGATGAATTAATCAGAACATATGGAGACGATTTTCGAAAATGGACGAATTAATTTGAACTCATAAATACGAATAAGGACAAATGAGAGAAAAAAAATCATATGAAAATATGGAGACAATGAATGAATTTGAAAATATAAGAATGACTTGCTGAATCAAGACAAAAAAAGAGGAGACGGCATAAAAAATACGAAAAGATTGATGTAAGAAATATCTGTATATCTGTAAATAAAAAGACCAAGCAAGGGAATTCACAGAATATCTCGACATAGAACCAATGACAGGTACGAAAATTTTATGAAAGAAAGAAAATAAAAGAAACTCCGCGAGGAATTATCTGCCAATGCTTTCTCTTCTAATATTGTCTTTGTTTTGAATGTCATTATTTCGAAGAAATTTTTGTTTAGCCTAAAATTGTATAAGCTCATAAACCAAAATATCTGATTTAAGACAAGAAGACCTTTGCATTCTATTGATGTAAGCAAAGTTTTGGTTTTCTGGGTGAGATATTAGATAAATAATGCAAATGACTAAATAAGGCAAGTTGGTTCCCTGTGCCGCGCTAGGAAATCTTTCTCCCCGGAATCGATCCTTCAAATCTACAAATCAACCTTTCACCCTGTCAAAGAGCATTGAGCCCCTTCTGTTTGCCTCGGGGTTCTTGATAAGATCCAGAGACGGATATGCAATGCAATTGGCCCTGATCTGGCATCTCGTCTGCATTAGCTCTCTCACAGACGTGCTGTCGCCTCTCTCTGTCGTTTTTACAAATACTTTCATGGTAATTGCTCCGATGAGCTGCTCTCGCTGGTTCCCAGGCTTCATGAATTCAAGCGTCCTACGAGGCTGACATCCCGCTCTCACCCTTTCACTGTTGAAACTTTTAAATGTAGCCGTCTCTTCTACTCCAATAGCTTCATATCTCGCACCTCTCGCCTGTGGAACTCCCTTCCTTATTCCTGTTTCCCTGAGAGCTATAATCTCCAACTATTCAAATGTAATGCCAATCGACATCTCCAGTTGCCTTGATCTATCCACTATCCTTCTCTTCATCCTCTATCACTCCTATCTGCTCTCGCTCCAAATCCTGCGTGCTAGTGGCTTCCAGCCTTGCTTGGGGTGAAATGCTTATAAAAAAAAAAAAAAGTATACTTATGCCTCGAGCAAAATCTACATTTCGTCCTTGCAGTAAATAATGTTGCCATATATGGTCTAGTGCCCCCCCTCTGTTCATCTCGAGATTCTCAATAAAACCCAAAGACGAATATACGTGATCGGTCCTGACTTGGCATCTCGACGTGAGGCGGCTTCTCTCTGTCTTTTCTACGAACATTTTCATGGCAACTGCTCTGACGAGCTATTTTCCCTGGTGCCCCTCCTATATGAATTTAAACGTGCTACTAGATTGGCATCTCTGTCTCACCCTTTTACTTAGGTACCTCCACGAGATCGCTAAAAAAAAGAGCATAGCATGATGAAAAAGACGCCAAACTTGACGAAAACAAACTTTTATCGTCTAAATGTTTATTATTAAGAGGAAAGGTCAAAAGTATTTTTTGAGGTATTTTTTCCATTTTTAATCGTTCCTAGCACGTCCGAAATTTTCGTTAAAAAATCTAGTTTTTTTTTTGAGTCAGCAAAATTGACCATTTTTTCCATTTTAAAAAAAAAAACTGGAAATCTGACTTTGAAATTTTTTAAATATCAATTATCATTTTTTCAAAACTTATTTTAAGAAAATCAGAAATTATAATGTTTATTTAAAATATTTTGAACCAAACTTAACTTAGCTTTTGTGCCAAAAAGATGTAATTTGAAAATAAAACAAAGCAGGTCATAAACTTTCGCATCTCTTGACATGTGATGAATGATATATTTACGAATTCCATGAGGCTAATTTGTTCTACGGAAGGAGAAAAGTGAAATAATTTACATTTACGTGAACAAATTATTTACCCCGTTATTTTTAACGAAAACTTTCAGCGGTCTAATTTTTTTTTTTTTTTTTTTTTTGTACTTAGCTTTCACCTTTACGTTTTTGATGCTTTATGAGAAATATATTCTAAAGAAATTAAAATAAAACTGTTAAGAGTGACATTAAATTTCATATCTAATTAATTTATAGATACCTTTCTTATGAAATTTTATCAGAATTGTACATAAAATACTATAATTTTATGTACATTTATTACATTCTACTGTTATTTGTATTTGCATTCATTTTATTATTAATTTTGATATTTCATTTATGGAAAAATGTCGTAACTGAGATTGATATAAAAATAAGATCATATAAATTTCATAAGATGATACTGATACTTGTAGGTACCCTTCTCAGTTGAAATTGAAAAATCAAATTAACTTCTCCACATGTTTCAAAAAGTAAAGGCCTTAACAGCGGAGAACAATGCTTAACTCAAATAACGCAACTTAATTATATTCTGGTTGGTCTTCCGTATTTTATAATTACAGCTCGATTATAAGCACAAAATTACATTTCTTAATTACTGGGGATCTTCTGATTAGTCAAAATGATACAATTTACAACGCGCTAAAAAAAAGATCTATCTCATAAGGACACTTATGAAAGCCGATGCGGCTTTTAACTAATTTTATAATATTTTAACAACTTAAATGTAAAATCTATTATAATTAATGAAATAACAAATAATTGTATTAAAATTCATTTTCATCGAAAAATGTTTTTGCTTTCAGAAAATATTGTCCATATTCATAAAAACAACTAAAAGCAAATAAAAGCATTTGAAATTAAATAATATCTTTGTTTTGTATGTTACAATTCAGAGCTGATTTTCAGGTACTGCGTATCCAATTAAAAATAAAAAAAAAACATGATTTGCATTCCTCAAAGCCCTGTGCTTTTAATTATTGTAATCACTAAAACCGATGCGATCAATTTCTAGTGTTTTCATAAAATTAGTTATGGGGGGGTAATAAATATTTAAAAAAAATATTTCTACCATGACTTTCATAAAAAAAACATATTTATAATAATTTCGATCATCTGTGAATAGTTCCTGAAAGTTTCATTAACATCCGATAATTATTTCTATTTTTGCACGATTTTTCAAATTAATGTGTGTCATACCAAAAAAAACGTGCTAAAAATTGTCTGTTATTTACTAGTTCCGCTGATACAAATAGAAAAAAGGTTTTTTTTAATCAAAATTTAGAATGTTCTAAAAAGAAGGGAAATTTTTTAAAAATAATTTAAAAAAAACTTTGGTCTTTCCTCTTAATAATAACATAAGCATTTAGACAATAAAATTTTGTTTTCGGCAAGGTTGGCGTCTTTTTCATCAAGCTATGCTCTTTTTTTAGCGATTTCGTGGAGGTACCTACTTTTACTGTTGAAACAGTTAAACGTAACCACCTTTTCTACTCCAACAGCTTCGTCTTGTGCACTTCCCGACAGTGGAACTCCCTTCCTCTTACTTGATAACTACAATCTTAAAAAATATGGTGTCAATCGACATTTTCTGTTGCCTTGATCTTGATCTCCGTTCTTCTCTTTATCCTTTCCCCAAACACTCTTCTTTTGTCTTACTTTCACTCTCTGTAACCCCTTGCGGGCTAATGGCACGCCCACCTTACCTAAATGCCTAAAAAATATTAAAATTTTTTTTAAAAAACCGCTTGTGAGAATTACAATAAGGTCAGAGGTCGCAATAAATATTACAATTTTGGAAATGCGCTAGAATTTCAGGACAGAAGGGAGTTTCATGAAAAAGTTGGAAAAAAAACTATAAAATAAAAGGTAAATATAGAAATGAAGGAAAATTTTTGTATACAAGAGAGAAAAAAAGACGCTTAATGGATTAGATAAGAAAAGGAAGAAACTAAATCAAAATATGGAAAGGAACGCATTGGTTTAGTGATGCAAGAAGACAGAAAACAAAACAAAAAAAAAGCAAAGGAAAATTAAAGTAGGAATTGCAGTATTAGTCCCATGATTCGATGTAGTTGTTATACCTATTCTATTGTAATATACTCTCCCACAGATAATAAGTAGTAGTAGCAGTGGCCAGTTGGGCTCAGTGGTGTTTAGCGAGTCAGTCGATATCTGACATTGAAGTACCAACCATCACAACTAGATTGCTGCGTCATTAACTCTTATTTCAAGATCCTAAGGTTTTATACGTCGAACCTAATTTAGGACGACTTATTGAAATACAAACCTCCACTGTGAAAACTACTCTACAACAGTAGTCATAGGGCTCGTTGCGCAGTTGAGCACCTTGCCAGTCATACGTAACGCGTTTTAGCCAAAGTTGACATGGCGAAACCCATCTCTTTCCATGTCAGAATACTGCTGATTTCTTTGAAGACTCGTCTTGGTCACAGACAAGTAGCTGTTGATTATATTGAGAGAACCCTCCGCTATGACCCTTGTCTTACAATTGACCCGTGAATGTTGAAAGAAAGAAGAAATAAATTTAAAAAATGTAATAAGATTGAATAGAAGGAAAGATATTTCGAAGATAAATGTTATATTTTAGTGGATACTCGTGTTTGAATAGACGTCCACTTTTTGTTTTGTTTTTTGGGGTTTTTTTTTGTTTTTTTTAATCGTCAATTGCATCTAGCGTTCAAAGAGAGCACCACAGACCATTACGGTTCATTTATCCTTTTAAGGAATGGACATCTTCATGTTCGAATCAAATTGAAAGTCCATATGTGTTAACTTTATTTTCGTAAGAAGTTAATTTTTAAGGAATTCAGGGACTTTATTTTTAATCCGAGATTACTTCTATTACGTAATCGTGGGTTAGTAGTTACTTATGGTTGAGTACTTGCTCCGTTTTTAAAGAGCCTCAAATGCGTCTACCTGCCTGTGCATTTGCGAGGCTTCTTAAAGAAAATATGCACTTCAGATTGGTTCAAAACTTTGTCTCCATTTGTTGGGAAAATCACCGTCTGATCCGATGTGTTTGAGACTAATCGGCCAAATATCACATCCCAATACGGTTAAATTAGTCTTGTGCAAATCTTCACGTTCAGATGTTCTCGAAATATCAGACCCGCTCAGTTTTGTATCCAAAACATAAACAAAGCAATTTATGTTGAATAAATGCATTTAGGACAATGGCTGAAAATGTTGGTTTGTGAATTTGGTGACATAATAATTGTGAGTTCAATCCCTGGCCGGCGCAGTGTGTACTTGGACACTCAGCAGTATTAAAAATAAGAACTAGACAAGATGTCCCTAGAAATGAGTAGTGGAATGGGAACAGTCTACCCCTATAGATTAAATAAAGGGTTCATTTCTGAATTCCCTGTAGTTTACCCAGATCAATATACACTGGATGAAAGCTGGAGGTCTGACACATTGTGATACCAAAAGCAAAGATTAGTTCGACTGTAAATAATGATGATTCCTTGTCCCAGAAATTCAGACAGAGATTTTATTTTAATCCGACATTATTTCTTAAGTTCCTTATAAGTATTAATTAAATTATGCCAGTCTGGCACAGGGCAAGAGAATGAGAGTACTATACATCAGGAAATATAATACGAAATTTATTTGAAAACGAGTGCGAGTTGACGAATAAATAAACTTAGTTTAATCAAACAAAATACTAAAGTGGGACACCTAGTAAAATTTCGACCCTACGAACATTCTGTGTTAGGAATTTACTAATTGCAACTCCATGGAAATATTTACTAAACTAAACTGCTCGAGCAGTTCCAAGCCTGAGAATCTCACTTGGTATTATCAGCCTGGGGTTGGGGGCTTGATCGTAGTGTTTGGCACTGTTAAGAACATAAAAACCATACCAAAGGATGACCCCACCAAACATTCGGAAGGCATAGCACGAAGACAAAAGACGTCGTGATCAAGGTTTTAAGCTAATTGACTTGTTAAATTAGCCATTATGCCAAATCATGTACTCTCTCCCAAGGCTTGCTCGGCATAGTTTTAGCATCTGATTGGCTCTGTGGATATGACTGGGCAGTTGTCTTCGACGGAGATTTGCTAGCCACATTAAATGACGGGTGCTGAAAAATTCTCGTCCCAATCCAAAAAGCCCTCCCAAAATAATCCTGATGTTAAATCATTTCGTATGATTTAATCACACACACACACACACATATATATATATATATATATATATATTCAAATGCATAAATATAAATAAATGTACGAGTAAGTGTTCAAATTTCAACACTTCTGGTGTCTTATCAAGTGATGGTGTTGATATATATATATATATATATATATATATATATATATCAACACCATCACTTGATATATATATATATATCAACACCATCACTTGATAAGTCACCAGAAGTGTTGAAACAAGATCACTATTTTTGTAGTGATTTTATAACATTTTTATGTTATAATTTTTGAATAAGTGATTATATATATATATATATATATATTGTTCATGCGTTTCCACAGTTTTCATCCGATTTCGATGAAGTTTGTTTTGTTTGATAGATAATTATTTAGTGCTGGTTTTGTGTCCAATTTACATATTCCTCTTCCCTTGGACAACCGTTCAATCTCTCAAGTGAGGTTACTTTTTCCGTTGCATAAAGCCTACTATTACAGTTTTAAGGCTTTTCTTTCATTGTCGTTTATAGACGTTTCCAATTTAATTTTTTTTGTACTGCCAGTTTTTGCGTTGCATTCACCGTAGTAATAAGTAAGCTTGCTTTTTTATTACTCAACATTTATTTTCCCCACCTTTCCTGAAGTTATTCAAGCTTAGTGATCCCTGTAGCTTTACAGCGTTCTCTTCTGGTATTTGCCCACGCATTCCATTTGACAATTCATACTTGCCTAAAAGATGCCACCAAAGAAAAGAACTTTCCTAGATCGCAAAACCACTGCCGCCAGGTGTGCCATGCGAATAAGATATAACGAATCGGATTTAGAACGTTCAGTTTGCCTGTCTCAAAATGCCTCTGATAATGCTTCAAACAGAGCCACTGAGTACGAAGATCAACGTAGCCATCGGCTTTCCAGAAGGACATACCTAAACGCTTCTGCGCACGAGGCTGAAAATGATGATCAAAGGACTCAACGGCTGAGGAGAAACATCTGTTCAACTATTGCTGAAACAAGATGGAGAACGCAAGAACGGCCCTTTTTCAGGGCCACTCCCCATTCAAATTGTTAACAATTTGGGGAAGTGCATTATTTTCACCTAATTGTTGTTATTAATATTGATTTTCGGGTGGGCTAACTTTAAACTTAAATTGTTCCAACTGAACTGTAAAAATTCCCAGTAATGAAAGACCCAGACGAAGACAGCTTATACTGCTAGTACGTCGAATACGACGGGAGAGTCCACCATATATATATATATATATATATATATTACAATGAATCATTCAGACAAAAAGTAAATTAGTAAAGTTAATGATATATAATGCTGAAATCTCTTCGCTAACAAAATTTTTAAAATGCATTAACCTACCAATCACTCGATAAAAGTTATGATCCTTGTTTTTTAAAAATTATAAGCTGCATAACCTATTTGTTAAATACGCAAGTACTTTTGACTGTACATTCAGTCATCTTCAGGAATTAAAATTATTTTGTTTTTGGTAAAATTCAGGAAGCATCCGAGACGAAAAAATATAATGCGAATCGAAATATGTTTTTTGAAATCTGTTATTGATAACGGTTACAAACTTTTGAAGCGTGCAGTCGCAACGCTAAGGTTGAATTTTTTGAAAATTTAAGCGAGTGCGTTTTTTACTAATATGGCAATTTGAGAATTTTTTGTTGTAGGAGTTTATCAGTCAATGTGGCATGAACTAAATAATTCACTAAGTAGAGTAATGTCTCAGTTTCTATCCCGAAAATTTGCACATCAGATCAGTTCTTTTAAATCAAATATGTGGTGCAGTTCAAGTTATATTACAATGAATCATTCATAGAAAAAGTAAATTAGTAAAGTTAATGATATAAAATGGCGAAATCCCTTTGCTAACAAAAAATTTTAAAATGCATTAACCTACCAATCACTCGATGAATGTTATGATCCTTGTTTTTTTTAAATTATAAGCTGTATAAGGTCTTTCTTAAATACATAAGTACTTTCGTATATATATATATATATATATATATATATATATATATATATATATATATATATATATATAATGAATAAAAATGACAATAGGAAAACTGGTAATTGCTGACGCGTTTCGTCCAATGTGGACTTTATCAAAGCAAAATACGAAAATGAAATTAAATGAACAACGTAACTAATAAAAACAAAACAGAATGTACCTAGCAACTGGAATGTAGAGAAACGCTATTTTCATATTTTTTAAATGAGAAATAACGTCAGAGATTGTCACGTGTGGAGAATATTGTCATTATATCTGTGTTGATGTATTCAACCATTTTCTTTCGATTTTATGAATCTGTTGTGCATGTTTTGTTTGTAAGAGCATTAATTTTGTTAAGAAAGGTGAAATAGGGAAAAAAAGCCTGGGCGTAAATTGATATTTGGATAATTTTCTATGGCGGCACTCTCCAAAATTTTCCTTCTGAGTGAGTGATTTTCTTTTTTTTTTGAGTGTAGCATTTTTAAAATCAAAATTATGGTTGTATTTATTTCTATGTATTACTATTGCATTAGCTAAGTTGTTTTTTGAGGTCTCTTTTGTGCTCATAAATGCGTTTTTCAAACTTCTACTTGTTTCTCCAATATATTGGGAGGAGTAGTTTTGGCAATTTATTTTATAAATGCCTGCTTCAGAAATATTAGTGCTATTATTGTTTGAAGATCTTAGTATATCTATAATGGTTTTGGAGGTGTTTGTGACTATTTCAAGATTATTTAGATGGGATAGGTTATTCTGGATCGTGGACGTGGCAGAATTGGTCGGTAGTATTATGTATCTGTTTTCATGTGATTTACTATTGCGGATTGTATTATTAGTTTTGTTTCGTTTGTAATCCAATTACCTATATCTACACACAAAATTATAAAACTGTGCCAACTAATTACCAAGCTATGCTTCTTTACTTTTAATAACCAACATTACAGACAGAAATTTGGTTTGCCAATGGGATCTCCTCTCAGCGGCGTTCTTGCATGTCTATTTTTAGAATTTCTAGAAAGTGACTCATTCAAAAATATTCTCCCTACAAACTCTTCATATTTCAGATACATAGACGACTCGTTATTAATAATTCCAAAAAACACCAATTTAACGGATCTTCTCTCAAACTTAACAACATTGAACCTACAATAAACTTCACTCTCTCGAAACTGAAACCAACTACACTCTTCCGTTCCTGGACATTTTGTTAATTAGAAATAACAACGAACTCAATTTTGACGTTTACAGAAAGGCTACAAACAAAATGATCTCATCAGCTTCTACTCAAACCACCCTTCAAAAATTAAATCTGGAATTATTATAGGTTTCTATCTAAGAGCATTAAGAATCTGTAGTCCTCAATATTTATTTAAAGAAGAAACATACATAGAAAACACATTCAAAAACCTACAATACCCATATCATTTCATCCACAATGCAAGAAGAAAGGCATACAAAATATACAAACGAAACAAAACTAATAATACAATCCGCAATAGTAAATCACATGAAAACGGATACATAATACTACCGACCAATTCTGCCACGTCCACGATCCAGAATAACCTATCCCATCTAAATAATCTTGAAATAGTCACAAACACCTCCAAAACCATTATAGATATACTAAGATCTTCAAACAATAATAGCACTAATATTTCTGAAGCAGGCATTTATAAAATAAATTGCCAAAACTGCTCCTCCCAATATATTGGAGAAACAAGTAGAAGTTTGAAAAAAACGCATTTATGAGCACAAAAAGACCTCACAAAAAACAACTTAGCTAATGCAATAGTAATACATAGAAATAAATACAACCATAATTTTGATTTTAAAAATGCTACACTCATAAAAAAAAAAATCACTCACTCAGAAGGAAAATTTTGGAGAGTGCCGCCATAGAAAATTATCCAAATATCAATTTACGCCCAGGCTTTTTCCCTATTTCACCTTTCTTAACAAAATTAATGCTCTTACAAACAAACATGCACAACAGATTCATAAAATCGAAAAAAATGGTTGAATACATCAACACAGATATAATGACAATATTCTCCACACGTGACAATCTCTGACGTTATTTCTCATTTAAAAATATGAAAATAGCGTTTCTCTACATTCAGTTGCTAGGTACATTCTGTTTTTGTTTTTTATTAGTTACGTTGTTCATTTAATTTCATTTTCGTATTTTGCTTTGATAAAGTCCACATTGGACGAAACGCGTCAGCAATTACCAGTTTTCCTATTGTCATTTTTATTCATAATATTGTCTTCTCTACCGATTAAATCGGAGAAATTTTCATATATATATATATATATATATATATATATATATATATATATAAACTTATCTCACTAAACCAGGAATAAAACAAACAAATAGAGCAACAAAGACCAAATTAAATATTTTATAGCCTACATATGTACCGCAGGCGTTGCAGCACTAGTGAAACCATCCAGATTCGAGCATGATTTGAATCAAGAGTTTTCCTTCTCCTAGACTGGTTGCCACTCAAGGTAAGAGAGCCCAGCCTGCGGCATTATTTAACCGATAGTTGGAAGATAGATTCATGCCAATTCCAAGGGCATTAGCGTGACATGAAAGATATGAAATCTACCGGAATTTTCTCTTTCAGCGTCGATAACAGCTGTACTAGTCACATACGTATTGGCTTAACATTACACTAGGAAAAAAATACGTTGGATACGGCCGTCAGTTACTGGACACTAGTTCATTGACCTCTGCTCTGTGAGACCACACCTTAAATATTTGCAAATCTTAGCTTAAATTGGCGCAGTAAAATAAAAGCGGGTTCCTTAGTAAACTTCAGTTTATCTACTGTAGTAACTGTCGTTTCGATATTAATAACTGTTCGTTCTTATTTGTGTGAAATAAAAACGAACTTTATACATTTTATTCACCATTGGATAACAATTGATAGAGCGTGACCAGTGAATTACTGGTAGATTAATAGTTCGATAGAGAATATGTAAGAATGCCTGACAGCCATCTTAAAAACCTTTTCCTTTTCTGTTGTCTTAGAGAATTCCGATCAAGCTTGCCATATAGTTATGACGTCTGTCTGAACAGTAACACTAGATACAAAAGAGTGGCTGGCACCCGATGAGAATGGAATTCGCCACTTTTTCTGGAGACGGCTTTGTTAACAATGACATGAGGCGCTAAGGAATATATTTATAATTAACAAAATTGGAAAATATCAACAGAATCATTAAGTATGTGGAATTTTTTTTTTAAATTTGTAAGGATAGCAATGTTTAGATTTGGCAAAACAGTGCGAAATAAAACATCGAAGGAAATTGGAGATGAAGCCAGCGGAAATTAGTTCTGGGAAAAAAAATGAAGGATAAGGAAACAGAAGACAGATGGATATTATTTTAAAATGATGCCTCATCATTTATCCAAACAAATTACATATGCATATTCTTCTCCTCTTTGTTAAATCGGGTGTCATTATTTTCTAAAGTTTAGAAATAACCCGGTATTTTAACAACATCTCTACCGTTTTATAAAAAAATGTTTTATTTTGTCTTTGTTTTTATTATTTGTTCGTTTTATACTTAATTCCCCTACATTTTTCCTGTTTTTTTTCCCTAAATTTTAAAGTTTAAAGTTACATGTTGTATGGATTTCTCAAGATGAGGATCCTAAACTTAATAGCCGTTTATAAGAGATGATAAATGCCTAAACAATACATTTATATATATATATATATATATATATATATATATATATATATATATATATATATATATAGAGAGAGAGAGAGACATACACTTATTTTCTGTTTATGCATTATTTTTATAGATACAAAAATTTAACATTTATATTTCAGGAAATGCTCTGTTTATAATAAACATGCATTTACCGACCTGAATGTACGAGAAATTTCAGAAAATATGTGTCCTCCGACAGGAATCGAACCTGTATTCTACAGGAAACCGTCTTATGGCCTGAAGTACTATAGCCTGACATGCTATACCATTTAGCTACAGAGGAAGCGTCTGGTTAGCACGGAAAAATTACTGTTCTTAAGCTACAAATTTCCCATTTCTCAAACGCTCATATCTGACTGACAATTATTTTAATACACACACATTCACACACACATATATATACATATACATATATATATATATATATATATATATATATATATATATATATATATATATATATATATGGGAGCAGGACCAAGTGGTTAAAACGTTCTCTCCCATTTTGATGATATCGCCAATGTTCGACACCTTTCGAAAGTGCCCGAAAAGAATGGGTCAACCCGAAACCTTGTTAGTGAAAGTGAAATTACATAGACGGAACCGTTCGGAAGCTTCCAGTGTTTGTGCTAGCTCAAAATCACCAATGAATATCAAAAAAATGGATCATGCCATTGATTATACGCTCTCTCCCAGAAACAGTAACTATGGTCCGCTCACCGTAGTTGCATTATAAAACACGAGTGGACTGTCATAGGGATTTGCTTGCCGCCATACAGAGACGGCTGCTCGGAAACGATTAGTCGCCGTCCATAGCATAGCTGTGTGCGTGCGTGCGTGCGTGCGTGCGTGCGTGCGTGCGTGCAACTAAATCTGACCACACATGAGTATTTATTTTAGAAGTTCTTCGTCTGCTCAGGAATATTTTCATCACCCCCCCTCTTATATGAATTCGTCTCTGTAAACCATTACCCACTCTCATTAGTTATATAAAAATACATACTTTCATGGTAATTGTTCGGTTGAGATCTTCGCTGTGACACCCAGACTTTTTTTTTTTTAATTTAAGCGCAGTACTCGATCGGCGTCATGTTCTCATCAATTTACAGTTGAGCTGGTTAAATGTAGCCGTAAGTTCTATGCTAATAGTGTCTTTTCTCACACTTTTCACTTGTGGAACTCCCTTCCAGCTCCATGCTTTCCAGCCAACTTTAATATCCAAAAATTTAAATTCAATATCAATCACTATCTACTGTCCGCCTGATTACTCTTTTCTCTTCCCACTCATTAGTAATATTTCTGTTCCTAATTCTTTCACCTCCAATAACCTCTTATGTCTCAGTGGCTTTATTGCCTTGCTTGGAAATCGATTAAAAATATCTTTCTTAGATTTTATCATACCTGTGAAGACAATTTTATTTAACCTAAGATATTATTAGATGTTACCAGAGGCCTTTTTTCTTTTTCATTCTTTTTTCGCTTTCTTTATTCTTTTTTGCTTTTTTATATTTTTTTATTTATTTATTTTTTATTATACTGTTTAAAACGGCTTTATTCTCTGAAACGCTTCACACACAACTAACAGCATTATAATCCAGTGCTGCACATAAATACTTATTTATTGAGCGTCCTGGGTAAGATGTTAAACTACATCCACGTCCTCGGTAAGACGATAAACTACGTCCAGCAGCAAGGCCTCTGATCAAGAGGTTTTGAGGAGCGTGGAACCACCTCACCTGGGTGGTAGCACCTGTTAGGGTCCCAGCTATGGGCAAATAGTTAACTATTACCAGCAATACTTTTTGAAGAAATTATTACTAGCAATACAATTTTAAAGGAAGGTTATTACCAGAAACAGATTTTTGACAAAACAAAATATTACCAGCAATAAAAAATTTTGTCAACATTAAATAACCCATTGAGGTTGATATGCCGTAAAACAAAATAAACGAAACTAAACCAAAGAATACATATTGTATTCATACAAATCTATCCTAAAAATTTTGTCGGCATTAAATAACCCATTGAGGTTGATATGCCATAAAATAAAATAAACCAAACCAATCTAAACCAAAGAATACATATTTTATTCATACAAATCTATCTTAAAAATGTTGTCGTCATTAAATAACTCATTGAGGTTGATATGCCATAAAACAAAATAAACCAAACCACTCTAAACCAAAGAATACATATTCTATTCATACTAATCTATCCTAAAAATGTTGTCGGCGTTAAATAACTCATTGAGGTTGATATGCCGTAAAACAAAAATAAACCAAACCAAACTTATTTATTAAGTATTCATACTGAGAAATGTAGAACTGGTACGAAAAAAAGAGCATTAAAATCCTAAAAAGGCGCGTCACATCATCTGTAGATTAAATAAATAAATAAAAATATTAACATAATAAAAAAATAATTTATTTCACTGGCGAAAGCCTGTCCTAAATTTAAAACCCAGCAGTAGTGATTGAACATATGATCTCTAGATAAATAACTTCCTTTAAAATGTCTAATGGTGGTACTTTGGAACCTTGAACTTTAGATCAGTTCTTTTACAATAATGATTTGGGTCTCAGAAATCCTCGGCAAAAATATGCTGAAGAAATGTTTTTCTAACACACAGTAGCCATTGGTTTGATTCTATTCCATATTTGTGTCTTGAACTCTGGTCCAAAAAACGAATACGTGGACATGGTTAAATGTAATTGGCAGAAATGCCCATCAAACAGAATTGACAAAGTTTGCAATATAAAATAAGAGAAAGAAGAGAAAAGAACAAAAAATAATACTGAGCAAACAATACAAGGTAACAGCAATAAGGCAAAGCAACAGTAAGTTCACAAAAAGGTCTACAAACAAAGAACGGTGTTACCATACAAAATAGACAAGCGATCGTAGCGTTCTGGCTTCAAGACAAGAAAGAACAGAACTGAATTTGATTAGACGAAGAAGCGGCTTATTTTATTGATTAGGGGAAAAAATCCCAGCATGCATTTTTGTGTTGTCTATAAATTTGGCGAGAAGAAAGTTTTTTGCAGTTATTCCCTGTAATGCACCTAGTTAGGATTTCATAGAGAATTTGAGGTATTATGGTGGACGTAGTAAGAAAGATAAAAGTGAATGTGTCGTTTTGGTGATAGGACTATTGTTGGTATGTTTGGGCCCGTGTCTGTGACTAGCTAAGTTTAGAATTAAGACAAAAGAAGACCGTCCTTCCCCAATCCCCTTTTTGGGCCTTGTGCCACATTTTGTACATAAGTACAAATAAATATCTATTCCCTGTAAATGCTTCTTGATTCTATCTATCGATAGAATACAGCGGCTGCTCTTATTATCTTGAGTGGTTCCTACTAACATTATTTTGTTTTCGTTTTGTCTTTGGTTGAAGAAGGTTTGAGTTTCTTGTCGGGGTTCATATCCCCTCCCCATCATTTTATGTTTCACGAAATTTATATATATATACGAACTTTATAATTTTTTAATTCATGGGGTGTTTTGTAGACCCTTGTGAATATGTGGTGTTGTGGTGTGTGTAGGATTGAAAGATGATGGATGAATTCTTGTGGTGAATGTGTAATTGTAATGAATGAATGGGTCATGATTGTGGTTAACTAGGAATAGGATAGCTAGTGAAAGACCAGCCTTCTCCACACTCCCCCTTTTGACCTTGTGCCACAATTTTTTTTTTTTTTTTGTTGTTGTTTTGTTTTTTTGTTTTTTTAAATAAATATCTTCCCTGTAATTGAAATCAACAATTTTCCAACCATTTCTGTGATCCATAATTTTACTTATTCCTTCATTTCTGATTCTACTGTTGTCGGAGCTGATCACTAAAGCTTCTTAATGGTCTACATTGTTCCATAATATGGACGAGCAAAATATGATTTCCAAAAGTTAAACAAAGTATTAAAAAAGAGAAAAATTAGTTAGAAACAAACAAAAGACTAGGGCTGAGGAGCTATCTAATATAAATCCGCCTATATGGTTGTGAATGCAGGATAATTTCCTCGCAGATGAAGAGGATACTTGAGGCAACAGATTTGATTCTACAGAAGAATACTGACAATGCCAGGGACGACATATAGGAGCAACGAAGAAATTTTAAGGAAGATAGAAACAAAAAACTTATATTTAGAATGTGAAACATCCTTTGCTACATTTAATTAATGATGACCATCGTTCATTTTCATCACAATTCTTGCTAAGATTGGAGAGTAATTAAACATTCTTATTCTTATGTAGAGTCCAATAATGTTATGAAATCCTCGGAGAATTCCAATAAGATATGTCATCACTTCTATGATACAACGTTTCAAAGCTTAATCTAACAAGTGAACAATTTTGGTGTTACACCCGGCATATATATATATATATATATATATATATATATATATATGTATATATGTGTGTGTGTGTGTGTGTGTGTGTGTTTGTGCGCGCGCGTTTGTTTAATGAAATATACAATTCCACTAAATATGGCAGAATACAGCGGTTACGGGTCCCATGATTAAAATCGACGCTTTCTTCAATTTGAAAGAAAATCAGAATTTATTGTTCTTACAGCCAAAATAATATTGATATTTTCTGATGTGTAGAAATAAATCGTTAGGGGTGGCGGTGATGTGGTTAGAGAGAGAGAGAGAGAGTTAGAAAGAGAGAGGAGGTGGGAGAGAAAGTTGAAATAAAGCAACCTGTTGAAAATGCAATATTGATTATCAGCTTTTTTGTATGCATTCGTATAATTAGGCTTACGGCTGCCCGTACAATCATCGAAGTTAAGCAATATCGAGCCTGATCAGTACCTAGAGGAGTGACCGCTTGGGAATACCAGGTGCTGTAAGCTTAGATGTGCTTGTGATGTAGTAGATAATACCCATGAATTTTTAATCGGACGAGCCAAGTTCCAATATATTCACTTACGCGCAAATACCCTTGGGAAAGTGGTGAAACCACTTTTTCTCCCTCCTAGCTACGGGTTAATTAGTACGACTTGAATAACTAAACCATTTTTTATCTCCAAAAAATAATTCTTGCAATCTAAAAAATTTTTCTGTTTTTAAATATTCATGAAAGGGTTGATAAGCCGTAGGAAACGAATCAATCAATCAAAAAATTATTTTGGGGCCACCTTTTTTTGATTACAATAACTGGTTGATATCATTATCCATGCTATTTCATAAACGGCTTCTGGCTGTCTCTTTGAAATTTTGCGAGATGGACATGCATTACTAAATGTCTATTACAATGTTTAAGTAGATTTAATTTTCATAAAATGAATTTTGAATGCTTGGATGTGTGGGTGGTGTAATGGAAAACGACTCGAAAATGTTAATTGGAGAGCCGAGTTCCAATCCCGTTTGCTTTTGTTACATTCATTTACGCGTAAATACCCTTAAGAAAGTTATGAATCCACCTCCTCTCCTTCAGCTATGGGCTAAATAGTAAGACTTTTATCACTAAAACCATTATTAAATAATTGAAGGCAAAATATTAAAATTTCAGCATTAAAGAAAAAAAACTATAGAGCTTGATATGCCGCTAAATAAAATAAAAATTTGTATAATCGTATTTGGGGCTGCCGATTAATTAGATATAGAAGTAGGGGTTGCATAATTAAACGGGCGCAGATTGTCGAAGAATGTCAGTTTTCTTCGGTATTCAGTTGACTTTGGAAATAAGAAGTGATTTGTCCTATGGTTGATTCTGAGTAGTTAACGTGTGTCAGGTGGTCTTCGAAAACATCTCTTATTAGCTTTAATGTCATCTTCGTGTTGCCGCTTCTGATTGTACAGGTTGTCATTTGGGCGTGCCCGAATCGACACATATTCATCTTTCTTCATCTCTGATGCTTGTTTGAGTAACGTGGTGAATAATGTTATTGTTTAATAATAATACAGAAATTTCAGTGATCAAGTAAGCTGACTGAAGATTTTCCGAAGATCCAATCTGCTTATAGTCAAATGCCTTTGACAAGACGTCAAATATGAATTATAGCGCCCTTTGTTTACAACTGATGACGTTTTATACTCTGCCTCTCACGACGCTCTCCCGATATTATCTTAAAGGAAAACTTACTTTATTTACATTCCGACCAATGTCCTCATTTTTATTGTTATCACAAATTATCTACCGTCGTGTCCTCCGGCATTTTAAATATATATATACTTACTGGAGAAGGTACTGTAGGGTAATGGATAGTGGTTCGGATTGAGGAATCGGAGAGTCGATTTCGAATTCCAGTCGGGCCCATTACATTCACTTAGGTGTTAATACCCTTGGGAAAATATGGATACTCTTCTCCCCCACCTAGCAGAACAAACTAGGTTCTATAGCTTTGGGTGGCAAACGGGCTAGGAGGAGTTCACGCTGAATTCAAAACCGGCCTCTTACCCAAGAAACACCACTTCTACTACAACCCAGATGGGTGACGGGATCTATATATACTGGACTCTTCCGTCGTTTTCCGACGTATTAGGGTCAATCAGCTTAGTTCGAACCAACAGCCAGACAACCCGTGCATATCATTTGATTAACGTGGTGAAGGTTTCGGTAGAGACAACCACACTTTTTGAATGGACCGAGAACAGTAGAACTGTCACACAGTATCCCACAATGCCCCAAACGATCGTCTGAATGTTTTGAATTCAGACTTGTCCTTCTCCTAAATCTCGTTAAGGCTATAGGACCCAATCTGCCTTGCTATTTACCCATAGCTGAGTAGGAGAATAGATGGATTCATATATTTCCCAAAGGTATTTCGACCGGAATACGTACTTGGCTTTCCGAGCCGCTATCCATTAATCCAGTGTGCATCCATCTACCATTTATATATATATATAAATTTAAGTCTACCATTCGTTGATGCTTTGAATATTATTGCTGCCACATCTGGTCTTCTGCATCTGCTATATATTCTGATTCTTTATAAAATCCAGAGAAGAATCTGCAATGTTATTAATCCTGACCTGGCATCTCGGCTTCAGTCACTTTCCCATCACCCTAACGTAAGTTCCTTGTGCCTATTCTCTAAATACTTCCATGATATTTATTCTGATGAACTTTCCTCTTTAACTCATAGACTTTATGAATTTAATTGCAGTACTATTTTGGCGACAATGTCTCATCACTTCACAGTTGAAATGGCGCGATGTTACCGTAGGTTCTATGCTAACAGTTTCTTCTCTCGCACTTTTCGCTTGCAGAACTCTCGTCTGGCTTCTTGCTTTCTAGTCAGCTTTGATTTAAAATATCTAAATGCAATGTCAATCGTTATCTTGTCTTCTTAATTCCTGTTGGTTTATTGTTTGCTCAGCTTAATAACCTTTTCTTTTTCTCATATTCTCTAATACACAGTTATCACCCCCTTGCGTCTGAGTGGCTTTATCGCCATTGTCTAAGATTATCGTTTATCCTACAAAATAGTTCATCCGCACTTTGACAGATCTCACCATTTTTTTTATTCATTTAACTCCAATGAAATGAATAAAAAAATGGTGTGATCTGTCCAAAGGCGGTTGAACTACTTTGTAGGATAAATGATCATCTTAGACAATGGCGTAAACTGGGCTCGATAGCTATGCAGACGGAAGAAAACTGCCAGGGGCGATTGTTCCGCCGACTGAATCAACATTCACGAGTCTGCAACCAAAGTGAGCCTTCAAGCCAGAAGGCAATCGGCTTGATCTGGAGAGGAATGGACTCCGCCATGTTTACTTGCATTGATGAGTAGATGTTTGGCAGAACCGGGATTAGGAGAGATATTAAAAAGAGAAACATTGATAAGAAATTAGGGTGATTAATGATCGCCCAGATTCGGAAGGGATATGATACATTTTTTCATCGGAATCACCCCCAAGCAAGGCAGAAATGCCACTAAAACACAAGGGGTTACTGGGTGTGGAAGAATTAGGAATAGAAACATTAACGATGAACAAAAAGAGAAGAGAGTAATTACATGGACTGTTCCACAAGCGAGAAACTGTTGGCATAGAATTTACGGCTACATTTAGCCGGATCATGTGTAAATTGATGAGATCTTGACGCCAGTCTAGTGCTGCACTCAAATTGAAAAACTCTAGATACCATAGCGAGAGCTCATTCGAACAATTAAGAGGAAAGTATTTATAGAAAAGACATAGAGAGGCAACCTGACGGCGGTAGAAAAGTGATTGAAGCCGAGCCGCCAGATCAGGACCGATAATATTGCAGATTTTTCTTTGGCTCTTATCAAGGTCAATATCAGGGACACCGGACCATATGTAACAGCAATATGATAAGCATGGACGAATGGTAGACTTATAGATATGTAAGATAGATTCTGAAGAGAAAAATTGTCTCGTCCGCCATAGTAAACCAACTTCCTTAGCATCTGACCCAGCAATATATTCAATATAGTATTTCCACTTCCCATATCAGCAGAGAACCTGAGCCCAAGAATGCACAAGTCACTTTACTGGAGGATAGCATCAGCCATGATGATGGAAGGCAGCAAGGGGTCTCTTAGATAATTAATGGAGAGAAGTTTAGTTTGGATGCGTTCAAATTAACAAGCCATCTTTTGCCCCAGTTAACTACGGACTTGACGTCTTTTTGGACATCGGCTGCCATTTTGAATTTGTCAGACTGATAAGCCTTACTATCGAGGCAGGAGTAAATTGTTGTGTCGTCAGCGTAGATACCAAGTTGAGAGATGATGTCATCAGGAACGTCACTAATGAATATTTACAATAGAGTAGGACCAAGTATGGAGCCCTTGGTGAGGAGAGGGTCACCTGCGTTCGTACGAAAGTGGCCGTTCAGGATAGCTCTCATTTCACGATTTGAAAGGAAAGTGTGGATCAGTTCAAAAAAGTGTCTGGAGACACCGTAACTTTTCAACTTGAGGAAAACACCTGAATGCCAGACCCAATGCAACATCCCGGGCTTCACTGTTTTTATATCTAGAGTATGAGAAACTCTTTCTGTAAATATCATCAGTACATCGGCAATTGACCTGAAGAAACGACAACCATAATGCTTGTCTGAGAAAAGGACCTGCGATGAGAGATGATGAACGAATTCTTTATTGATTAGGGTCTCTAAGAGTTGTCAAAAAGACGTAGAAGGCTAATAGACCAATAGTTGGAAGGGTCGGACGTCTGACCAGAGTTCTAAAAAAACTGGGACAGCGGATGATGACTTCCTGCAAGTAGGAAAACGGGGGACAGTGAGGCATTTATAAAGTTTAGAAAAAACAGGAGCTAGTTCAGGAGTACACTTCTTAATGACTGTTACAAGGATATAATCGTGTCCACTTGCTTTGTGAGGATCTAGATTAGAGATGATATCAGAAACCATGTAAGGGGTTACATGCTACCACCCTACAGAGACTCAGTTCTAGTAGGGGAGTTAGGCAGGTCATTCCGGATGAATCAAGCGTAGAATTTGAGGAGAATTTACGGGAAAGTTAAAGTTACGCAGACCGTTTTATTGTGAGAACCGCCGATTTTTGAAAAAGACACCCAAGAGAACGCTTTCACAATCGCTACAATTTAACCTCTTCACGTCTAGGGTCAACCGTTACCTATCCTACAAAACGTCGTAATTTTTACTTATTCCTCTTACAGTTATGCTTAAACCTGTTTCAGTAATTCACTACCTGTGTGGCTCTTAGGCCTTGTATTGGATGAACAGTTTAGTATAAAATAATTTTAAAAAACGAAACCGTAAGCTGTTGACAAAGATAGTAGCCAGCTAACAAATGGCACCGTCGATAAGTTTTTAGCACTTTCGCTAACTTTTCCAGTCAGCAATGGTTGCATTTTTTTTTTTTGTTTCAATAATCCAATGGCTCAAACAATATCATAGGTCATAATAATGAAAATCAATTCGACCAGAGACACATATTTCCTTTATCACAGTTAATAGTCAGGTGAAATAACTTTATATATCTTAACTTTATATTTATATCTAAATCAATGTTCAGTTTCTTATGCGTAACGCTGATGGCATTTTAATACAGGAAACTTGTTCTTAACAAAATATTGGAGCCATCTTTTTTATCAACACCAGAACCTTTTCACAAACGAAAACGTCCTCTACTCAATAGTAAATATTGTATTTAAAACCTAACTGTGCCGGTAAATATTCAATTAAAATTTAAATGTCCGAAAAATCATTTCTGATCGAATAAAATAACACGAACATTTTGATTGCTCGCTTGCTAAGCCAACAGCATAAATTTTTCAAAAGGTTTTTTTTTTTCATTTTTATTTCAGACATTTTTTTTTTGTTTCCCTCCTTATCAAAAGGATCCGTCTTGACGGATTGAAAGTCGCGTGTCAGTTCAGTGCTGGTGCCGCTCAACCAACCAGTCTATACACTATAAAGGATAAAATATACGACATGTCTTTTTATAGCCATCGACCCCAAAATATACCATTATTGATATGTGTGATATGGTACTGCTCTTCACTCGAAATAAAAATTGATTAGATTAGCATCGTATCACCTAGACAAAAAATTCACGCTATCAACGGTTTTAGCGAGGCAGTCGAGTTCCTTTGTGGAGGAGACAGCTATGGATTCAACAGGGATTTGTTTACGCTGATGGCGGCTCCGTAATAATTTGGCGGTCGTTCTATTTGAGTTAGAAAGGACTGTTAATGGAACTGCTGTCCATCTTCACTTCCAACCCGTTATACATACCATGTTTACTGGTGGTAATAACTCATCGTACGTGGGTCACACAAAACTGCTCCCAGAGGTTCCTGTTTAATTCCAGATTCTCTAATTTCTTCCGCGTTCATCGGATTGAAACTCTACTGGGCAAGCATTGGGCATTTTTATGATACCATTATCTTCCTTACGGTCACGCGTCCTGGATATGACGATAAACTACATCCAGTAACTTGGCCTCTGATCTGCAGGTTTTAAGAAGCGTGAAACTACCTCTTAATTGCTGTTGTTCCCAGGTCTACTGTGACCCCAAGTGCTAGCACCTGTTAGGGTCCCAGCTATGACGAATTACTTAACCCTCAAGACCGGAGTCAAAATTCTATGAAAGTATAAAGATACCTTCTTATAGTAAACATTTCCAGAAATAGATTTTAATAGTAAAAAAAATATTACTAAATCTTCCAAGGAAATTAAATTTCGACATTAAATGACCTATAAGGAGATTTTATACACTTAACCAAACCAAAGCCAAACCTTGACTCCTGTGATGCCATTAGTCTGGTTTGGTTTGGTTTGTTTTACGGCATATCAACCTCAATGGGTTATTTAATGCCGATTAGTTTTTTTATTGCTGGTAATATTTTTTCTTCAACAATGTATTGCTGGTAATTTTTTTCAAAAATGTATATGCTAGTAATGTATTATTTATATAGTATATATATATATATATATATATAGTAATATTTTTTCTTCAAAAATTCATTTTTATAAAAATGTATTGCTGGTATTAAAACCTATTTTTACACGTTCTGACCCCAGTTTGGGTGGGGTTAACTATTTGCCCATAGCTAGGACCCTAACAGGTGCTACCACCCCGGGTCAGGATGGATCTGGGAATACCAGCAATTAAGAGGTGATTCCACGCTCCTCAAAACCTCCTGATCAGTGGACTTCCTGTTGGATGTACTTTATCGTCTTACTCAGGCCATTATTCTGGTGAAAATAGTAGAGTTTTAGGTAGATTTTTATACGTTTTTGGTACATCGTTTAAAATGTATGTTCTCATGAGGTAAGCTTTCTTCATCCTTTAAGCATACTGTAGTTTATTTTTTATTTATTCATTTTTTTTATTTATTTATTTTTTGTTTATTTGCTGCATAAGTGTTTCAACAGAGGACGGATCATCCGACACTGAAATCCGAAGGCGTATTGGTATAGCGAAAGATGCCTTACAAAAGCTAAGCACGGTATTAAGAAACAGAAAAAAAGTCATTAGAAACAAAGAGTACTGAACTGTTACATGATATATGTCCTCCTATATGGCAGTGAATGCTGGACAATCGCTTCAAAGATAAAGAAGAGGCTTTAAGTAAACAGAAATTTGAATCTACAGTAAGATGCTGAGGATACCATGGACCGAGTGTGAGAGCAAGTTTTGGAGAAAATGCAAACAAAATGGAAACTTATGCTTAACATCAGAAAGCGACAATTGATATTTCTAGGGCACATAATGAGAAAAGAGGGCTTAGAAAATCTGATACTCACAGGACAGATTGAAGGTAAGTCTGATAGAGAAAAACAATGCCTAACATACTTAGTGAGATTGAGTAAATGAATGGTGGAACAAAAATTTGGAGCAATTACAAAAAAAAACAGATTTTATTAGAAGCTACGAAGGACAGGAAATTGTGGAGAGCCGTGATCGTTTACGTCCAGAAAGGACACGGCACATAGAGAAAGAGGAAAAATTTGGTCTAGGCAAAAACAGTGCGAACATACAAAAATATACCGAATCATTTACATTATTCACATTATGATTAATATCTTCATCTTTGTTGTTATTATCACATTGTTTCGGACTTTGTGCACTTCAGCCTATACATCGATCCGACTAACCTTCAGTGAATTTCGAACTGAACACTTTATTAAATTTACACGAGAAATTGTTATCGTTTCAATATCCGTGTCTAGGGATATTTCGTCTTGTTATTTTTTTTTTAATACCGCTCAGTAATTGTTGGTCCTGTTTCTATTAAGCTCTACTACCAGGCCGAAGAATCGAACTCACATACATTGGTTTGGTGGTACAATAATTATGGCTTACCGCTACATCATGTTGAAACCCTAGTACTCGTACGATCACCGAAGTTAAGCAACATCAGTACATAACAGGGGTGACCGCTTGGAAATACCAGGTGTTGTAAGCTTTGTTGTGTGTGTCGTGTTATGTATACTTGATCGAAAATGTTAAACGGAAAGCCGAGTTTCAATTCCTGTTGAGTTCGTTATATCCATTTACGCGCAAATCCCCTTGGAAAAGGCATGGATCCACCTCTTTATCACCCACCGAGATAGATAGATAGATAGATAGATAGATAGATAGATAGATAGATAGATAGATAGATAGATAACATGCCGTGCATTTTGCAAAGCTGTGGTCACCTCTTCCTTGTATCTCCCAATTGTGGCTCATGTTGACATTCAAGGCAGAATAGTGCAATGGCTTCCCGGTTCTTTTTGCACCGGAGATGTTGAGGTTACCACGTCCCTCCCCTCAGAGGTGGATTTGTTTTTAAAGTAATATTCTTCATAGCCTTTGCGTAAAAGGGGTTTAACTTTAGATTTTTCCTTCTCCTATATTGATTACCATCCAAGGCTATATGACCCAGTCAATGCTTCTATTTTATCCATTGCTGGGGGAGATGGGATCGATTCATACCTTTCCCACGTAAGTGAATGTGATGAACTCGACTGAAATTCGAACTAAGCTCTCTGATTCCTCAATCCGAGCCTCTAACCATTCCTCCACCGTGCTACTAATTATTATCTCTCCCACCCTCAGAAAAAAAAATTCTTACAATATAAAAATGATATTCTGGCGTTAAATAAGCAGATTTTTGTTATAACGAAGGGTTGATAAGCCGTAAAAAATGAATCAATCGATCAATCCAATATTGCACGTCCATTGGCTGCAGCATCTCAGATTATAATAAATCGGAAAATCCTCCAAAAAAATCGGTAATGTTCGACGACGATTACATATGTTGCTTGTCGAAAAGATTCAAAACAGAAGAAGACGAAACTTACACTCTAAAAATTATTTTCTGGCTTTAAATAACCTACAAAAGGGTTGATAAGCCGTAGAAAATGAATGAATTAATCAAAACAATAAGCTGCGTATCTAGTGGAATTAAAAGCTATTGTGTATTATGAACTTCTTCCGACCAACCAATCAGACCATTTGAACTGATTAAAGGCAGTGATCAATGAAAAGAATGTCGTCTTCCATCGGTAGAACGCCCGACTTTACGTCGTTTTGCAGACCCGACAAGAATTGGTACAGCTTGGCTGGAATGTACCGTCACACTCATTGCACTTACCGGAACTTGCACTTTCAGATTACCACTTCTTTTGATCCCTACAAAATTCTCTTAATGGGAAGAGCTTCTTCATTTCTGTGAAAGCTTATAAATAACTACTGCCAGGAACTGCCTAAAAATATAGAAAAATTTTGGTCGACGTTATGAAACTCAGAAGGAGGAGTCACAAAATATTAAACGTGTTCTGAATTTTTAGTTAATATTTTTATTCCAACTGGATAAAAATATTTCAAAGTGGTTGTAATTCGTTTAATAAATTTTTTTTTTCTTAATTGATATACGGTTTAATTAAGATTTGTTAATTATCTGGAAAAAAAAGTGACATGTTTTTTAATATTAGGGGTTCATTTACTTTTGTGTAGCACTGGAAGTAATGAAAACTACATAGACCAGTTCATCATCGTGAAAGATGACAATTTCTAGGAGAATGGAATCATTAAGCTTCCACAAAGATGGCGAAAATTAGTGAAACAAGACGGTGGATACGTATTACGAGCTCTTTCCATTGAATTCAGACAATTGAACCGATTAAAGGTAGTGATCGATGAAAAGTGTTCAGAAATGGCCAATTGAGAGGGTGTCCATCAGGACAACGCTTGACCTCACATTTATTTACAGACCCGCCAGAAATTCGTACAGCTTGGTTGGTATGACCTATTGCATCCACCAGACCTGGCATCTTCCGATTACCATTTATTTCAATGGCTACGGTAAGTCATTCAGCTATGTGCCATGCGTAATACACGCTTAGGCGATCATGTATCTTTCGATACGGGGCAGATTTTTTTCCCGCAGTAGGTTGCCATTTCTTTCTGCGGTAGACCAGTTGCCATCCATGGCTATACAACCATGTTTGACCTGCTATTTACCCATAGCTGGTAAGAGAGAAGAGGATTCATACCTTTCCCAAGGTTATTAATTAGCACGTGAGACAGTTGTGCGACATTCATCATACACGCTTAGGCGATCATACATCTTTAGATACATGACTGACGAGGCAGATTTTTTTCCCGCAGTAGGTTGCCATTTCTTTCTGCGGTAGACCAGTTTCTATCCAAGGCCATAGAACCCGGTCCGGTCTGTTCTGCTATTTACTCTAGCTGTGGGGGGAAGAAGATTCATACCTTTCCCAAGGGTATTACAACGTTGAATGTAATGGATTCGATTGGAATTCGAACTCGGCTCTCCGATTCCTAAATTCGAGCTGCTATCCATTACTCCGCCGTGCCTACACAATTCTGTTAATGGTAAGAACATCAATTATCTTGAAGCCCTTTTATAGAACATTTAGACCAGTTCATCACCTAGAAATAAGCCACGTTTTGGGAAGATGGAATCTTTCACCTAAAATATGGCGAAATCACGTAGAACAAAATGGCACATGTCCATATATCTATTGGAAGCACCGTGGAGTAATGGATTACGGCTTGGATTGCGAAATCAGAGAGGCGAGTTCAAATTCCAGTCGAATACATTACATTCACTTGCAGGCTGATACCCTTGAGAAAAATATGAATCCCTGTCTTCTTTCACTAGTTATGGATAAAAATATCCTTCGGTGGTAAGGAAACGCCGAATTCAAACCAGCCTTGAAAATCCAAACAGAGGGACATGAAGGTAGTATTATCTGGTATTCTCTGCGCCACACACACGTGTGGCGGCCTGCTTTCTCTCCCCAGATATGACACACATGTTTACCCTGGAAATGTAGGAGTAGAAAGAGGCTCAGCGCAAACCATTGCAACCACACCAACCTGCGCAAGTCACCTAGCCGTACTAGGATGGGTCATCATTGATTCTCGAGGGACTCCTATTAAGTAAAAAATATTCTTTGAAACGAATTGCTCCAACCCAATATTTAAAGAAACTGATTCGCTTTGGGTGTTTTCTAACCTCCACCTTTTACAATTTTAGGTAAACTTTGTAAACATATACTTACTAGTTACTGTTCGCATGTTAATCTCTCAGCCTACTGCTTGGGAATTTGACAGTTGACCTTTAGTGTTATAACTTTATGCAAGTGTGGTCTTAGCTTCTTAAATAATCCTAGGCTGCGATCGTAAACGAAGGTTCGCATACTAGACTCGTGTTCTTGCAAAACTGTTATGTTCTTCTGACTGACGAAGCAATCATTCGTCCTGGGAATGACGATGAACTACATTCGGCCGCAAGGCCTCTGATCGGGAGACTGAAGGTTTTGAGGAGCGTGGAACCAATTCTTAATTGATGTTGTTCCCAGGTCCATCCTGAACCGGTGTGGTAAACACCTGTTAAGGTCCTAGCAATGAGCAAATAGTTAACTGCCCCCTACCAAAAAACAAAAAACAAAATGAAATTATAAAAATAAATTTTTATAGTAAAAATACCAGGAATACATCTTTATATTAAAAATGACCAATACATTTTTAAAGCAAAATGACCTGCAGTGCATTTTATCTGTAGTTGAAGGAATGCAACTGCATTCAAAGTATATTAAGTTGGAGGCATAAAACTGTGTTCAGATTATTTAGATTTCGGCATTAAATAACCCATGGAAGTGTTGATATGCTGCTAAACAAAACAAGACCAAAGTTACTGATTTTATTTCATTTTATTTTATCTTTTAGTATTCTTTTATTAAATACTAGCCCGGGGATAGATCAAGTATCGACCATCATAAAGACTGAAAAATAAAATTGACAAAGATTATTGTTTAAGGTTGACGGACACGCATGTCTTAATTAGTTTTTTTTTTTACGAATTGGTCAAACCCAAACTCAAACAAAAACATTGTTATGAGTCTACCGATTGAATAGAATTTTATTATAAACAATTGCCTTGTAAATGGAATTTTTAAAGCATTCTGAATGTAAAAATAAAGAAAAAAAGTGTGCAAGACAATGAGAAACACTACCTTCCCCAAAAAAGTGAAGTTTTGTTGAAATCGGTTGAAAAATGTAGGAAATCCGATCCCATATATAAACTAACACACACACACACACACACACACAAACAAACAAACAAACAAACTGGGTTTTATAATAAGTATAACTCGATATGAGTTGTCTCCCTTTCATTCTCGCGACAGCGATGCCACTTATCGTGTTTTCAAATTGATTTCGTACAAATTTTTGACGCTGTCAGAACCACCGCAAGGTAATTTTACGTAGTCCTGTGAAGTTTAGTTGAAATCGGTTGAAAAATGTAGGAAATCCGATCCAATATATAAACGAACAGACACACACACACAACCTGGGTTTTATAATAAGTATGATCTAGTTGCTAGGTATGGTATCTATTAGATTCTCCATCGAATCTAGTTTAAAACAAGGTGGATTTAAAGTAGAGCCCATACATGTACGTATGGGAAAAGAGAAATCAGTCGAGTTTCCTTTATTTTATGTTTTGAACGCCACAGTGAATACTCTGACAGTAGCCCATTTAGTGCAATAGCG
Source organism: Acanthosepion pharaonis (assembly GCA_903632075.3). Classification (NCBI taxonomy): domain Eukaryota; kingdom Metazoa; phylum Mollusca; class Cephalopoda; order Sepiida; family Sepiidae; genus Acanthosepion; species Acanthosepion pharaonis. The sequence goes on along the minus strand of CAHIKZ030004581.1, from coordinate 734,631 downwards.
GGATACACACTGGAGGAACAATGCGCCAAGAACTAGATATTATACTTTCTGGGCGTGATAAGAAGAAATCGCCGTGGCGACGGCACCGAAATGGTCCAATTATTCAAGTGCATTAAAGCTAAAAACGGTAAACCTGAAACTAATTGCGGGCACAATTACGAGAACCGTTTCAGCTAAAATCTCTATTATGAAAAAGACATGATTCTCTATCTACCATACACACGTGATATTTAGTAAAAATATTGGCGAAGCAAAAAGAAGTGGCTGAGCGAGTGCTCTTCGATGATTATATTAATACCCATGTAGGGATCTGAGCGTATGGCCTTTCAGTATAATGGTTATCGGCTTCAAAAAAGGAGTCGCTGAGCCGATTTCATATTTTCGGCTAAACTGGGGGGGTTCACTTTTTGCAGAAACGCTCATTGGGTGCAACAAAGAAAAGCATGAAACGATCTAGGTTAAATAGCAGGGTAGACTAGATTCTCTAGCCTTGATTGGTACCCAATCCACGAAAAGGAAAATTCTGCCTTACAAACCGTGGAAAAGACAAGCAGAAACCACTCTACTTTCTTTTTTTCACAAGAATACATAGCTATTCAGTGATAATTAACAAAAGGATGCTGTGGAGAGTAATGACCTCTTGCGTCCTGAAGAGACATGGTATTTAGAAAAGAGTTTTTTTCTGTTATTTTGTTTAGAAAATGAGCACTCTTGAAAGATTGTATAAATCAAACTCTTTCGTGGCATTGCGGACAGGATTTTTATGAAGAAAAAACGGATTAATGCAGTTATTTTTTAATCTCCTCTGGGATATTTATCACAGTCGGGTGTTGCATAGCATAAGTAAGGTTTTGAAAATACGAAAAATAAATGTATATAGTTTAATACATACACTGATTAACCCAACACAAAAGCAAACAGAATGAACATCACACAAAAATATGGCACGGGTTGAATTAATATTTCATAATAAAACAATAAAGATTGTTTCCTTTTATCTCAAGAACTGAAGAAAGTTTTTGAAGTTTCTGAGTTATTCAGACAAGGAGGAGAATTAGGAGCGTTGATATCTTCGACTGCAACAAAATAAAAACGACTAAATTACAACATGAAGGAGCGGGGGGTGAATAAAAACACTTTACCGATTTCATTTCAATGTCAGTTTTTTTTTTTTCTTTTAGAATGCTTTTATCAAATATCACTGAAATAGAGTTTATATTGATTCATTTTATTTTATTTCCTGAAAAGCGCTATTTTTTCCCCAATGCTTTACAATCACTAGACAAAATCAAAAGAGGTTCAAAAGGGAAGTTGATACTAAAGAATGAATCATAATGCCGACAGGAACATTAAAGCAACGATGACCGTTAGTATAATGAGGAGAAGAATAACACGCTGAATATTTGGCTTTGATTATTGACGAGGCTTAGTTGGAAGTGTGCGTTCTGAACTCAAGGAAAGATGACGCGTTTTGATGAAGCTCAAAAAAAATTAACGGATTTTAAGTTTAACTGAAAAATGTAAATATTACTAAAAGTAATATAAAAATTGAATACAATTTGCAATTATTATTTCTTTTATTTATTATTATATTATATATTATATTTATTATTACATATATATATTATATTATATATATTATTGTTATGGATGTCTTTATTTATTTGGATGAGATAGGTTGTTCCGGATAGTGGTCGTTACGAAGCTGGTCGGTAACATTATGGTATCTGTTCTTGTATAATTTGTCACTATGGATGTTATTTTTTGTTGCAGTTGAATATTTTGTATGCCTTTCTTCTTGCGTTGTGGATGAAGTGATATGGATATTTGTTGGTTTTTAAATGTGTTTACTATGTACGTTTCTTCTTTGGGCAAATATTAGGAGTTACAAATGCTCTTCAATAGAAACCTATAATTACACCAGATTTCATTTTAGAGGAATGGTTTGAATAGAAGTTGACCTGGTCGTTTTTGTTGGTAGCTTTTCTATAAACGTGAAAATTAAGTTCATTATTGTGTAACATGATATCTACGAAGGAAAGAGTGTGGTTGGTTTCAGTTCCAAAGGTGAAATCTATTGTAGGTTCACAAGGTTGACAAGATCTGCTAAATTAGTATTTTATGGATAAATATATATAAAATAAATTAACAAACTGTTCCTCAGATTATTATTATTATTATTGTTATACATTTATTGTTTATTATAAATTCTTTCAAGTTTTTTCTACAGTTACCAGGTTGTTTTTTTTTTCATTATTAGTATTTATTTGTTTTTCTACAACTAACCTGAAGATTAATTCTCTTTCTGTTTTTGGCTTACCTAAAGTTATATTTATCAACTTCGCATTTTCGACTCTCGTTCATTTTAATCCATTGGCAGTTTAGGCTTTAGTACTATCAAAAGGGGTAGTATAAATTATTTTATTGTATATTAAATAATGACTTCATCTCCGAGTATTTTAGGCTTAAATCCCGATATATATTTTCATTTTCTTTTTCTGTTACTAAAATGAACAAACTTTTCGGTATTTGTGTTTGTTTATTTATGTCCGACTGTTTCGGAATCTGTCTTGCTTTCTCGTGTTTTTGCTTACCTAACATTTTATATACTTAAAAAACCGTAATTTTTTTATCTTCTAAAATACGTAATATATATAATGTGTATATTGTGTGTCGTAACGGAAGAGCTTGTGCATTACAAGGAACCTGAATGCAATGGTGCCAGGAGCTCCGTCTTCTAGCATAGTCATCCATAGCAGTAAGAATTAAGGGAATAGACCAGACTAAGGACGATCCAGCGGAGGGGGCTTAGGCAGTCAAGGTGATGTTCTACTTACGAGAACAAGTCGGCAGCCTGATGCAAGCTGCTGTCATCATGAATTTACCTCTCAAGCCCTGAAGCACCGTAAAAGTAACATTATATGGTTTAATCCACTTTTTATTGTAATGTTCATAAGAATATCGAAGGAATTTTTTTTTAAATTTAATTCATAAGTACTTTAATCATTCACCAACAATAAAAAAGATTTAAAAAAAAAAGCTTAAGACCAGCTATAGTTGCGTTAATAACATCGATAAATCTGTATCATAACATAACATATATATTTCCACCAAAGACAACATTAAATGCAACTGACGAAAAGTTATGGTCTGTCCCTTAAACAGTCAATGTATGACTGATAATATTGTATACCGAGTTAGCATGCATTCCGGTAACGATGTCAATTTTTATTTTGGCTCCACTGAAAATCTTTGCAAATTCCGTTTCTACCATCATCGAATGACTTTAGCAACATCAAATACAAAAACAGCACTGTCCTCTCTAAATATTTCTGGCAATTAAAAATGGTGCTAATACACCTATTATCAACTGGGATATTGTAGCAAGAGCCAAAACTTACAATAGAAAAGGCAATAGGTTTAATTTGACTTGTTGAAAAATTAGTTTTTTTAATACACTTAAATAACCTGAATTTATTAAACAAGAGAAATGAATTGATGCTTACACGTATTCATAAAAATATATGCCTGCTTAAATACGTCGATCTAGATTAATTTTTAATGTAAATTCTGGTTTCTTTATTGTTTTTTAAAGAACTATTAATTTGCCTTTATACTTAATAAAAAAGTAATATTCACAACTGTAAAATAACATTTTATTTTTTACATATATATACAGATCCCGTTTGTTTTAAACGTAAAATATATTTTTTTTAAATAAAAACTGTAATCTCAGTATAATATATTAATGCACTAACATTTCGGAAACCAGATATTTTTATTAAAATTACATAATGGGCAGTCAATACTCAGTACCTGATGATTACGTTGTGCACGAAACTGAGTTGGGCTATCGATGAGGGATAATATATATATATATATATATATATATATATAGAGAGAGAGAGAGAGAGAGAGAGAGAGAGAAATATTATGAAACAGTTATTTTTCACTTAACTCTTGTTTACTTCGGAGTTTCGTGGCTATATTACTCTAAAATAAACATGAATTCGGTGAAAAAATCTTTTCACATTAATTCTTTTAAGGCTATTTTTATCGTCATATTGAGCACACTACCACAAAAACTGCTGGCATTAAATGCCTCATTATCAGCAAATCACTGAAAAAACAGCAACTTTGGCTCCAAAAACAGTATTTCATATTAACACCATATATATATATATATATATATATATATATATATTAAAGAGAAGACAGAAACAGCAAACGTTTTTGGTTACGATTTGGATTTTTTAAATATATATTATACTTTATTTTACATATTTTTTCTACTGGTGTTTCGGACCTTGCGACATTCATCAGGCGAAGAATATTTCCACATCTTATTTAACGCAAGTATTTTTTCTTATGTTTTCCCATTTTAACCATTGTCTTTTTGTGTAGTAGTAATCCAGATTTTCTTGGACTTGTGAAGTAAATATTCTTCTGCTTCAGGGGTAATAAAAAAAAACATTAGGATTGGTCAGCAAAAGGGCGAAAGTAGAGGGTCTTTATTCTTGTCTTTTTATGACCTCTGTACTTTTTTTTAAACCTATCGCCATTTTTGTTTATCGTCTGCGTGTTTTTGCTAGTTATATATTCCTTTTCCATACATCTATATTGTTTTATTATAAGGAAATAGTATATATATATATATATATATATATATATATATATATATATATACACTTCGTATGGTGTATAGGGCTCGTGTATGTGTGTGTGTGCTTGCAGTCCGTTCCGTGTGTTTGTTTTTGCAAATATGTGTGCATATATTCGTTCTCCATAGATATTCTATGGTTTGTTTGCGTGTGTGTGTTTGGTCTGACTTATGTTTATGTGGTGTGTGTTTATGTGTGTGGAGTTATGACACGTTTAGTGCTGCTGGTTTAAATTTGACCATGAAGTTTTTTTTCTTGTATTTGTAGGTAAGAATAATTGTCTGTTTGATATACTGGCATAATTTTAAATTTACCTTCATTGCATTTGTAGATGTGTTGTGATACAAAGAGTTTCCTGTTTCTTGTAATTTAATGTTGCTTTTGTGAAGGAGGAAATATATAGGAGGAACAAAGTTGAAAATGCAACTGGATTCTTTAAGAATATTTATCTAGAATAACTTTATCGGTTTCACAGTACTATGATTTCCAAAAGTTAAACTGAGATGGAAAGTCATGTGGTCATGCCTTGATATGCCTTGCTTCTGGTTGGTGTTGGAGAATTCTTTCTGTTTAATGCGGAAAACAGTTGGCCTTGGTTGCTATTTGTTTAAAATGCAACCTGATTGGTTGATTATGGTCATATGATCCCGCATAGTAATTTTGGTGGCAAAAATTGATTATCATAAAATTGTGTTGACAAAAATTGGAAGTTTCATAGTTCAATGAGCGTGGATAATGACTGCAAAGTGTTAAGTAGTTCATGACAAAGAAGTGTTTAGTACAAGTTTCAGGCATTCATTTTATTACATCTAAGTGTCCATCCGTAAAGGTTCAATGTACACGGATAAAATTTGTGGGGGGTGGGGGATGTTAAAATACTTTTGATGTTCCTTACTTTATATGGCATCAAGAAAAAACGATAATTGTAATAATAAAGATGAATGTGTAGAAATAGTTTTAGTGTTTTCCATATATATATATATATATATATATATAGAGAGAGAGAGAGAGAGAGAGAGAGAGAGAAAGAGGGGGAAAAGGTTTGCCATTTAACTGACTGATGTTACCTTCAGCATCCCGACTCCAGGGCTTCGTATACGGGGCCTCTGGAAATCACTCCGTTTCCAGTCAAATCCATTACATTCACTTACAGGCTAATACCCTTGGGAAAGGTATGAATCCTCTTCTTCTCACCGCCGGGCTCTATAGCATTGGATGGCAATTGGTCTATCGCAGAAAGAAATGGAAACTTTAAAAAAATCTGTATCGAAAGATACATGATCCCCTAAGCGTGTATCACGCATGGCACATAACTGACTGACTGACTAACCGGATCCCTTAAAATGTTTACCAATTGTAGTATTTGTACAGGGTTTTATTTTAACAAAATGCAATAAAGAAAGAAATGCATGAAAAAAAGAAAAAAAATCTATCAAAGCAAGAAAGAATATAATTTTCATAAACCCCGACGAAAGAATTCTTCTATACCATGATGCTAATTTTTTTTTGATTTTCCCAAAAAAACATAAACACGCAGGATTGGAATACAAACGGGACATAGCTTAACTTAATTGTAGTTGGGGTTTTTTTTTTCAGACCCAGATAAGAAATTAAGTAAAACAAAAAAAGCATTTTTCCCGTCATTAATGAATCTGTATTTTCCCAGTAGGTATTCCCACAAAGATGAAAATGTCTTTCATTTGAAATACAGAAAGGTACGCTATTATTTCAATGATGATTTCTGATGTTCTAGAGGTACTGGAAAGTTTAAATGTTCTTGCCGCTAACCATGTTGGCGGCCTTTGATAACTTTAGGCAAAAATCTAAAATTTTTGCCATCCCTCCACCTGAAAAAAGTAGTTGTCTCTGCTACGGCCCTGTATTGTAAACTTTAAAACATAATTACTGTCAGCAAAAAAAACTTACAGCCTACTTTTCTCATTCAGAACCTCGGTCACTAAGTTGTGTCTAACCTTTGGCCTCTTTGCCATATTTCTTTTTCTTTTCTTCCTTTTTATTTTTTATTTATTTATTTTCATATTCGGACTAAATTACTTTCAATATTTAATTTATTTCCCTGTTCTAGTATAAGCCTTTTGCCTTTCAATAAACCCGCTTACGAACAGAATGTTGTCTTCAGAGTTTTGATTGCTGTAAGGGGTTAATCTGATTGCTGTGTGATAGACGCGTATCGGGGGGCAGTACAAACACACGCCCCCACACACACACACACACACACATATATATATATATATATATATATATATATATATATATATATATATATATATATCTCACATCTCTCTCTCTCTCTCTATATATATATATATATATATATATATATATATATATATACGCATATTTAGGAGCATACCTTCATTCAAGCATATTTGGTTGAATAATTTAGATATATTATGACAATTTATGTTTATTTTAATCCTCTCAAATTCTCAGATGAATTTCCTCGTGCTGTTACAAAACTGAGTAAAAAGACACCAGAGTTTTGGTCATTTCTTTTATTTTCCCAAGTACTTTCAATTTCATCCTTAAGATGATCTTATCTTAAGGGGTTAATTTCTCAGACAAAAATTAATGCAATTGATAGTTGTGATTTTTTTTCTATATGTGCAGGTAATAAATGTAATACACCCATATATGATGGCACATTGAAGTGTGTGTAAATATTTGATATGCATTCGAAATATTTGATAATATATATTTATACACGCTTTTATTTTGGTTTGAATGCATATATATATATATATATATATATATATATATATATAAAGGCAGGATGTGTGTGTGTGTGTGTGTGTGTGTGTGTGTGTGTGTGTGTGTGTGTGTGTGTGTGTGTGTGTGTGTGCAACGAATGCACGGCCGCAGTTTTCGACGGATTTGCACCAAAATTTACATGCACATGCTCCGAGTTTGCGGGAAGGCCAAGACCGACATTGCATTTCCCAACTCCCGTCGATAGTGGAAATAATCGATGTTTTCTTGCTTCTGCGGCAGTTTTCATGTAGTTTGCGGCCATTTTCACTGGCCAGGAAGATTCTATTGGCCAGCGTGTGAGCCAACAGCTGACTGACACGAGTGTTAACTAGCATGTTAGCATGCAAAAAAATCGATAGCTGCATTCATCACAAGTGGGAAAAATTTAAATCTGCATGGAACTTTACTTCAATTGGCTCATTCCCTTGCTTAAACTCAACGTTGATTCTGATTCCGCAGAACTGGGTTGGGTGTGAAAAAGTCTTTGTTGTTAACATTCTTTTTTCATTCGGTTTTTCCAGTTACGAGTCCTTTTTTAAAGCTGATCGTTTTGTGTTCATTTTGTTTAGTTCTTTTTTCGTAACAGATTTAATGTTTTAGTATAGAGCTTAGAAAAAAATTCGCAATGTGAGACAAGCAAGAAGTAAGGTATGTAGCAACATCAGCACGGCAAAGGGCACTCCTTTAAAAAGGCAAGGAATGGCAAAAATATTTTAAGTCAAGTGATAGCGATTGCTGTATGAGTCGTACGATTTTTGAATCAAGCACGGGCAACGCCGGGCATGCTGCTAGTATATATATATATATATATAATATGCTTTCAGTTTAACATAATTAAAACTGAAAACTTTTTGAGTATATATTTATATATAATTTTCTAAAGTAATGTATTTTTATTTATCAATCCGACAAATTTTTATAACATTAAAAATGTTTTTTCAGTGGTTACTCATATTTGAGTCGAGGCTCTCTTTAACTATAAAAACCTATATCTATTTATTTTTGTCTACCAGCATGAATATTCAATAAATATCATTAAAGATAAATATAAGCTCTTCAGCAAGATTCGAACCTGCGTCCCTACGGCCAGAGAGAAACCGTCGTTAGATCCGACGTGCTTTAACCGACTCGACCACGGAGCAGCTGCGCCAATGAAGCAATCTCTGAACGGGCCATTAAGCGAAATCCTTATCATATTAAATTCCTCGAAATATTTATATCTACCTAGTTTCATATCCAAACGTAAGCAAAGTAATTTTCTAAGGTAATTGATTTTTATTCATCAGTCTGACAGATTTCTATTGCTTTCAAGGTTATTTTTAATTGATAATTATATTTGAGTAGATGCTCCATTTATATATTAAACATTATATTCGTTGATTTTTGTCTATAGGCCTGAATATTCGAGAAAAAGAGATTAAAGAAAAACGGCAGGATACGAACTTGCGTCTCTCTAAGCAGTGGGAAACCGTCGTTAAACATGACGTGCCTTTTAAGCGACTGTCACAGAGCTGCTATACTGATTAAGCTGCTCGGCCCGGGTGCTAGGATCAAAGTGTAGTACGCTGCCTTTGTGAGCTTCCGAGTCGGCGACTGTCGAACTTTCTGCATTAGCAGAGAGGAACCCGGACGAAGCTTTGCCAAAGGGCAAGGTTTCGTTCGGGGAGGTAGACAGGGCCTGAACCCGTCCAGGCGGGTTCAAAAAGGCTATATTTTTGGCCGAGCCTACGGGCTCGGGGATACCCACATTAAACCGGCCTTGTGCCACATTCTATCCTCGTGGGTGGATCGATAAATACTGAGCTGCTATATCGATTATGCAATGTCTGAAATGTGCTATCCAGCATATTACCTTAGAAAATTACTTTGTTTACGTTTGGATACGCAACTGTGCAAGTATGAAAATTTCATGGAATTTAATACGAGAAGGATTTCGCTGAAAGGCACGTTTTCCTGCATCAAAGCGTTTTGCCGCCATTGAAAAAAATCAAGAATCCTTTGGTGCAAAACCAGTTGAATATGACGGGTGAGATACAACAGTCAAAAATCAAGTGGTGACAGTCTATTTCATGCTTAAATGCAATCTTCAGGCTATCTTTTGAGGCCTGGAGATTGCGTTTAAGCATGAAACTGACTGACGCCGCTCTGTGCTGATCTCAGTGACCACTTTTATATATATACAGTGTACGATGGGTAAATTGTCGCCATTTTATATTTTAATTTCTCACATGTGCGTTGTTTGTTTTTGATTTTGCCAACTGCACAGTAAAGTACTGTCAGCTGGACGCTGTCTGTGAGAAAGAGAGCAACATGACGCAATTCACTCTGCCAGAAATTTAGAAACGGCATGTTGCACTGCTTGGCATTCGCGTCGGAAGCTCTAATATAAACATTCCAGAATGTTTGGGTGTCAAACTGAGCACAGTTACAGAGGATTCGGAAATAGTTAGATGAGTCTAATGTTGATTACGAAGGTACGACAGCTCGAAAAACTCACTTTGATCGTTCTGATAAGAAAAGAACACCAGAATTTGTTGGTGAGGACTCCAGCCTCAACACGGAGGCATACATCAGTTTAATTGAGAAGGTAGGGCTGCCCTGAGTCAAGAAGGTGGCTGCTGGAAGACCCTATATCTGGCAACAGGACTCCGCATTATGCCACACAAGACAATTTCTGCGACCACATCACACTTTACATCTGGCCACCTAGCTATCTAAACTGCAACCCCCTTGATTATTATGCGTGAGGCGCAATTGAGCGAGAGACCAACAAAACTCTTTGTAACACCAAAGATGTACTGAAGGCAATAATTATGGCAGCATTCACATCTCATTTTAACAGGTATATTTACTGAAATTACACAAAAAATATCTCGAAATACTAAAGAGAAAAGTTATTCAAGGAAACTGCCTTTGGCTTCAACCATGGTCTCCAGACGACTTCGGAATCCCTTGCAACTCTTCTGAACGGTCTCCTTAATTAAGTTGATGAATGCTGTCATAATCCTTGCCTTCACTTCAAATTTGGTGTTACAAAGAATTTTTTTGGTCTCTCACTCACTGCCGCACACATAATAATCAAGGGGGTTGCAGTCTGAAGTCATGTAGTCGCAGAAATTGTCTGACAGCCATGATTGAGTTCTCCTGCTTGTGTAGCATTGTGAAGAGTCATTTTTAAAAAAATATATTTGGCATTTAAAATAAACGGATATATATGTGTGTGTACGTGTGCGCGCGTGCGTGTGTGTGTACAAAAAAATAAAAATAAATTACTTTAGATTTATGAATATTAATTTTTATATTAAGTATAAGACGTATTACTGGTTCTTTCCAAAATAAAAAATAAAATAACAAACATTAATTTACGTTAAAAATTAATCTGGATCACCGTATTTCTGCAAATATTTGTTTTTAGGCCTACATCTAACCATCAATTCATTTCTCTTGTTTAATAAGCATGGTTTTTTTAAGTGTTCTAGGATAAATAATTTTTCAGTAAGGCATAAATTATACCAGTCGTCTTTCCCATTGTAAGATTTGGCTCTTGCTACAATATCCCATCATTCTTTAATTGCTAGAAATGTTTTGAGAGAGCAGTGCTGTTTATATGTTTTATATTGCCTAAAGTCATTAAATGATGGTAGAAACGAAATTTCCAAGTATTTTCATACCGGAATGTATGCTAGCTCGGTACACAATATTATCAGTTATACATTGACTGTTCAAAGGACAGATCATATTTTTTGGCGGGTGCATTTTTTTTTTTAAATTAACGTTATCTTTGTTAGAAATATATTTATTTAATATAATGTTTCTATGTTGGAATACAGATTTATCGATGTTACTAACGCAGCTATAGCTGATTTTAACATTATTTTTGTTAAAAATCTTTTTTTTAGTGTTGGTGAATGATTGAAATGAGTATGAGTCAAATTTAGGAAATTTCTTCCGATACTCGTATGAACATTACAATTAAAAGGTGGATTAAACTATATAATGTTACGCCTACAGTGTTTCTGTTTATTTTTTACCTTTTTTTATTTTACTAAATATTCTAAATTTATTTTCTTGTTGCTTAGTTCTAAAGCTTTATATATTTAATTTTATTATTATCAAATATTGCTTTAATGCTGGGGTTGGTAGATAATCTAACTTACCTGATTTGTCATATTTTATCTTTAATTGTTCACCGACAGCTTTCTTTTCCTTCCTTCCTTCCTTTTTTATTAATCTTCTCTGTCTCTTACCCTCATATTTTCCCCTGTTTGTTGATAACGAAAAGAATTTGATAAAAATGCTTTCGTGATACTGGCAATTAAAATCTGAAAAGTACTTCCAAGCTGATTTAAGAATAATTAATTTTTTCTTTTTCTTTTTTTTTTCTTTCTTTTTTTTCTTGTCTTTTCTTTTTTCAGTCTTTTTTCTTTCCTTTATCCTTTCTTTCTTGTAGAATTCCTCCTGATTCTTCTGTACGTCATTTTAAACGGTGTTTCCTGACCACTTCTTTATTGCACCGAAAATGATTATCTAATTTCTAAGAAATTCCTAAGTGACTTCATTTCTTCATTAGACGATAACGTCTTTATTTGATTCTTGTGCTTCTGTGAAACTTTACACTTTGAAAATCGATCAAAATTCCATGAATTTCTGGATACGAACTTAAATGTCTACGGACATAAGAGGCAAAGAAAACGTTTTATTTTTTAAATATCTATTTGTTCCTCTTCCTCTCTCTCCCTCTCTCTCTCTCTCTCTCTCTATCTGATCTGTCTATCTATCTATCTTTCCATCTCTCTCATTTTCACTCTCTCTTTCTCTTTAATATTCTCAGTTTCTTTCTCTCTCTCTCTCTATCTCTCTCTCTCTCTTTGTCACGTTCACTCTCGCATTTTCTCTCATATCGTTCCATCTCTTAAATTCTTCTCTCTCATATACTCTCTCTTTCTTTCACTCTTTCTCTCTCTCTCTCTCTCTCAAACGCTGACAATTTTCTCTCTCTTTCTCTCTCTTACATTTTCTCTCTTTTTCATATTCTCTCTCTTTTCTTTCTCATTTTCTCTCTTTTTCACACTCTCACTCCTTTACATTCTTTTCGAATTTAAATATACACTACACTACAGAATTTGACTGAGAAACCATGGCTGTAAAAACAATTAGCATTCAGCACTCAATTTAAATGAGAATTCTGTATTAACGATTATATATATATATATATATATATATATATATATATATATATATATTTATTACATGTCATTTTGCAAAACTCACATGAAATACGAATGATTGACTCGTTCTATAAGCTGATGACACAAAAATATGATAATGCTTGCAGCAACATCGAAATATGTTTCGTATATCAAGCTGCAGCATATCAAGAGATGTTAAATGTATTTCATATCCCGACAAATCACTTTTTTGTAAAAAATAAGAAAATAAAATCAGGACAACTGAACCAAGGAAGGAAACATTCGACGAAATGATTCAAATTATAAATCATTATATATATATATATATATATATATATATATATATATATATATATATATATATATATATATATATATGAAGAGAACCTGCAAACGTAAAATAACATTTCCTCATGTTCTTTTAATATTTCATTGTTCATTTTTTGTATTTGTAGTGACCCTTGATCTCATTTTTTCAACTATTGGCGACTTTCTTCCTAAGTGGTAATAAAATCATTAGGCTTGGTGTTAGTGGTGGGATTGACAGATGTTTTGATGACAGATGACCCACCCCTATCCATACATCACCCCTGAGAATATCAAATCTATTTCCACTTCTGTACATAGAGTGTGCATGTGAGCGTGCATGTCCCTGCTATCTTGCACATTTATTGTGAATGTAGTCATGGGGTTTTCAAAATAAAAATTTAAAATGCGACTCCTGGGTATGGCGAATGTTAAAAATATTAATATTAGAATTTTTTTTAGATTTTGTTTATTGATTAAATTCCTGGTTTATTTGTGGAAGTTTTAAACACTTAAATTAGCATCAAACATTAACCGATTTTTTTTTTAAATTTAAAAATATATATATATATAAATCTGTGTTTTTCCAGTTTGGCAGTGATATGCCCGCCTCCGTTAATTTTCTTAATTTCTCTCTCCATTTTTCCCCCTCTCTTTCTTTCAAAACCCTAGGTCCATCTCTTACATCTTTACTTTCTTTTTTTCTCGCTTTATATCGTTTCTGGTGAGTTGATCTTTTAAATAGGTCAATGTTTAATCCTTCCTCTCTATTAAGTATTTTAATAAAAATAAATTTAAAAGCATTATCATCTCTCCCTTCCCTCTCTAATTTCGAACATGTCTGTTACACTATCTCTCACCCCTCTCTCTATCACCTTACATCTGCTGAATACTACCATACAAAAATATAAGTTTAAATTCATTTTTTCATACTTGGAAATGAGGTCTGATGATTCAAAGAACAAGAAAATCCCTGGGGAAATAAATTATAACCTTAGGGAAACTTAAAATTGTCTGGTTCCGTTTAAGTTAAATTACATATATATATATATATATATATATATATATATATATATATAAACTACTGGCATTTGTAAACCAGGTGACATTACGGAATCCGATTGGGAAATAACTGTATAACCCGGGTATAATTTATTTCGTAACCCGGGTGGAATTTAGTATATAATCTGTTGGAATTTATTGTCTAGCCTAGGGTGAATTTATTACGTAACCTGAATGTAAACCCTTGTGTAAACCAGGGAGAATTTGTTAGATAATCCAGGCAGAATTTTTTACGTAAACACTGGATTTTATTATGTAACCGAATGGAATTTGTTATGACATCTGGGTGGAATTTATTATGTAACCTGGATGGAAATTTTTGTGTAACCCGGGGATAATTTGTTGGTTAATGCGGAATTAATTTTTACGCAAATGGACTGGATCTTATTATACAACCAAGTGTAATTTGTTACGTAATTTATGTGGAATTTATTGCGTAAGCTGGGATAAATTTTTAATATAACCTGGGTGAATTTTTTTTTTTTTTATATTGGCCAAGCGGAATTTATTATGTAACCCGAATGGAATCTATTAAACAAATACCTCAGATATTCTGTCGGATTTTTTTAAACGGGTAATTATCAAAAATATATGCTTTGCTATAGAAGCCAGAATACTAAATATTGTTTATGGGGCACTCGTTGAAGATCGATCTCAATGTTAACAAGACCAAGTCACTAAAAACTACCCACGCCTCGACTATAAAATGCTTAGTTGATGTTAAAACAACGGCTTTTATTTAATACTAGCAGTAGAGCCCGGCGTTGCCCGGGGATGTAACAGGAAGAGATAGATCGAGTATCGACCATCATAAAGACTGAAAAATAAAACTAACAAAGATTATTATTTAAGGTTGACGGATACGCATGTCTTAATTAGATTTTTTTTTTGTTTTGTTTTGTTTTTTTGTTTTGATTTTTGTTTTTTTTTTGCGAATTGGTCAAACTCAAACAAAAACATTGTTTTCAATCGTTATAGTCTATCGATTGAATAGAATTTTATTATAAGCAGTTGTCTTGTAAATGGAATTTTAAAGCATTCTGAATGTAAAAATAAAGAAAGAAAATGTGCAAGACAATAAGAAACACTACCTGCCAAAAAAAAGTGAAGTTTTGTTGAAATCGGTTGAAAAATGTAGGAAATCCGATCCCATATATAAACGAACACGCACACACACACAAACAACCTGGGTTTTATAATAAGTATAACTCGATATGAGTTGTCCCCCTTTCATTCGGGCGACAGAATCGTATTTTATCGTGATTTCAAATTGATTTCATGCAAAAACAATTGTGTTTTTCCAATTTTTGGTGCTGTCAGAAGCACCGCAAGGTAATTTTACGTAGTACTGTGAAGTTTTGTTGAAATCGGTTGAAAAATGTAGGAAATCCGATCCAATATATAAACGAACAGACACACACACACACAATCTGTGTTTTATATAATAAGATATATATATATATATATATATATATATATATATATATATATATATATATATATATATAATAAGACTAAAACACATATAGATGGAACGAATACATTGAGTCAATAGCTTCGTCCACCGCAAGGAAAGTCGGCTCCCTGTGCCGCACCATGTAATTTTTCTCGCCGGAGACATTCCTTCAAATCAACAAATCAACCATTCGCGCTAGCATGGAGTATTGCTGCCATATATGGTCTGGAGCCCCTTCTGCTTGTCTCAAGGTCCTTGATAAAATCCAAAGTCGGATATGCAATGTAATTGGCCCTGGTCTAGCATCTCGTCTGCAACCGCTCTCTCACAGACGTGCTGTTGCATCCCTCTGTCTTTTTTACAAATACTTTCACGTTAACTGCTCCGATGAGCTGCTTTCGCTGGTTCGCAGACTTCATGAATTTAAGCGTTCTACTAGGCTGGCATCTCGCTCTCACCCTTTCACTGTCGAAACTGTTAAATGTAGCCATCTTTTCTACTACAATATGTCTCGCACTTCTCGCCTGTGGAATTCCCTCCCCTTTTCTTGTTTTCCTGATAGCTATAATCTCCAACTATTCAAATGTAATGTCAATCGACGTCTCCAGATGCCTTGATCTATCCCCTATCTTTCTCTTCATCCTTTCCTCTATCACTCCTGTTTGCTCTCACTCCAACTCTCTGTAACACCTTGCGTGCTAGTGGCTTCCCGCCTTGCTTGGGGTTGAATGCTTAAAAAAAATTCTCCTTCGAGGTAGTTCCCTTCTGAAGCCACACGCTTTCTCCAGCATCATTTCCAGTACATTACTGAACTCCTTTTCGTTGGATAGCGAGCAGCCGCCCAGTTTCATTCTCTTAGATTTCCTCGACGTCTTCAAATCGTGTTGCTTTCAAGTGGGATTTGATTTTCAAAAAGCAAAAAAGTCACAAAGGGCGAGATCTGGGAAATATTGTGGTTGTCAAACCTGAGAAATTTTGTGCTTGGTTAAAAATTACTGGAAAAGCCTTGATCACTGATGAAACCTTTGTGGCTATAGTGAAGACGACCACACTCTGCACACATTCCTTCCAAGCACTACTATAAATAAAAGAAGTGACCGACAACGTTATAACTTTGTGTGTATTTGCGACAGGGTTCAAGATCAATGCATGACAAGCGGCTTCACTCAGCGTATTTTAATTCCGTTACCATAACAACAACCCCGATATATTTTTTTATCAGACCTCGTATATATTCAGAGTACGATGGATAAACTGTCGCCATTTTATATTTTTAATTTTACGTTTGTTTGTTTTTTTTTTTTTTTTTTTATCGTCTGCACAGTATAGTAGGGTCAGTTGGGCACCGTCTGTGAAAAAAAAGAACACCATAGCGCAATTCACTCCGCCAGTAATTTGGAACCAGCATGATGTATTGCTTAGCATTTGCGCCGGAATCTTCAATACGAACATTTCATTGTGTTTGGGTGTCAATCTAAGGTCAGTGCAGAGGATTCGGAAAGAGTAGGAATTAATATTTTTAAAGTTCTATGCTTGTAACGGAGAGAAAGCTGAGCGAGTGTATGAGAAAGCGTGTCAGTCTCTGGAATAAGATTTAAATCAAGTCATCGAGCGAAAATAATTTGCTGAACTGAGTATGAATAGAATTTAGATACACCTCCAGCGGCCATAGGCTTGCTTTCATATTTAGCAGCCAATCAATAATTCAGTACGAGTTACGCGACCCTTACTTACATGTCTTTCTTTTCTTGTGTTATTACACTTGTTTTTCTCTCACTCTCTCACTCTCTTTCTTTCTTTCTTTCTTTCTTTCTCTGTTTATGTATGTGTAGGTGCGTGTGGGTGTGGGTGTGCGTGGGTGCGTTGGTTGTGTGTTTAGGCGCTCAACGAACCAGCTAAACTGATTTCATCAATCTAGTTAAATAGATCAGGCTCTTTGACAGTTTCGGAGATTTTATACTAAATAATGTGATTCTATTACACCAGCCATCACAGAATTTAATTCGGTTATGGTATATTTTATAGCATTTCCTTGAAATATTTCATAGCATTTCCTTTTTTAATAAATTTTGTGTAGAATATATTTAACTTGAAAAGTGTCGTTTAAATTTCAAATTTTATTATTTATCGTACGAATACGAACGTATTATTTAATTCTAAATGTGTAGAACTTCCAATTTCGCGTTTTCTTACCTTCCTGTGTATTCTTGTCTTTCCTGTTCTCAATCATAGTCTTTTATTTTCGAAACTCTCTCAGCTCAACAAAATAAATCTGTCACGTTTCGTTTATTTCTGATCGATCTACGCTTTAGCCAATCGACAAAAAAACACTGTTTAGCTTAGAGCGTCAAAAAAAAAGAAGAAAATTTGTTTGTTTGTTTTTTTAAAATAGAAAAAAGAAAGAAACGTCGTCTGCTTTATTGGTTTAATGCGAGATCAAAGTAAACATTTTTTTTTACAACACCGAACCGCTTCTTGTTTAAATATTAAAATGTCTTTCTAAACTTCTGACACCAAATATGGTGGCGATTTAATAATTATCAATTTTTATTATTGCTCTCATTGTTGTCGTTTTATCACGTTGTTTTGGCCGGTATAATCTCCAACCACTGTCGGGTGGATGTCGACACCAGAAATTGTTCAACCGTTTTTAAGGAAAACTTCATATTTAATTCAGTGGTTTCAGATGCCACTTAGAGCTTTTCTGTTTCTACTAAACTGAAGAAATGGGATTCATTAATTAGCAATAAGAAAAATAAGAAGCGGCAGTAAAGGAGGTCAAGCGTGACAGCACCAACAACAACAGGAAGTTAATAAGACCAGTAGCTGTAAAAGAAGTGTCTTAATAAATTAAACCGATATGCCGGTGGATTCAAATATTGCTCCGGGAATTCCATGGCATAGTAATTATTTACTCAATCTGTGGATTGGCCGGACGTGTGTGTGACGTCATAAGCTGCGGTGCGATTTTCGCTTCCAGCGTTTTATATGCACGTGTTTATCGTTGCTTGGAATTCATCCATGTAAACACAAACAGATTATCATCACATTCTTGTCCGTGTATTGCTTAATATATTGTACTCTAATTGTCATCTTTGATAATGGCTTATGTAAGCCGAAAGCTTAGATTGGATTAAAAAATATGTATCAATATTGTGATTTTCTTTCTTCGTTTAATGATAATGTTATTAAGCTTATCAGATGTTATGAAAAGAATTTACATAAAATAAATAGACAATACTTGTCTATATTATTTAATGAAACATATATATATATATATATATATATATATATATATATATATATATATATATATATATATTGTTGTATTTAGGCAGCATATTTTCATTTATACACGTTTCATTAAATAATATAGACAAGTGTTGTCTATTTATTTTATGTAAAATTTTTCGTATCTTCTGATAAGTTTGGTAACATTATCATTAACCGAAAAAAGAAATTCACAATATTTATCCATTATTTTAATGGATAAATAAAAACAAAACAATGACAGACTATCATCGCTGTCGTGTCCGTATATTGTTTGATATGTTTGTAATTACATCTTTGATAATGGCTTGAGTAAGCCGAAAGCTTAGATTTTATTAAAAAATAATGGATAAATATTGTGAATTTCTTTTTTCGGTTAATGATAATGTTACCAAACTTATCAGAAGATACGAAAAAATTTTACATAAAATAAATAGACAACACTTGTCTATATTATTTAATGAAACGTGTATATATATATATATTGCGTATTTAGGCAGCAATCCTTCATTTATACATGATTCTTTACAGACGATAGACAAGGAGCTAGGAGCTTAAAACTTGGAATCTAAAATTTGGTGGGAGTTTTTACCTCATTGACTATATCGATATGTCCAAAGTCTTTTTCCTTTCTGGGCCAAGGGACTGTTCAAATGTTCTATAATTCCGAGAGCTTTCGGTTATAATTTTAATTGTTATCGAGGATGGTTTTATTTTTGCTTTTTAATTGGGTGTATGGGTTGTGTATATGGTTTTAGACTTTTAGGGATGTTTTATTTTTCGAACACAGCACATAACACAACTATGTTATTTACTGTGGAAATACTACCATTTCTCAATCAGACTTTGCCAAAATCAATGGCATTTTGAAAAGAATGTTCAATGCCGATAAATCCTTGCATTTCCTCAAAAGGGGCTTAAAACTTGGAATCTAAAATTTGGTGGGAGTTTTTACCTCATTAACTATATCAATATGTCCAAATTAATTTGGGAAAATATGTAAAATCGACCTACCCTACTATATATATATATATATATATATATATATATATATATATATAAAAAAAGTGAACATAGAAGTCAACACTTAGAGGCAACAATCTGTTTCATGCTATATGCAATCGTCAGGCCACGTGTGCTGTTATTTTTCTCGGCTATTTATATATATACGGGTCAGTGATGCATTGTGGGTAGTCTATTATGGCGGTTATTTTACCGGAAGTCGTTTATTTATTTATTTGGGTTAAATTATTTTGCTTGTTTTTATTTATTTTTATTTTTTGTTTCTTATTTTGTTTATTTATTTATTTATTTATTTTTAATCGGTGTTTTTATTAACGTAGTAAAAATTTGTTTATATCACTTATTTGATAGTTTTGTTTTGGTTTGAGAATTTAATTAAAGCTATTTGTTTGGTTTTGGGGTTGATTGTTGTAGTTTATTCTAACTATTATTTTGGCAGGAACAGTTTTTAATTTGTGTTTATTTATTTTTTTCTAACGGTAACTTTATCGGGATTGGTTCGTTTATTTATTTACATGGATGAATTTAGGTCAATTTATTTTACTTGTATTTTTTCTCTTTTCGATTTTTAAGTAACGTAGTATTTATTTATTTATTATTTTTATTTTATTTTATTTTATTTTTTTTATTATTTTTTTATCGTTATATAACAGTTATAGCTATTTTTTCCTCAGATTTTTGGTTTGATTTTTTAGTCTAATTAATATTTTGGTCATAATGGTTTGCTACTTTGTTTATTATTTACTTTATTTATTTGGGTTCGTTGGTTTTTTTTTGTTTTTTTGTTATTATTATTATTGTTATTATTATTCTATTTCGTCTATTCTAACAGGTGTGATTTGGTAATTTGTTTGGATTAATTAATTTTGCTTATTTTATTGTTATTTTGTTTACTTGTTTATTTATTACATCGACAGTAAATGTAACCGCCACTTCTACTCCAGCGGTTTCTTTTCTCGCACTTCCCGCCTGTGGAAATCCCTTCTGATTACTTGCTTCCCTAAGAACTACACACTTCCAAAATGTAAATGCAACATCAATCGTTATCTTTCATCTTCTTGAATTCCGTTCATCTTTTGTCATTGCTTCAATCTTCAGTTTCTTCAAGGATACTTTCTGTCGCCTGTTCTGTTTGTCCTTAATCCCCCTTTTACATGAACTATGGACAAAAAGGCTTTTTTTAAATGTGTCTTTAATCGCTTATTCTACATGGATGATATCAAACATTTTGTATCAGTGATGACATAGGTATGGATTTCGGATTAGATAAATGTGACATTCAAGAAAGGTAGAATTGTACAAACAGACTCAATAGATCTAGATTTTGTCACAAAGATTAAGGAACTGGAACAAGAAGATGTCTACAAATTTCTAGGGGTCAGCGAAGAAGATGGAATACAGCAGACACAAGTGAAGAAAAAGTAAAAGAATACTACAGGCGTGTGCGTCTAGTATTAAATACCGAGTTCAATTCTTACAGAATGTTATCTGTAAACACTTTGGTTGTCCCTGTGGTGCAATAAAGTTTCACCATAGTTGACATTAAGTGAATGGATGTCAAAATGAAAAGTTTCACACTTGCCACCGCATGTATCATCCTAAGGCTGATGTTGATCATCTCTATATGTCCAGATCCGAAGGAGTTCGAGGATTAGTTCAACTAGAACTGTCATACTAAACCACAATAATCGGTCTTCAAGGATACTTGGAAACTACAGAAGTCTGGATGATGGTCTATATCAAAGAACATCAACGAATTAAGAAACTTTATTCAGTAATAAAGGAAGCCAATAAATTCAAAAGGGAATTTCAAGTCGGTTAAGAAACGGAAATAAACCATAATACACTTACTACAGCGACAAAGAATCTAAAAAAGAAAGCAAAAGAAAATGAAATGTACCAAATGCTGAGACGATGCCAAAATAAACCATTTATGGTCAACACTCTACCTATACTAAATAGGCTGATGTCGACAAACCCCGTACCTATCAGTGGTTACGTTGTGCAGGGTTAAAAGCTGAAACCGAATGTTTTATTCTTGCTTCACAGGAACAATGCTTACTAACTCGAAATTACCAAGTATACAAACTGAAAAATTGTGTTAACCCGAAATGTGATAAATATCCAGAAAAAATTGACCCGGTTACACAGTGTTAAATACCCAATTAATATAAAACCCGACATGACAGAGTAGATCAATATCTGCACTTGAAAATCTGCAATTTTTACGGGAAGAAAACTGTAACAAACTGGTATGAATATCACCCAGATCCGGTTACAGAAATAGGACCTGTAAAATTTTATGGGACTTTACAATGCACACAGACAGAATAATTAAAGCTAATCGCTCAGACATCAGGATCAAAGACCACAAAAACAAAATGTTCTTTCTTACTGATATGGCAGTTCCTGTCGATCTTTGAAGATCTTCAATAAACTATCAAAATAATGTGGTACTTAAAATGGAAATATGAAAATGATTGATTGGAAAATGTTCTAATAGACTCACTGAAGGGCAGTCAAAGCCTTAAAGAAATAGAAAATATGTTATTTACAAATACAGCTAACACATCACGAAGAGCTTTATGTATGTCAAATGCGTGTGATCTTTTCTTTTACCAAAATGATCAGTGGACAATGTCATGAAGCTATTTCTAACCTTAGGTTAGTTTGGACACGGAAGGAAATAATAATAATAATAATAATAATAATAATAATAATAATAATAATAATAACTTAAAGGGGCCAATAAATGAAGTCTATCAACACCTTAGCTATACCCGTTGTAATATACAGCTTCAACATTATTAAATGGAATTTGAATGGCATTAAAAGATTGGACGTTAAAGAGCAGCAAAATGCTTACTCAAATTAGGATGTACCATTGAAATCAAATGTTGATAGGCTGTATGTACCGAGAGCTTTACGAGGTCGAGGTCTAATTCAACTTGAATTAACTCTAAAATTTACAACAATCGGACTGGAAGCCTACCTCACAAAAAACAATAACCCTCTCCTACAAATAGTAAAACACCAAATCCACTCCATCAACAAAGAGGCTGCACTCTTCAAGAAATAGCTTCATATACCTGAAATCCTACCAACAAAAAACGAAGTGAATACCATGTATACCAAACGAATAAAGCAGAAAGCAAAGCAACTTGGCCAAATGAAATTACAACAAAACTTGGATGACAAGTCGTTGCATGGCAAATAGATAAAAAGAAAAAAAGCAGATGTGGACCAACAAAAAAACATATCAGTGGCTGAGAAGTGCCGAGCTGAAAGCTGAGACAGAAGGCCTAATTATTGCAGCTCAAGCCCAAAGCCTCGCAACCAGATCCTATCACTGTCACATAATCAAAGATGGAACTAACCCGAAATGCAAGACCTGCGAAAAATATGATGAAACTGTCGACAATATTATCTCAGGATGTCTGGAACTGGCCAAAAGTGAATATGTCCACCGACATAACAAGATAGCGGCATATGTGCAGTGGAAGATATGTTAGTAGCTCAAAATTGAAACCACAGAGAGGTGATATGAGCACCAATCAGACACAGTTACACAAAATAACAATGTAACTATCCTCTGGAACATGACAACTCAAACTGACAGGGAAATAAAAGCCAACAGACCTGATATTGTCATAAAAGACAAGAAATTCAGGAAATGTATGCTTATTGACATAGCAATACCATCTGAGAGAAACACCTTCATAAAAATTATCGAAGAATTGTCCAAATACAAGGACCTGGAGATCGAGATTAACAGGATGTGGGGAACGAAGACTGAGACTGTACCAATAGTAATCGGAGATCTGGGCCGTGTGAGAAAAGGAATGGACAATCTTACTAACAGTGTCCCAGGTAGCATCAACATAAAAGTTGCCCAGAAAATCGCCCTACCAGGAACATCCCATATACTTAGGAAAGTGCTATCAATTAAATGGCAATTCTCCTATAGAACCGAAGGACCATAGTTTGGACTCGACTCTACGGGATACAAAACTGGAAACATAACACACAAATAATAATAATAATAAAGGCTAAAATCAACAAAGATGGCTGAAATGCCGCCAGTTGGTTATGCCATAAATTTAATGAAACTGTTGACCACATAGTATCAGGGTGCCCTGTCCTAGCTGAGAAAGAATGCATTGTTAGACATGACCAGTGGAGACAATATATTCATTGGCATTGGTTTGGTTTGGTTTGTTTTA
The DNA here is from genome assembly GCA_903632075.3 of Acanthosepion pharaonis. Lineage (NCBI taxonomy): Eukaryota > Metazoa > Mollusca > Cephalopoda > Sepiida > Sepiidae > Acanthosepion > Acanthosepion pharaonis. The sequence continues at coordinate 710,669 of CAHIKZ030004581.1, read as the reverse complement.
CGGCATATCAATCTCTATCGGTTATTTAATGCCGACAAAATTTTTATTGCTGGTATTATTTTTTCCAAAAATGTATAGTTGGTAATAGTTTTTTTTTTTTTTTCAAAAATGTATTGCTGGTAATAATGTATTGCTGGTAATAGTTTTTTTTGGGGGTTTTTTCAAAAATGTATTGCAGGTAATAATGTATTGCTGGTAATATTTTTTTTAATGTATTGCTGGTAATAATGTATTGCTGGTAATTTTTTTTTGTTTTGTTTTTTTAATGTATTGCTGGTAATAATGTATTGCTGGTAATAGTTTTTTTTAAATGTATTGCTGGTAATAATGTATTGCTGATAATATGTTTTTTTTTTTTTTTCAACAATGTATTGCTGGTAATAATGTATTGCTGGTAATAGGTTGTTTTTTTTTCAAAAATGTATTGCTGGTAATAGTTTTTTTTTTTTCAAAAATGTATTGCTGGTAATAATGTATTGCTGGTAATAGGTTTTGTTTTTTTTTTCAAAAATGTATTGCTGGTAATAATGTATTGCTGGTAATATTTTTTTCATCAAAAAATTATTGCTGGTAATAATGTTTTACAAAGTATTTCTGGTATTAAGTGCTATTTTTACACTTGCATAGTGTTTTGACCCCAATTTGGGGGTTAACTATTTGCCCATACCTGAGACCCTAACATGTGCTACCTGGGAACACTAGCAATTAAGACGCTCCTCAAAACCTCCTGATCCGAGACCTTGCTGTTGGACGTAGTTTATCGTCTTACCCACTGCGTGGATGTAGTTTATCGTCTTACCCAGGACGCGTGTGTGATATGAAACTTCCGGATAAATAGTACAAATACCACCCAAATCATCTCACAAATAGTAATGAAGTGACGATAGTGTAGAATTTCCCAATCCTCACAAACAGGAAAATTGAAGCAAAATGACCAGCCATTGTCATAAAAGATTTCAAAAAGGGAACCTGACAATTAATTGATATGACTTACCGACAGAATTCTAATATTTCTAACAAAGAATTTCAAAAAACTGGCAAATTATAAGGACCTGCAAATCGAAGTAGAAAAATATGGAAACTTAAAACTCCCATTATCCCTGTTGTGATTGGGCTAATGTGCGTGATAAAGCATAAAACTCCTGGACACATCAGCATCTCATTGTCATAAAAGATTACTTTGTGTGGAACTATGCATATCATCCTCACAACCCTCTCTATCTAAATGGAATGTCCCAAATGTGCATATATAACTCTCCTAAAGTGATTTCCTTTCTACTCACTGACCCCAAAGGAGACTTGGTAATTAGGCTCTTAAAAATTATTCTTTGGCAAGAGGATACAACACTAATATGCGTATATAGTCATTTAATGTTTACAGGAAATACGTTTTGGTGTAAACGTCTCTAAAAAAAAAAAACGAAACTGATTTTGATACACCTAATACTTTCGGATAAATGAATATTTATATTTCCATTAATTCTTTCTTTGGTGCTACTGTTATATTCTCCCATTCTATTAATATTAGCCTTTATCAAATTTTTTTGTTTTCTGATCATTTATTTCTTCCATTCATTCTTAGGTCCAACTTTTTTCGCACATCTACTGTGCTTTCTTCTTATTTTCCTACAAATTTCTTGTTTGTTTCTACGTCTCTCTCTCTTTCTATCACTTCCTATCTCTCTCACTTTCTTTCACTCTTTTTCTCTTTCTTTCTCTTTCCTTCTCAAACTCGCTTTTACTCTCTTTCTCTCAATCTCTTTCTATCCATCACTTTCTATCTTCCTTCTCGCTTGTTTATTCTTTCTTTCAAATATTTTTCTGCATTAGTTACTCCTTTTTTTTTCATTTTCTTTTCCGTTCTTCGTTTTATGCTTTCTTCTTTATCTTTCTATATATTTTTCTCTCCACCTCTCGCTTCTATTTCTCTTTTTCTCCCTCTTATTCTAAATTTCTCTTTCTTTCACATTCTTTCCTCTGTCTTGATTATTCTTTCTTTCAAATATTTTTCTGCATTAATTACTCCTTTTTTTTTTTTCTTTTCCATTCTTCGTTTTATGCTCTTTCTTCTTTATGATCCTCGTTTATATTATTATTTTCTCTTATTTCTTCTTCTTTACTCTATTACGCATTCATCTACAAATATCCGATCAATTTTTGTTGCCTTTCTTTAGCTTACATAAAATGGTGGTCGACTATAATCTGCATTTTCAAATAATTTATTCTATGCCATTAGCACAACTCAAACAGAGAAAGTAGCTGATCAGAGGAAAGACCAATTTATTAATTTTGAATAAATTTAAAAAAAGGTTTATAACGTCTGCTTCTTACAAAATGTTTTATCGAATTCTAAGGCGTGGACAGCCGCTGGGAAATGGCTGAAGTAGTTTTTTTTTCTTTCTTTCATTTCATTCCTTTAGATCTTTGCAACAAAATGGTGGACATCAGTGAAAAGATATGGACGTATAAAATGTGAAAGAAAAGAAAAAAATATGGAAACGTTTTAAAAAGTGCAATAACTGAAATTCTTTGTTGATTCAAAGAATTGGTCTCTATGATAAGAAAGTCGGAAAACATGATAGTGGACAGAGTGAGAAAGGAGGTGTAAAACGTTAAGAATAAAACAAGTGGACACTTAAAAAGAAAAATGAGAAGACAACAAACTGCTAAAAAAAAAAGAAAAGGAAACGATGTGAAGTTTAATGGCAGAATTAGAAAACCTATGACAAGAAGAAACAGTGAATTTAAAGGAATACAAATAACAAAGAAAAGCGCAGACAGTTAAAGAACACAACAGAAAAAAAGACGATGAAATGTAGAAGAGGAGGTATTTGTAAATTGAATAAAAACGACGGTGAAAAATCTCGAAAATACAGCAAGATTGAAAGTAAAAGAAACTGAAGTGAAGAAGGAATAAATTATGGCTAATAACTTTTATGAATAAGCAAACAGAGAAACGGAGAGAAATATGAGTGTTTGAAGGATAAAATAAATGAGAATATTTGAGGAGGAAACTGCGACGAGCAGATGTCAATAAGAGAAGCCAGTTGTAAATCAGCAAAAGTGTAAAGAGACGGGAAATTTGTGAAACAAACATGTCAGACACAAAGAAGTTGTAATTAGTGAGTAGAGACAAAATGACAAATAAAGAAAGGTCAAGATTGTGTAAAAAAAATGAACCAAACAGAAAGAAAGAAAGATCAATGAAAAATCAGGAACAAGTGGAAAGAATGCTCAAAGAGATATTATTTTTTTTTTTTTTAAAAAAAAAAAAAAAAAAAAGCAGGAAGGAGAATGTCTTAGAAAGAAAGGCGGGTAGGTAGGTCAAAGAGTGTAAAAAAAAATAGAAAGACCAGAAAATAGAGGAAACAAATCTCAAAGAGATTTAAAAAAAAAAATAAATAAATAAAAGCAGGCGAAAGAAACAAAAGAAAACAAAATCTGGCATTTGCTTGCATCTAATCACTAGATGTTTAAATGTTTTATAGTTTATAATCTGGCACTGGGATATTCGTCAGAATAAGGCTAACTTCGTTAGCAAAGATCTACACGTATCTGTCTATATTTCAGAGATGAGGTTTTATGTACACTATTTACATTATTCGGACTATACTCCTCATCTTAGTCGCCATATTTATTACAACGTTTCGGCCGTTGTACGCTCCGGCCTTCTTCAGGTGGTTGGAATGTCGAACTGAACCCTTTATTTCGCTCACTGGGATAGACTGTTCTAGTTCCACGTGTCATGTTTAATGGATGTCAGTTATCAGTTATCTCCCGTTTAATTCCCCTCTCCAAGTTCTCCACCGCAAGGACACATGGCACAGGGGATAAAGGCGTTGGTTAGATCCAGTGACAGGACCCAAAGAGTGTGAGTTCATTACCTGGTCAAGGCTAAAGAAGCTAAAGTTGCATGCCTTTAAAAGTGCTCTACTAAACCGGGTCACTAAAATCACGTTAGCGCATATAGAATTTTAAATTTAGAAATATGAGCAAACTCTAAAAAGAAACTGCTCAAAACTGCATACTGACAAAAAAGCGCTCGACGCCATAAGAAAAGGCAGATCTCTCTCTCTCTCTCTCTCTCTCTCTATATATATATATATATATATATATATATATATATATATATATATATATATATATATATATATATATATACATATATATATATATATATATATATATATATATATATATATATATATATATATTGCTTTTTTGTACAGAATTTCAGAAGTGATACAAAAATGACGGTGATCGATAAAAATCTGAAAAAAGCAATTGAAGTATCACTCTGTTATTGAATTTTTGACTTGGGAAAAGATTGCCCGGCAGGAAATCTGTGATTGCGTGAAAAATATATGTACTGCATATCGCCTTTCGTATGAGACGGTCAAACGTTCGGCTGTTGAATGTTGCCTGGAGTGGTGATCCCTTGAAATCGAATCACGATCAGTGCAGCTTGTGGAATCAACGATTTTTGAAAAACAATAGACTTGATCGTGAAGTAAAGTAAAATAAAAATAAAAAGAGCAAGAAAAAAGTATACTTTTCCTATTGTTATACCGTCGAGAATGATGGCTTGAAATGATTCGAAAACCATTCTCATGTTTCTATGTTGCATATATTCGTCTATAAATGAATATTTTGCATATAAATTCCCTTTATTCACCCATTCATGTACATTGCATCCTTTAACCAATTTATATTTTTATAATTAATAATGGATTTTCATTTTCTTTTATAATTAATAGCGGATTTTTTTTTTACATTTTTAATTAATAACTGATTTTCATTTACTTTTTATAATTAATAACGGATTTTCATTTTTTTGTAATTAATAACGGATTTTCATTTTTATTTTTAAAATTAATAATATATTTTTATTTCATTTTTATAATTAATAACTGATTTTTTTTAAAATTTCTCTTATAAATAACGATTTTTAAAAAAATTAATACTGGATTTTACGGTAGGTGATAATAGCTAAATTTTACGGTGTAGACGATAAATCTTAAAAGTTTAAACCAGAAAAACTGTCGTATCAGTTGTCGAATGTTGAAAAATAATTGTAATTGTGATGTTTGTTTTTGAACTACATGTTAAGAGACTTCAGACCATATATTAACATTTGTAATTGAAAGAAAGAAAGAAAGAAAGAAAGAAAGAAAATAAGAAAGAAAGAAAGAAAAATTAATTAATTAATTACAATCAGAAAGACACAAGTGAAATTTCTGGGACACATAATGAGGACAGAATGCAGTGGAGAATTTAACAGCCACAATTCATATTGAAGCCAACCAACACTTTGTGGAATAGACTTCCATATAGATGCGTCCTCAAACTCTATAATCTTAATCTTTTCGAGTTAAGGGTTAACCGTTATGTGTCTTACATATCCTTATAATCTTCTCTACTTTCTCTTCTTACATTCAGTAATCCTCTACCTTGGGTGGCTCTGGAGACTTTTTATTAGGCGAACCTTAATACAAAAAAAAAAGAAAAAACAAATAAAAGAAAGAAGCAGTTGCAAATAACGCTGACCTTATTTAAAGCGGTAAGGCTTGATGAAGGAAAAGAAATATGCCAATTTTACAGCTAGAATTAGTCGAGTCGATTGTCTGAATTAACACTGAAAAAGAATGTTGTTAAAAGACAAGAGTATTGAAGACAGACTCGGCTGAAACTTAAACTCAAAACCCCAGTTCTACAGTGTCGACAAACGCTATGCTACATGCACATCAAACCTATTTATATAGAAATATTCAAATATACAACCTATATCTATAATTCTCAAAATATGTGCGTGTGTGTGTGTGTTTGATCGGATGTTGTTTATGCAACTCCACAGTTTTCATCCAATTTCGATGATTTTTCTTTTGTTTGATAGATAATTCTGCAGTGCCGGTTTTGAGTCCAAATTGTTGTCGACAACGGCTCTCCACTACTTCCTGTCCCTTATAACTCTCAGCAACGCTTTACTAATTACTATCAGTTCTTGGATAAATATCTTTCATAAAATCTTTAATAAAAATAGTTTAAATTATTAATATTTAAATTTAAATTATTTAATAAAAATAGTTTAACAATTGTTCATTATTATATAATTCCCTTTTTAGGTCCACCCCCATTCAAATTGTATCTCCCCAACCCCGCGCATTTGGGGATGTGCCTCAGTTGCACCCAATTGTTGTTACTAATATTGTATGAGGAAGCACGTTGAAGTAATGGATAGCGGCTTGGAGTGAGGAATCGGAGAGCCGTGTTCGAGTTCCAGTCGAATCCATTACATTCACTTACGTGCTAATACCCTTGGGAAAGGTGTGAATCCTCTTCTTCTCCCTCCAGCTATAGGTAAATAGCAGGACAGACTGGGTTCTATAGCCTTGGATGGCAACTGGTCTAGGAGAAGGAAAAACTCTGAATTCAAAAACTGCGGGGGGTCGTTTGGGGACCTTGTGACACGTAGTGAACCAGGTCTCTGTAATCTGCCCTTCAAAAAGTGTGGATGGTCCTGCACGAAACCTTCACCACTATAATCAAATCTCATGCGGGTTGGGGACCGCTTGTGAATTCCAAATTCCCATGAAACTCCAATATTGGAGCCGGCTCAACCCACCCCGGGTGAATGCCGTTACAGGTAGGGGGGTAGTATTGATTTTCGGGTGGGCTAACTTTAATCTTAAACAGCTCCAATTGAACGGCAAAAATTCCCAGTAATAAAAGAGCCGGTCAAAGACGGCTTATACTGTTAGTTTAAGATACAAGGTATTAAAAACTAAATTTACATTGCTATTACAATGTTGGATATTTCAAAACAATAACTATAAAATAATATACTTTAAATATGTTAAAAAGCTGTATGACGTTGGTCAAGTTACGTTTGCATCAATTTAAAACAAAGCGACTTTTGAACTTCAGCGTTCCTCGATGTAGAATTGTAACCGGTGTTTTTGAATCCCGTCTCACACATTACTACATCTATAAGATTTAATTGATAAAATCATTATTAGTCTGAAGAAGTCTTTTCGAGGGACGAAACGTTACGTAGAATTTTTTGTCATTTGAATTACCCTCTAAAATCAAATATAAAAAGGTTCAAATATTACCTTAGTCCGAAGTAAATCTACAATTTCGTGATACCCTGTAAGGATCTAAATCATTAGAACTGATCCGTTGGATTATCTTGATAATACGCGTTCTACATCATATAACATATATATATATATATATATATATATATATATATATTTTTCTTAATATATATATTAAATAGCTCTGTTATTTAACATGAAGCACTTTTTTCTTACAAAAGTACTTATATGTATTTGTATGATCGCTCGCTACCTATATTTACGCTTTCGGTTATACATACATACATACATACATATATATATATATATATAGATAGATGTAGCATCTAACAAATATATATATATATACATATATATATATATATATATATATATATATATATATGTAGATATATATATATATATTATAATATTTTTTAAAAAATATGATTCCTTCGCTACATAAGAGTTCTCAGGTTTCAAAAACGAGAACCGAAATGATCAATATAATAACACACACACACACACACATATATATATATATATATATATATATATATATATTCTAAAATGCACACTCATGCACAGATCATTTTATTTTAGATCCTTGCAGGGTGCCTCGATATCGTAGACTTGCTTCAGACTATGCTAATATTATAGTATTTATATGTATTTGTATATATATATATATATATATAACGATATCACAGACTTGCTTCGGACTATGCTAATATTTACACCTATTTTATATTTCATTGTATAGGGTAATTGGAATGAAAAAATTCTACGTTACGTTTCGTCCGTCGAAAAGACATAATAATGGTTTTATCATTGGAATGTGGTACATGTAGCAATGTGTGAGACGAAATTCTAAAAACACCGTTTACAATTCTACATCGAGAAAAAATCATTTTTAATGATGTATTCCTTACGGGGCGCCTCGATATTGTAGACTGGATTTGGACTATGTTAATATTTGCACCTTTTTATATTTCTTCGTAAAAGGTAATCTGATGTATGAATCTCCGTGTCGTGCTATCGATAAGGAAAAATATCTATATTTATTAATATACAGGGTGAACCAAAAGTAGATGAACAGTAAATAATAACATTTATTTTGTCATTACATACAATTGAATTTTGATAAACAATTACACCCTTGTGTAAATTAATTGAAATAAAACGAATCATTCCGTTATTATTTACTTTTTTCGTATTTTTCCAATAAAGCATGACCCAGTAAACATGTTAAAACTTCGTATGTCCATTCCACGACGTCGTTCCTTGCAGATTGACCACAGATTCTCGACTGGATTTAAATCAGGAGAGTTTTGGGGCCAATCGATAATACTTTTGATTTTCTCACTGATAAGGCTTACCAGTTCGTGCAGCGTTACAATTTTTGCATGCTTCTTTAGAGTAACGTCCATCACAGACAATGGCCGTAAGACAACTAATCGACAGTTGAGACAATAGTGTCTACGCGTGATAAAATCTGATGCAAATGAGCTAATCTGAGGAAAAAAATAGAAATCAATACACCCTGTCACTTCAGTGAATCTAAAACTGACCGTATGCTGAATGAAAGGAAACTAAAGCGGCTGTTTCAATTAATTTGTACAAGGGTGTATTACATATGCAATTAAATTTTATTGTATACAATAATACAATACAAAAGCACTGAAATTTTTTTCAACGCAGTTGCGCAAACTGGGGTCCATCACAATTTACAAGGCTTTGAAGTTTACCTTCCAGGCTTCGACAAACATTTTTGCACAAGCATCTTTGTGTAATAATTTCTTGAAATGCATCTTGGGTGTTATTTTTCAAATCACCTGCACTTCGCGGTTTTCGACTATAAACTTTGTCCTTGAGTACTCCCCAAAAGAAAAAATCTATTGGAATAAAATCTGTTAAACATGAGGACCAATCTATTGGACTTCTTCGGACACTCCATTTCTCGTGAAATGTTTCAAGTTACTCGCGGACTGCGCTTGGAGGGGACCCCATCGTGTTCGAAATAAAGGTCGACCTACTGTCCATCTACTTTTGGTTCACCCTTTATATATATATATATATATATATATATATATATATATGGGAAAAATATAAGATTTCACTATATTAAACATACGCAAATACATGCACACGCACTCATTTTTCGCTTTCGATCTAATGAAGCCGAATCGGCGAAATGCATAGTCGGAAGTTTTTTTCGAAACATTATACTTTCATGAACGTTTTTCCACTTGTCAATATTTATAAGTTTGTAGGGATCATATGACCACACTTATAACATAATATATATATATATATATATATATATATATATATATATATATGACGATTGCGTCCAGCATGAAACAGCTTGTCGCCTCTAAGTGTTGACTTCCATGTTCAATTTTATATTTATATTTATATACGCTCTATCTCTGATATTGAGCACTTTATCCCATAAATACTGCATACCTTAAAACTATATTTCCTCGTATGTATATATATATATATATATATATATATATATATAGAGAGAGAGAGAGAGGATGCGTTGGGTAAATTGTCGCCATTTTATATTTTTAATCCCGCGCCTGTACCGTGATTGTTTTCGATTTTTCTATTGCACAGTATAGTAGGAGAAAAAAGCACTATGACGCAATTCAATCCGCCAGAAATTTGGAAACACCATACTGTACTGCTTGGCATTCGCGCCAGAAGCTCCAATAAGTACATTTCAGAGTGTTTGGGTGTCAACCTGAATACAGTTCAGCGGATTCAGAAAGTGTTGAATGATATATTCAGTGAACATCATGTTGTTTGGAGTGATCACTGGGGATGGCGACGTTACGCCTCCATTCATCTTCTTACAGTGCCTCAGAATCAACACGGAGGCCTATATCTAGTGCCGTGAGAAGATAGTGTTGCATTGAATCAATAGGATGGCTGTTAGAAGAACCTTATGTCTGGCAACAGGACTCTGCACCATGCGACATCGCTGTCAAACAATTTCTGTGACCATATCACCCCTTACATCTAGCCACCTCACTCCCCAGACTGCAGTTTAGGGGGTGACTAACAAACTACTTGTAACACCAAAGATGAACTGAAGGCAAGAATTGTGGCAGCATCCATTAACTTAAACAAGGAGACCGTCCAGAAGAGTTTCAGTAGATTCCGAAGTCGCCTGGAGGCCGTAGTTGAAGCCAATGGCGATTTTATTGAATAAATTTACTTTTTAGTATTTAAAGATATTTTTGTGTAATTTTGGTAAATATATCTTTTAAAATGAGATGTCAGTGTTATTTTCATTTTTGCGTCATTTAGACGACAATTATTCCATCGCACCCTGTAGATAGTGACTAACATCCAACAATATATCATTTTATGCCTCTTGCAACTGTTGATGAAATACAGAAAGAGTTGTAAGTAGACAAGCAGAATGATTCATGTGTAGCCATATCATTTCAAATACATTTTGTGTGAGATAAATCTTGTAGTTATGCTCATCAAAGAAGTTACCAATCAACTGGGTAGCAAAGGAAGGCATGGTGAAAGATTATCTATCCTTCCTGGGAATAGCAGAAGGGCGGGTTAAGCAATGTTCTGGGTGTGCTCATGCCTGTTCAGTGTTCTCTCCAATAGCACCAAAGACGAACAAGAGATGGTTTACTGAACCATGATACCAGACGTTGGACCCGAGTGGTGAGGCCGATACTGTCTGGCAGATATCCATCTTTAGGTCTAGAACAATGATGCAATCGATTATTACTCGCGTTAAAACAGAATCTTGTCTCATTGCTTAACACGAGAAAGCATCATTCTCTTTCGACACCACTCGATCAAGGATTACGGAAAAAAGCGTGAAAATAAAACTTAACAAAGTTGAAAAAAATGTCAAATCGAAAATAAAATAAAAATAAGACCTGGGAGGTAAGAACATTCCTTTAAGTTTTCGTGATCGGGAAATCTTCCTCACGAAAATCCGTTCTATATTGCGATATTTCTGGAAAAAGCAGTCTAAGTGGAACTTCCTCAATACAAATGGAATATGAAAGGAATGAAGATGAGTCTACTCAGTTTAAGTGGTCTGGCGGGTACCGGCTGTCAAGGCCTTGACCGGTGGAATGTAGTTCGTCTGTATATATATATATATTTTTTTATAGTGGGGTGCAAAATAACTCGCATATAGTTATTTCGTAATTCCATATGTAAAATTTTACTTTTTCTTAATTATTGTTCGCCTAAGGTAGAGAGTTACAAAATAAGGTTGTTGTAAAGACGTCCAGGTTGGGAGGAAGAGCTGCAATAGGATATGTAGGTTATATAACATTTGGCCGTCGAATTGAAGGGGTTAAGATTGTACTGATTCGAGAAGTACTCTCTCGGGAGACCGTTCGATAGTGCAACAGTTCAGGGGAAGAAGCTGTCTGAATGGAACTTCTTCCTTACCAATGGAATATGAATGGAATGAGAATGTTTGTGGTCTGGCGGTTACTAGCTATGAAGTTTTGGACTGGTGGAAACAAAGACTGTATTTCGCCCGAACATCTTCCGCAAAAATAACGATAACGAGTAACGAGAGGCTAGCCTGTGTGAAAGGAGTTGTAGGATGGGAAAGAGTTCATCACCTACAAGGCGGTGAAAACGCTTTTAAACTTGGTCGAAGTTGAAGAGTACGGATTGGGCAGGTACCACCTAGATGTGGTACCAATACTCTATTTTAGGTTTGATCTGATTCTTGAAAATTAAAGCATTGTAGGAGAAATTAGGTACTTTTAGGAGCCTATAGTTGGGGTGGATCGTATACACGAGTTCGACTAGAAGTCTAGAGTCAGCTTCCCCTCCCAATAGGTGTTCAAAGCAATGAGTCACATTTATAATACAACTGTTCATGATAATTGGATACACACTGAAACATTGCTTGAGGGCTTCGTTTTCTACGGCTTATCAACTCTTTGCAGATTATTTAAATCCAGAAATGTTTTTAGATTGTAAGAATATTTTTTGAGATAATAACGATTTAGTAATACATTTCTTACTAATTAACCCATAGCTGGGGGAGAAGAGGTGGATTTATACCTTTCCTAACAGTATTTGCGTGTAACTGAATATAACGAACTCGACGGGAATTTCTACTCGGCCTTCCAATAAACAATCCTGAGCCATTATCCTGTACACCACCCACACATACTAACTTACAGCACTTGCTTTTCCCAATCAGTCACCCATCCAGGTACTAAGCAGGCACGATTTTGCATAACTTCGGAGATCGGACGGGAATCGGTGTTTTGACGTGATGTGGGCGTAAATCTATGAATTAACAAGAATTATAGTAACGTTTAAAATAAAGCAGGCATTCCTGAAAATCTGAATTTTGCATTTTCCCTACGAAATTTTGAAGAAGAGCTAAAAAAAAGTGACGTGGAAACTAGTTGATCCTTACAAAGCACTTTGAACATCAGGAAAAATAAGTTTTTTTTACACCCATTAATTATTGTGAAGCTTGCATGGTAATCAAATATTTTATACGAGTAAAAATCTATAGCAGTAAAGATTGAGAAAAAAATATAAAATCAAAACAGCCGTAAATGTGTTCTTGAAGAGTAGCGAAAGTAAAATGAAATGTCAGATCAATAAACAAAAACTGAAAGAAATTTAAAACCCATACACACACAATGCCTGTCATGTGAGTGTTTACGGATATCAGTACATCCGGAAAAGCACAAGTCATATAAGTTTTCAGAAGGCTGTGTATTTTGTCCGGAAGCCGGTGGTTCAACGTGATGTGCCTAAAAGAGGATCTTTTTTAATCTTATTTTTATCTATTGTCGTATTTTTATTTTGCCACGTGTACCCATTTTTTCCATAGATGTTGCTTCTTGTTAGCTGACACTTTTTAATGTTTTTGTGCGCATGCGCGAGCTTGTATGTATGTCTATGGAATTCACGTAGGTTTCATTTTAGTGGGGCTTTCATATAAAATGGCATTTCTTCGTATTAGCAAATATTTCTCGGACATCCAGTGAATTTACTAAAGACGAAAGTTGCCGTCTATGATTCAAGAGTTGACTCTACTCGTAAATAAATACCAGGGAGGAATACACTTGTTGCGTAAGGCAAGCGAAGAGTTGAGAATCAGCTGGAAATCTATCGCCATTTTGAAAGAATCTGGTGACAGAGATAACACCAACGCACTAATAAGGCCGCTGGAGGGGTTTTTTTTAGGATCAAGACAAGAAAAGGTTTCTTATTCTCATGTTGAATTATGATTGATGAGCGAATATAGAATTGGGATTCACGCGTAAAAAGCAAATATTGGTTTGTTTTGAACAAAGGGTGCAGCAAGTTTTATAGACGATATCGAATTCACATGTGATACGCAAAGGAAATTACCCGTTTTTGTTCAGGTGATTTTGTATTAGCTTATCTTTCCAGTTTGTGCAATTGATTTCCGATGCATGGAAGTGAGAGACGGTTAATATATATATATATATATATATATATATATATATATATATATATATATATAAAAGACATTTTATGTTTATACATTCATTTTTATAGATACAAATATTTAAGTAAATGCTCTGTTTATAATAAACAGTATTAAACAACATTTACCGGCCTGAATGTCCGAGAAAATACTGTTTATTATAAACAAAGCATGTATAAACATAAAAAATGTGCGACGTCATTTGTTTACATTTGGATACGCATCGAGCAGATATGAATGTACGTGAGAAAATTGTGGAAAATTTTATTTTAAAAACAGTAAAATCGACCTTGCTAACCGAAACGCTCCTCTGTGGCGAAATCGGTAAAAGCACGTCAGGCTACATGACGTTTCTGTATAGGATGCAGGTTCAATTCCTGTCGAAGGACGCATATTTTCTATGACAATTTCTCGGACATTCAGGCCGGTAAATGTTGATAACTCTGTTTATTATAAACAGAGCGTTTAGTTAAATATTTGTATCTATAAAAAAAGCATGTATAAACATAAAATGTCTTAAAGTAATTGTCGGACTTTGTCCATTTCATGAAATATATATATATATATATATATATATATATATATATATATATATATATATGTGTGTGTGTGTGTGTGTGTGTGTGTGTGTTTGTGTTTTTTTTTAAAAGTATGTATTTAAAAACAAGAATAGTTAAAGAAATATTATATCGAGAGCTGGATACAGGAAGCTGAAAGAAATATGAGGTCAGCAATTGTAAAATGCCAAGGCCAATAGTGAAGCGCTTTCGAGACTGTCAAGAGCTTCTTTGACAAGATGATTTGACATCTGCTAGTATGTAATTGGAATTATAGCTGGGAGTGGGGGAGAATATGGTTATCAGTGTCGAAGTCAGAGGAAAGGTGGAATGTCAGAGCCAGCGACAATGAAAAGAACCAGAAACAGCCTGAGAGGAGGCACGAACGATAGCCATTACCAAGATGCAAAGCTGGCCAGAATGAATCTCTGCAATGCAAAAGTTTGAGCCACTGTCGAAGAAACGGTCAGCTAGCGACAGTTAAAGAGAAAAAAGGAAGCAACTGGCAGGAGGAAGAAAAAAGGAGAGACAGAGAAAAAGAAGGTGTGACAACCATAGAGAGGAAGAGCGATGTAAAGGGGGGAAAAAGAGCGGCAAAGAGAAACGAACGAACGACAACCAGAGAGAAGGAGCAGTGACATGCAGAAAGAAGGAGATATAGAGGGACAGAAACGAACGAGCCACTGACAGAGAGAGAAAACAACTAGAGGAGAAAAGAAACTAGAATGCAAATAAATACAACATACACCTGAAAAAATTACTCAAGTCCCTAAAGAACTAGTGTCCACGAAATTTTACACTTATTCTGATCTATGATTTTGATATCGTGTGGTTTGCCAATGCAGCTCTTACAGTGCATAGAACTTAGCGAATATCTGTACAATGTAATTGTCTGGAATCTAATCTACATGCGTAGGAATTATACCACTATCATAGTGTTGCAGAGTAGTTTTCACAGTGGAGGCTTGTATTTCACTAAGTCGGTCCTAAATTAGGTTCGACGTACAAAACGTTAGGAACTTGAAATAATAGTTAATGACGCAGCAATCTAGTTGCGGGGCTCATACTTTAATGTCCGACATCGACTGACTCACACAACACACCCTGAGCCCCACTGGCGACTGCTACTACTACTACGTATCTGTGGGAAAGTCTATTTACAATAGAAATAGGTACGTTCCAGTATAACACATAGTAAACATTACCGACGTCTCACAGGCGTGGCAATTTGTCGAAATGTTCATCCAGTCTGTCTGCATTTCACAATTCGATCTCTTTAAACTTAAATTTTAATTAAACAAAAGAAACACATATGCATCATTGTTGCCTGGCACCTCTTTCAACACTCTTAAACTTTTTGAAGTATGCGTCAATTATCTAAAACTCAAATTCAGTTGACGTACTTGTGTGTGCATCCCCTGAATTCTAGTTTTAGACAATGGGTTGTCAGTAAAAGGAAGAGCCCAATATGAGAATTACAAATTGAAGATACCAAAACCAAGCAAATGCATAACACTAAATATCGCGGAAGTGTTTTAACAGAGGACAGTGTGACACAAAATCCGAAGGGGCATTTCGATAGCGAAATATCTTTTCCAAAAGTTAAGCAAAGTATTAAGAAACAGGAAAATTTCCTTAAAACCAAATAAAAGGTTACTGGGCTGTTAATATCGGTTTTCTTATATAGCAATAAATGCTGAACAATCCCCTCAAAGATGAAGAAAAGTCTTGAAACAACAGAAATGTGATTATGCAGAAGGGAGCTAAGAATACTAAACGTGTGAGTAATAACGTAGTTTTAGAGTAAATAGAAACAAAAAAGACTCTTATAATTAACATCAGAAAGAGACAGCTGAAATTTCTAGAGTACATCAAGAGGAAAGAGGGCTTGAAAAATTTGACACTCCCAGGATAGATTGAAAGCACGGGGGGTGACAGAGGAAATCAGCTTAACTAACCTTTTTTTTTTTGGTAAATGTTTTGTAAAATGCTTGACAGAACAAGACTTAGGAGAAATAAGAAAAAGAAAAAAATTTCTAAGACCCACAAAGGACAGGAACTTGTGGAGAACCATAATTGCCCACGTTCCGAAGGGACACGGCACATCGAAGATTTTAGTTTGCTTCATCACAAGCTATTCGAAGACTTTAACATTTTTATTAGAATGTTTATTAATATGCATATACGGTATGCAAATCAAACTGAGTATTTGCTATTGAAATTTTATTACGGTGTTTGGATAGCAATTACGTATTTGAAAACTCTGAATCAACTAACAAATGTAGAATCAAATTTGAATTTTCCCAAAATGCCTATTAGTTTATTAATTTATCATCTCTTCTATCCGATACTGTGCTGTCTATATAGTGCATTTCAATTGTTTTTTAAGCGATGTTCACGCTGTATAAAGCCTAAGTGTCACTCAAGTTAGAAGGTTACAGTGTAAGAGGCAAAATAGAAATTTGGGCTGCTCGTGAGGTTACCCTTAAAAACAAAACACAACGTTTCTCCGTCTTCAGCATTCACTGAAACTTTCATCTTAACATCGCATTGTTAGAGATGATGAAAAATGTGTTTTGCATCTCAACAGAAAACAAAAATATCAGTGGTTATTAAAAAAAATGATAAACCAGTGCGTAAAACAAAAACCGGAAACTCTATCCACATAATTCTTTGCCTTGTGTCTGGTGGAATAGGAAAGATATTGTCCATGACGATCTAGTGGAATCTGGAAGGAACATCACTGCGGCCACTTATTGTCAGCCACTTGATCCGGTAAAGGAATAATTAGTTAGCAGAAAAGGTATTATTCTACAGGATGGCAATGTAATACTATACGCTGCAAAATAAATTCATTAAAAATATGAGATCGAAGAATTGGTGTTTCTTGCATACTCCAAACTCACCAGATTCAGTTCCTCCAGATTTCGATCACAAGAAAATTTCCACAGTGGCAGAACATTCAGGAAGACGAAAAAGCTGAAAAGTTTTTCCAAACATGTTTGTCAAAATCCATATTTCAATCAAAGGTTTGCGTTCCCTTTGGTCTGTCGTCGTTGAAAATCAACACAATTAGATTTTCGATAAATAATATTGAAAGAAATTTAACTTACATTTGTTTTGTTTTCTTTTATACCCTTTCCCTAAAACGTAATTAATTTCGGAAAGTGTATACGAAACGTTTAATAGAAAACATAACGAATATAAGGAACTGACATATATATATATATATATATATATATATATATATATATATATATCAGTTATGTGACATGCATGATACACGCTTAGGCGATCATGTATTTTTTACCGCAGTTGATTACCATTTCTTTCTGCGGTAGACTAGTTACCATGCCTGCTATTTACCCATAGTTTGAGGTGGGAGAAAAGAAGATTCATACTTTTCCACGTAAGTGAATGTAATGGATTCGACTGTAATTCGAACTATACTCTCCGATTCCTCAATCCGAGGCGCTATCCATTACTCAACCGTGCCTCTGCCTATATATATATATATATATATATATATATATAATCTAGTCGAATCCACTGCATTCACTTACGTGCTAATACCCTTGGGAAAGGTATGTATCCTCTTCATCTCCCTCCAGCTATGGGTAAAATAGCAGGACAGACTGGGTTCTATAGCCTTGATGGCAACTGGTCTAGGAGAAGGACAACTCTGAATTCAAAACCTGCGGAGGGTCGTTTGGGAACCTTGTGGCATGCATTCGGTGCACCAGGTTTCTGTATTCGTCCCTCCAAAAAGTGTGGCTGGTCCTGCACAAGGCCTTCACCACTATAGACAAATCTCATGTGCCGGTGTCGGAATGTCGGTTTCCTGGGGACTTATCGGCCTGACCCTCATACGTCGAACGCGACGGGAGAGTCGATTATTATATAATCTAATACATATATATATATTAGATTATATATACATTATATATATAGCAAAATATAATCTCACTCCTCTCTCTCTCTCTCTCTCTCTCTATATATATATATATATATATATATATATATATATATATATACACACACACACACACACACACACATATATATATATATATATATATATATATATATTAATTTAATTAAAATTAGAAAACAGACAGCCTTAAGGGTCGGTTGATTATATTTTATTTCCCCAGGAAGGTGGTTTTTTCCTGGTTCTTCAGATCACAGTTCCAAGCATAAAAACTGGTCTTAAATTTACGTATTATTTTTATCCACATCTGAGGGGTAGTTTTAAGTTGATGTAAAGTGATAGAGAGAGGTGGAGGGGGACGACGACAGATATGATCGAAACTAGAGAGATAGGAACAATTTTAAATCTATTTTTTAAAAGCTCAAGACGTTGACATATTTATTAAGTTACCTCACAGGAGATGAGACAAAGAGAAAAAAGAAGAAAAGATATAAGAAAGCAAATGAGGGAGCAGGGATGGAAGGAAAAAAGTGGGGAAAGAAGAGAAGGAAGAATAAAGTAACGTATATAAGCATATTGCATTTAATTTAAAAAAAACACAGAGTGATATATTTTGCAGTTAACGTTCGGTATTAATTAAAAAATTATCAACTAAATAAAATATGATAAAAGGAAATATAATATAATGTGAATATAATTCATAAACAAAAATCATTAATATTATTAGCGTTAATAATATTATTAATAACAACTAATGAATAAGAAATTAATAATTAAAATCTAAAATTTCAAATTTTAAATCTTAAATTCATAATGTAAAATTTTAAATTTAAATTTAAAACAACCTAAAAATTTTTAAATAGTATCGAAAAATATGTAATGTAATATCGAAAAACATATCAAAATGAAAGCAAATTTTTTTTTTTTAAATTTTAAAAAAAAATTTACAATTTTTTTTTTTTTAATTTTTTAAAAAATTTAAAAACTTTTACAAAAACAATATATAACATAGTAATCTTGACGTGACGGAACAGGCTTTAGGAGAAATAACAGAACGACAGCGTTTAAGAGCTACAACGGTGAGGATATTTTGGAGTCCAATGATCGCCTAAGGTCTGAGGGCAATAAAAGAATAGATCAGATCGAAAATGGAGAATTGCGGGAGCTGCTGAATCGTCATTTTCCGCCCTTTCAGAAGCGTTAACGCGGCCTTGTGGGCGATTAATTATTTTCTAACCAACATCCTCTTTTTCATGGACGAAACTTCACAAGCTTGTCGCTAATCCATCGCTATTTCTATGGAAGATCTTCAGACGAGCGACATTCCTTAGTTTTACGTGTTCAGACTTTACAGCTAGTACCATCCATGCCATGTACGCAAGGTCAAATGATCTTCATTTTATTCGTATTTCATTGGTAAGAAGGTAATCAAACTCAGACAGTTTTTAACCAACAACTGCTACTTTCTGGAACAGACTCCCGAGAGGATGCTTCCCCAATTGCTACAATTTCAACCTTTAGTCTTTACAGTCTAGAGCAAACCGCTTTCCATCCTATATATCCTCCAAATCTGCAATTCCTTCCTATTCTCACTTCCATACAATGACATTCAGTAAGGCTTTACCGTGAGCAGGGCTCTTAAGACTTGTATTGGGTGAACATTTCATTAAAAAAAATTATTCTAGTTATTAGAATAGAAAAAAGGGAATATATTTAAATTTACTTTTTTAATATGTGTAAGATCTGTAATTCTGATATACTATTTTGGCCAAAATGTTCATTTTCCGTTTTTTATTTTGATGGTAAGAGAAGCGTTTAGTTTTAGCTAACTTTATTTTTAATATCCTATTTTGAATATATTAGTAAAGTTGTGTGATCTTCGTCAATTATTTTTGAAAAATTTTTTCTCAGTTAGCATATTTTTTTTCTTTATTAATTTTTAAATTGGAGATTTTCAATATATTATTTATATTTTGGAGTATTTTCAGTATATTATTTATATTTTAAGAAAGATATAAAACCCCAAACAAAAAGCAAATTTGTGAAGGTGTTGCAAAGGATCAAACTTGTCAAAAGTGGTTTTCGAAGTTTCACAGTGCTCAACCCTCAGGTAGTCCACGCAACGTTAATTGTGATTTTATCAAGACATTACTTGCGAAGAATTAAATATACACGACAGCCAACATAATGAAATTATCTGAATCAGGTGTGGAAAATCAGTTGAACTAAATTGCTTATGTTATTCACTTTGATGCGTATCTTCCACATAATGAAAAATATCCCATTTATAAAATAGATTTTGCAAAAGTATTAACTTTTGCAAAACCTATTTTAGAAATAAGTTATAAAATCTCAATTAATCAATTAAATATATATAATTAAATATATAATAAGCCATAATATATAATTATAATAAGCCATAATATATAATAATATTATAATAAGCCATAATATATAATAATAAGCCATAAAAATCTTAATCAATCAATTAAATATATATTTTCAGGGCGATGAAAAGTGGATATTTTACAACAATAAAAAGGCGTAAAAGAATATAAATGAATCGGCATTAAGTGTACCAAAGACCAGTTTTCATACTAAGAAGGTGATACTGTGTAGATGGTGAGATGAGAAATTTCCCATCCAGAGAAGAAAGCAATTGATTTGACCTACTGAAGACAGCAATCGACGAAAAACATCCGGATTTAGTTAACACAGGAATATTTCAAGAGTATAACGCTAGACTAGATGTCTCTTTAGTGACCAGGTTCCCTCATCGGGCGTCTTCATCGGATATTGCACGTTCAGATTCTCAGAATTTGCATAATGGCAAAATAGTCTTTGAAAAACACCGAAAAAAGTACCCCGTTCATCACAGAAAATTCAGTGAAAATGAAATTTTGATATTATCTGAATAATGTTTGAAAATATTGAATAATGTTTGAAATACTGGAACAAAATAAGTAAACACATTTTTCGATAAAGTTATGACTATCACAAGCAGAGTATTCCCAGTGAAGATCGAATTCACTAATTAGTATTAACAGTCAAACCCATTTGCTCGCTAAGCATTGCCTAACGCCGAGACACCTGAATTTACTAAGCTTACTGCTGCTTTGACACAAGATCAAATGTATGGGTAGCCAGTGACGATTGACTCAGTTGTAATATTTAACGAGACTACCCGATTCTGATGCAATCATTACCCCCACTCTAAAGCAGACAATCAGCTCAATGGTGATTTTCTAAGCGTTACATAGATGTGGCACAAAGCCGAAAGTAGAGAGCCCCCAGTGAGGATCGAACTCACTGTTCAGATGTAACTGATGTGGGGAGACAAGCTTGATGACCGTTACATCATGTCAAAGTTCTCAAACATGCGGATCAATGAATTTTGTGTAACATTAAACTATGCAATCTAAATGCGTAGAAAAAAACTGTTAAAAACTTATCTCTAGAAAACGATGGACAGTTATCAATTCGATCACTACTGAATGACTCCACACTTTGGCCTTGTGCCAGCCATAATATAACTCTTACTACTAAATTAAAATTAGATAGATCTCTGTTAAGCTTGACAATATTCTTTCAGTATATCTTTTGAAGTTTAATTTCCCCAAGCTCTCTTTCCTCGTTATATACTCCTAGAATTTTCAGCATTTTTTTCTTGATGGGAAGTATAAAGTTCTTAGTAGTTTTCCTTAAGACTTCCTTATAGCTCACATGTTTCGTCCATGGTATTTTAAACATTTGTTGGTTGAACACACTTTGTCGCTGTAAATCTCATTATGAGACACAGCAGGATATATATATATATATATATATATATATATATATATATATATATACAAGTTCTAATGGGCTGGAAGGAGCTGCTTAGGGAAAGAAGACGTGGCTCTTGGCGAACAAGGCGTTAGGTTTTGAATACTTGGATAACTATCACCACGGAACTTGAATAGCGGCGCTATATCGAGTCTAATCAGTTTCTTCTTCGTCACTGAATCCCGTTTGTCAAGTGGTATGACACTTGCGTTGTATCGTAACAGTCCAGGTTCGATTCTTTATGGTGGGTGCACTGCTGATGAATCCCATATAGAACGAAACGGCCGTCCAGTGCTTTCTGCATTCTGTTGAGGATTCTTCTAGACTCGATGAATTACTATAAATGAACACACACACATACATATATATATATATATATATATATATATATATATATATATATATATGGTGATGATAATGTTATCCATTTCCTTATAAGGAAACATCCGGTATTCATTGGCCGAACAACCGGTATTACGCTTTCCTTCACTCCTTGCCATGGGACTAACGCTGTGTCTGTTCCCCTAATCGCTAATCGTAATATCAGTCGTTTCCTTATAAGGAAACATTCATGACCGAGTGGCCAATATTAATGCCGGTTGAAATTCATCTATATTTCTTTTAAAGCAATTACTTAGGAAAACAGGTTTCTCAAGTCCAGTAACTGTTATTGTTCTTTCCACTATTGATAATGGCTTCCTTCCTATCCGTTTGTCTGAAGTGGTGTGGAATTTTCACATCTTGCTTCGATCATCATTTTTTTTATACGAGTTCCAAAAGATATCCATTTCAGCCGTTTTTGCTGTTAAAAGTCCTCAAGTGATATGCTTTCTGTTATTTGGTACAGATTCCATGGCGCCAGTTCGAAGAAGGATGGTCCTAGCTAAGACGTATGTTTCATTCGCTCAATCCCATTTTTAACCATTAATCTTAGAATGCGGTTATATACAGCTGATAGTTTAAATATTTATGAAATGATTCGGCACCATTTATGTAATCCATATGAAAGGCTCGATGTGACGGGGATATTAAAGAACATGATTCGAGTTTTTTTAGGCTAATGTTTTGGTCTTGTAGCAATTTGAGTCGTTTTGGCGAAACTAGATTTAGCGCAGTCTATTCTGTCTTCAATCTCCTTATCTGCGAAGTTTCAATATTTTATCTCTTATACTAAATTTGTTATATCCATAGACCGAGAGATTTGAAGTGTTTGGTATTTACTCGTACCACTTACTTTGAGGAATATGGTAACTTCATCTTCTTCTACGTGCTCGTCCTTTCTAGATATTGGTGATCATGGCTCTCCAAAATTTACTATCCTTTGTAGCCCTTCGTACCTATTTCCCCTTTGTAAGGCTCGCAAACCCCATTCCGTCATTCATTCACAAAAGCTTGTCTCACTGCTTTCCTTTATCATTCTTATCCTCAATATGACTTATGAGTGTTAAATTTTTCAAGTCTTTCTTTCTCGTTATGCATCCAAAGTATTTAAATGTCTCTTGATGATTCTGATTATAAGTGTTCTTTTTGTTGTCATTACATTTAAGAAACCCTCATTGTATAGTCACTTCGTCCATTGAATTCCCAGCATCGTTCTGGAGAACAACATTTCCCTTTCCTCCAGTTTTCTCCTCATCCGTGTGAAGATTGTCCAGCATTTATTGTCATAGAAGAGAATGGATCCTTTCTAGGTTGTTCTACGCTGTAACTAACAAAGCTAAGCGTAGATGACCCAGCATAACAGAATATTGTAGATGTATATTATTAAAATAACTAGCTGCTAGATTAAGATGTACTTTCCTCCTGCTTTGACCATTATATTCCATGGTGTCGTAAATTCAGTCTCTGAACTAATGGCAATTGTAATAGATGAGATCAATTCAAATAATTTATACATACAATCTCTGAATTCATTCAACCGCATGTGAATTAATTCTTGAAATTGACAATCTCTTCTTCCTGATTTTCACTGCATTTCTAAAGTAAAAACTATTTTCAGTATTTCTTGTCGTGAATTAATTATCTGTGTATTTTCTATTTTCTCTGTGGCCGAGCTGACTCAAGCAAGCGGTGGTTTCGTCCTACAAAAATAGAAACGCGGTTTCAAACCTTGCTGGAAATCCCATTTTCTTCTATTATCTCGACTGAACAGGCGTAAATATGTAACACGCAATGTTCAAAATAACATGAAAAACGGGTTGTCTATTTCAACACGGGTATCCACTAAAATAATGTTTTAAGTAATATATATATATATATATTAATTAGTTTTTACTTAATTTTTTGGGGGTTCGTGTAATTTTCTTTTTCATTTCCCGTCATAAAGTGTTTAAATATTTTCCGTGTGTATATATATACATATATATATATAAGAAAAATTAAATAAAAACTTTAACTGCAGAACCTTAGCAGTCGACTTTAATTGAACTTGCATAAAAAGGAATGCTGCCCAAATACACAATTACATACACACACACATCACACGCATATATATATATATATATATATATATATATATATATATATATATATATATATATATATATATATATATATATATATATATATATATATATATATATATATATATATATATATATATATATATATATATGTATATATATATATGTGTATATATATATATATATATATATATATATATATATATATATATATATATATATATATATATATATATATATATATATATATATATATATATATATATATATATATATATATATATATATATATATATATATATATATATAAATAAAAAATGTATGCATGCATGTATGTATAATTATAATTATTTATTTAAAAATATGATTCCATAGCGATGGAATCATATTTTTTTTAACATTTTAAAAAAATAAATCAAAATAATTATAATCTTGGCTCTACTTGTGTATCGAGCACTATTTTTTAAAAATAAAAACAAAAATAATAAAGAAATTCGGATTATTAAACTAACGGTTCTTTCCTATTTTTCAATATATTTGTACACACACACACACACACACACACACACATTTATATATATATTTATATTAAAAAAGAGAGAAACCACATTGAACTACTATAACCTCGTCCTTTTATATATTTATATATATGGAAGAAAACACAGGCACAGTTCAGCAAACTCACATGTTAACTCACATGTTAACTCTATCACTGATATTGAGCGCTTTCCAATAAGTACCGCGCGTATATAATATATAAATAATACATTTAAAATTGCACACACACACACATATATATATATATATATATATATATATATATATATATATATATATATATATATATTTAATAACTTTATTGTGTTAATAACGCTGACATTAATACGTGACTATTAACAATTCGATTTGTCACAACATACGTTGCGCTTTTATAATAAAATCATTATCAAAGGATTTACATTTTACATGAGTAAATTTTTTAATTTATTTTTTAGCCGACATTATTTCTTTTTACTATAAATGTTATTTTTAATGGCTACACGCGTTTGAGTTGCGATCCCCATTTGCGTTTTTTTTTTTTTTTTTCTTAAACAGTGAAATTAATAACAACCGTCCTCGATTGAATAATCCTACTAAAGGAAAAATTGTACTTCCAACCAATGGGACCTATATCATTGTTTACATCTTGTCCTAGGTATGTCGATAAACTAACATCCAGCAGCAAGGCTTCTAATCGGGAGTTTGGGAGGTTTTGACGAGCTTGGATGCAATTCTTAAGCCAAACCCGAAGTGGTAGCAACAGGGTCCCAGCTATAGGCAAATAGGGAACGCCCAAACAAAAATCAACAGTATCTATTTTTTCATAGTAAAATAAGCAGAAATACATTTCTATAGCAAAATGACAATCAATGCAACACTAAATGCATTTTTATAATAAAATTACGAACAATATATTTTATGATCTACAAACTGTTAAAAATACCCTTACTCTTAAAGTATATTATATTATGTAATTATGTACAAAATATTTCTAGATGAAAGCATAAAATTGTGTTAAAATATTTAGATTTCGACATTAAATAACCCATAGAGGTTGATATGCCGCTTAACATAATCAACCATTCAACAATTTAAATCATGGAAACAGCTTTTATAGCCAAAAAGTGCCTTTACCGTTTCGACATCCGAAAAAAATTAATAGTACATATATTACAACCATATATTTTAGAAAGGTTTACATCACTTCCTGACCATGGACAATTCCTTTCTTTCTGATTTCCATTTCACTTCTATAATAAAATCATCTTTATTACTTCAAAATTTATTATAGTGCATATCTATTATTTGAAATAGACGCCCCATTTTTATTTATTAGTAAACAATATATATTATGTCTATCGGCCTGTGCAATCGAGAATTCTTAGTAATATGTTCCCTGGCATAGATCGAACCTGTGTATTTTTGTATAGGAAATCACTGTATAATCTAGGGAGCTTTACCGCTCAGTCACGGTGAATGGCGAAGCAAGGTTCTATTTTTCCGGTTTTTAGAAAAGCACGTCATCTTCACCCATATTATTTTCTCGAAAGCTTCATATTTGCTCAGTTTCGTATCCGGAACGTAGACCAAGTAATTCCTAAAGAATTAATGGATTTTTTTCCTTTGACATTAAAATCATTATTGATGCATTTATATTATACATTACATTTTGTCAGTAAAAGTTACATTAATCCGTGACCACTGACAATATCTTTTCCCTGGTATTAAATCTACAACATAGAGATTAATGTATATATATATATATATATATATATATATATATATATATATATATATATATATATAAAAGCGTTTGGGACAATGTAAATTGTGGGAAATTTCTGTACTCTCTTACTCCTACAAAACGTAACCTAAGGATGTTGGGAAAAAAACTAAATAAAAAATAATTAAATCTTCCTTGTCCGCCATATTTAACGAAACATGTTTATGTACTGAGATTTACAAAACTAAAATTTATGCCTCCATTTGAAAAAAATTCTATATTTAGTACTTGATTTTTCTTTGCCAACTGAAATATTTAGGTTGTTAGTGAAAGAAATGCCTAAGTGTAAAGGGGAAAGTTGCACTTTAGCTGTAAAATCCATCGACAACGATAAAATAAAACAAAAACCTTCAGGGTATAGACGATCATGGCTACACACAAGTTCCTTTTCTTTATTATCTGTGAATTGTCATGTCTTGAAAAAAATAGTGGAGTGCTTTCTCGTTGCCTTCTCCTCTATTTTGAATTCAAGGATGTTTTTATCTTAGAATTATTGTCATACAAGGATAGAGAGTCTGCTGTTTAACTCATGGCTAGGAGCGGGGCTTATTTACACAAGCGTCTAAAATTTAAATAGTTGGGTAAGTCCGTCTATTCTAGACGGACGTATCTAACTATTTTTTTTTATTTTTAAAACCTACCCACTGTTATTCCAGACACCCATTTATTTTTTCTTCACCTTGCCTGTTTAATCCAACCCGTCTGTTCATTCCAACTACCTCTACCGCCATTTTTGTTTTGAAGAGAAAAGAAAATTTGAATAAATTTTCCAATCTCCCTTTTTATTCCTATCTACCTTTTTATTCTAACCTCCCTTTTTATTTCAATCTCCCTTTTTATTCCAATTTCGCTTTTTATTCCTATCTTTTTTATTCCAGACTTAAGTGTATAAAGTATTCAAATGATGCTGGTGCGAAAGTACAGCTGTGATTGTTGTTTTATTTTCCCAGTTAGAATTTGCCGTGTCTCTCTGTACTTGGAGACATTAGATTGACTGAAAGATCTGAGGCATTTGCTTAGCAAATACTCGCTTGCTGTGCTATCACAGGTTGCATAAACAGCACGTAAATTATGAAAAAAAAAAATGAGAAAACAAAGGAATATTTTAAGTCAAAGAGAACTGCATTCACAGACAACATAATAAAGATCACAGAGAGAAATATAATGAATTCTACGAAACGAAATTAATGTTTTTGAATGAAAGGAGAAATCGATGAAAAGAAAAGAAATGCGAAGAACACAAGAATTGGCAAATGGAACTAAATGAGTTGAGTACTGATGTTCGTATTCGCCGACAGAAACTCAAAGTTTCCTAGTGAAAGAAACTTTACTCAAATTATAATAACTTTCGATTAAAAACGAGGCATGTACGGTTGGTGTAATGTATAGCGTTTCAGAAGAAATCGGAGAATTGAGTTCAATTCCCAGTTGAGTTCGATACAGTCTTTAGGTTATATTCCTTGCGTAAAATTATAAATCCCTCCCGACCACTAGCTATGTGTTAAAAGGTGTTAACTGGGAAAAAAATTGTTAATTCAATATTCACTCCAAAAAAAGGAATTATTCTTAAAAATTAAAATATGTTTCGGTTTCAAATAATTCGTAACGGTTTGTTAAACCGTAGAAAAAAACACAGCAATCAAAGAACGAATAATACACATCCAGCACAATTTATTCAAAGTAGAATTATCTATGCGTAACCTTGTGCGCATATAGAGTTGAATGCACCGGTTCTTGTCTTATAAGCGAAGTTAAGCAGCGTCGAGTCTCGTAAGTACTTAGTTAGGAAACCATTTTAGGAATACCAGGTGCCGTAAGCTTGAATCAGGTAGATGGAGGGTGGATCATATAACAGAAAGAAAATTCTCGTTTCAAATCTCCGCTGGCAAAAACACCCACCGGTGGGCTGATTTCAACTGTCGGGTGGGTGATTCAACTGTCGTGTGGGTGATTAGAAACTAAACAGAAAATGGTAGACGGTTGGGACGTAGTGGACGATATAAAATTTTGAGTATTAAAAAAGTATTTCAGCATACGCTACCGGAAAAAATATTTAAAGGAGATATGCAAAAGACCTGTAGAAAAAAAAAACAGAAGACTAACTGTGTCATATTCCTAGACAAGGAATATGTTGGTATTTTTTATAGTTTTGGGAAGAATTCTTAACATTCAAATAGTTCTATATTAAAGATAACTAACGATTCGGTGAATTTTTATTAGATGCTATTGGGTTGATGCATAATTATTAGGCGAGTTATTTGTTAATAAAAATTGCTGTTTTGTTTACTTTTTTAATAAAAAAATCTTATTTTATTTTGAGGTTATAAAAATGCGTGTCGATAATCATACGCTCCGGAATAACCATTTAAAATTGTTATTGTTGAATTAGGTTTGTTTTTTTCATAAAAGATATTGTTTAAAAAACGCCTGATAATTATGCACCAAGCCAACAGTAATGTATATTCTTTTTAATTTTACAATTATGAACAAAACTTATTTAATTTTTTTCAACACTTGCAGCGCTAATGAAACCACAAAATTAACCCTGACCATAAAACTAAATTATATACAGTGTAACCCGGATATAAGAGAGTTTTCGGGACCGGAGAAGAAGTCTCTTATATCCGGGTTTCTCTTATATCCGGGTTTGGTCTATTTTATATATATTAACACAAGCTCTAATTTGGGACTAGAGAAAATCTCTCTTATATCCGGGTTTCTCTTATATCCGCGTCTCTTATATCCGGGTTACACTGTATATAGTTTTCAATAGTCGAGTTAGCTTTCTTTTGTTCTTTAAAAGGGTAGTAGCGTTATTTGTTACCTCTCATTGTTATTTTTTTTTATTACATCATAAAGTCAGTTTATGAACCAGTAACAAACTTTTACCAAACAAGGAATATTTACAATACAGGTAGGCGATGGAAATTTTTCCATGTGATGGTGGGTGATGATGCTAAAAAATTTGGAAATTCTTTGTATCTCCTTCGCCGTAGTCTGTCTTCGGGAAGGAAAATCTCCGATGTAAAAAAAAAAAGTGAGCGTATACATTCCAGGTTGTAATATTGAAAGATTAAACCAATATTATATTGGAGCGATGGCGTCGTTAAACCTGTTTATGCTTTCCAACCTCCTCAAAGTTGTCCTAAGCCAGTACGGAAGAGTAGGTTGATCAAGCGAACATGAAAATGTTAAACCAAACAGACAAGAAGGAAAACGGATTATCAGCCCCGGATTGATGTAACAGCGGCGATCAGGGGGGGGGGGTTGCAGCACGTGCAACTGGTACGTTACACTTGACAAAAAAAATAAAGGCACACAAAACAGCTGTAACAGTCCAGATTAACCACTTTCTGAATGTATTCGAGTATAATTTAGCCTGCTCGGAATAGCCCTAGGGCTAGCCTACTTCACACCTCAAGGTAGAAAATAGTTTATACTCCCTTTTCCTATTAATATTAATGTTTTAACTAGAATTCTATATGAGGGGCTCAGTATAAGAAATGACTATATGACTCATTCAACAGTAATCAGATATATATCTTTCTAAAAAAAAAGAACTGACTATGTTCAATTCAGCTGTTAAAAAGCATAGGCAAACTTATTCATAAAACAGTCCGACTGCTTTAATTCGGCAGTGTTGGGACGGATAACAGAAATCACACCTAAAAAAATACTAATGCCAACTCATTCCACATATATTGCTGAATTTAACAATGTTTGGTTTGGTTTGCTTTACGGCATATCAACCTCGGTTATTTAATGCCGACAAAATTTTTATTGCTGGTAATATTTTGTTTTGTCAAAAATCTATTTCTGGTCATATTTTTCCTTCAAAAATGTATTGCTGGTAATAATTTTTTTCAAAAAAGTATTGCTGGTAATATTTTTTCCTCAAAAATGTATAGCTGAGAATATTTTTTTCCAGAATGTATTTCTAGTAATATTTATTTTTTTACAAACATTGTCGGTAATATTTTTTTTTCAAAAATGTATTGCTGGTAATAGTTTTTTGGGTTTTTTTCTTCAAAAAATGATTGCTGGTAATAATTTTTTAAAGTATTTCTGTTATTAAACCCTATTTTTACACAAGTTTGGGAGTTAACTATTTGCCTATAGTTGGGTCTCTAACAGGTGTTACCACTCCAAGTCAGAGTGGACCTAGGAACACCAGCAATTAAGAGGTGGTTCCACGATTCTCAAAACCTCCTGATCAGAGGCCTTGCTGTTGGACGTAGTTTATCGTCTTACCCAGGACGCGGATGGAGTTTATCGTCATACCCAGGACGGGTTTTAACAAAAGTAGTAAAAAGCTAATAAAACAATTGTTAAAGCTTTTGTAGTTTCATGCATTAAAGCCACCTTTTCAAGCAAAGATAAAGCTCCATGCTTACTTTTCTTAGCACTTGTACCATTATCTGCCCCCGATCACTGCTCTTTTCCGTGGCATCCTGAATGGGTAAATTTGAGCTTTGATCAAAAAGTATCGGGACTGGGGTTATAAAAAGAAAACTACAGCAGATATCAATTCGGCATTTAATCTCCTTCGAAGTAGTCTCCCTTTTGAAGCCTCACACTTTATCCAGCGTCGTTTCCATTAATGGAAGCATTCCTGGAACTCTTTTTCTTCGATAGCGAACAGCTACCGCGTCGCATTCTCTTGGATTTACTCGAGGTCTTGAATCTTGTTCCTTTCAAGGGCAGTTTGATTTTTGAAGAGGAAAAAGCCGTAAAGAGCGAGGTATGTTGAATATCGTGATTGTTGGACTCGAGGAATTTTATGCTTGGTCAAAAACTACTGCACAAGCCATGATTATTGATGGGACTTCTGTGATGTCGTGAGACGACCAAACCCTAACCCATCTGCATTCAAAGCATTGCTATAAAGAACGAAAGTGAGTGACTCCGAGAAATCTGTGGACTAACCCTGCAGGACAAAAAATCCAATGCCGACCTTCTAACGATGTGTGACATTGACGGAATTGAGAGCTTCCTCATGAGGGCACAGTTACGGTGGGCCGGTCATGTTGTACGGATGCAAGATGGTAGAATTCCAAAGATTCTCATGTACAGCCAGCTTGAAGGTGGTCAACGGAATGTTGGCCGACCCTTGCTCAGGTTTAAAGATAAGCTGAAAAGTAACCTTGCAGCTGCAAATACTGCACACACTGATTTGGAGAATACTGCCTTGGACCGCAAAGCTTGGAAAAGTGTAATTTACACTGGAATCAGGAATTTTTCGGCAGCAAGCGTTGTCAAGCTCCGTGAAGAAAGAGAAAGGAAAAAAGCCTCAGAAAGTGCCAGAGAATTGCACCCTCTTTGCTCACACGCTTGCCCAATCTGTGGTTTTCTTTGCAAGTCATTAGCAGGTCTGAAATGTCACTCTAGATTCAAACATAAGGGCCATTAAAAGTCGTCTGAACCTCATACGTCGAAATCGACGGGAGAGTCCATATATATATATATATATATATATATATATATATATATATATATATATATATATATATATATATGTAACAGCAAAATTGTCCAAATTGTGTAACAGCAAAATTGTGTATCTTACAAATGATTAAAGGTATCTTACTAGAATTCTCCAAGAATTTTTTTAATAAAATTATTAGATTTTACTTTGAACAATGAGAATGTATTTTGTTCTAGGTTGAAATGAGGGTTCTTCTTGCTGTTGTGACCTCCTGATCCAGTTTTCCTCTCTACTGTTCCCTCTTTTTGAAACTTATCCACTGTTCTCTTGATGGTTCTTGAATGGATTTGAATGTCCGTACGATTACTGAAGGCCTGAGTTATCTTTTTCCTCTCACCATTGCCCAGTTGGGAAGACATAGTGGGGATGACACAAAACGATTTTTAACTGCTCTCTTTCTATTTGAATAAGTCAAAGGTTTTTTTCAGTGATTCTTACGACAAAAGTTGTCAAGATTGCTAAACGTATTATCTGAAAACCTGAATAAAAGAAACTCAACAAGTTTTTGTTTTTTAGATATAAAACATTTTGTAGGATTGGTAATTATCCGATGCTGTTACACGTTTTGGACAATTTTGTTGTTACCCCCGATATATATATATATATATATATATATATATATATATATATATATATATATATATATATATATATATATATATATATATATATATATATAACATATATATATATATATATATATATATATATATATATATATATATATATATATACACATATATATATATAAAATTTAAAGAAAACCAGACAACTTTAAGGTTCCATGTAAGATTAAGGTTCTGTAAGATCTGACGAAGAATTGCCTTTAAGACCTAGACCATGGGTTGGTAACCTTTTTTTGAGCCAGAAAGCTATGCATTGTCTCGAAGAGGACCATATATATATATATATATATATATATATATATATATATATATATATATATATATAAAAATCACCTGATGAGATGTCTTTAGACGTCGAAAGAAATATGCATTTTGTAGTGGTAACTTGCATTTTCCAATGTAACAGTTTATAAGAAATATATATGTGTGTGTGTATGTCTGTCTGTTTGTGGTAATTGTAACGATGAGGCTAACCGTTTTCATACAGGATCTGATATTTTGACTTCAATCATTACCCCACTGACATAACATAGCTTCCCTGTAGCCTTTCTATAAATACTTTCATGACACTTTTTATGTTGAGCTTTCTTCTCTGGTTCCATGACTTTAAGAATTCAAGCGCTGTACTAGATTGGCAGCTCGGTCTCTTAATTTCAGTGTTGAAATTGCTAGATGCAACCGTAAGTTCTACGCTAACAGATCTTCCCTCCCAAATTTCCCTTGTGGAAATCTTGGGTTCGGGTTTATTATTTTCCTGTTAGAATTCGAAAATTTTAATTTAATCTTAAACGTTATCTTCTGCCTTCTTTTTGTAACTTTATTATGCTCTCATTTTATTAATGATTTGTGCGTGTTGTGTAATATTCTTTCACACTCAGCAAACCCCTAGTGTTTTAGTAGCTTTATTATATTTAATAATACCTTGGATAATTCCAGTAAGATATCTTTAATCATTTCTAAGATACAACGGTTCAAATCTTAATCAACAATTGAACTATTGGGCGGAAATGTTTCAGATTAATATTCAACATTCATCGACCGAACAGTTAGCATTACTGTCGGTTGAAATTTATAAAACCTTTCTGTTATAACAGAATTATATTTTCATGAAAATAAGCTTCTTAAAACTGCTGTTGTCACTCTGTCTGGTATTCTTGGGAGTTTCCTTCCAAACCTTTTGTTTAAGGTCATGTGGAACGTCAACATCTTGAGGATATTACTTACCCTTCAAGTTAAATGCGCTATCCATTTCAGTTGTTTCTGCTGTTAGAAGTCTTCAAGTGATGTGATTTTTGCTATTTGGTAAACATCTGTGTGCTTTCGTAGCTCAAGTCTGTAAGATCTGACGAAGAATTGCCTTTAAGACCTAGAGCAGAGGTCGGTAACCTTTCGGAAAGAGTGAGCCAGAAATCTATGCATTGTTTCGGAAGAGGGCCATGATATCAATTATATTATAACAGATTGTCTCGAATTCACAGCGCTCCGCCTAAAAGGCTCCCTTAGTCTGGAGGTTTAAAGAAAAAAAAACGAAATTAATGTTATGTTTAAACAAGTCTCCTTATTTTACATCAAGAATAACAACCAACACAATCAACAAAAAATACAAATTCCTTACCACAAATGAAATACAGATGAAAAGGTCAAATTATTTAATGAAAAACTTGTTTCTGCTTATTGTTTGTTAACATCTCTTCATCAGTGTGGGGAGGAAGCAAAACATCATCCAGGTGCTCATCGCCCAATCTTGTTCTTTAACGACTTTTAGTATATTTCATTTTCGAAAAGTTGTTCACAAACATATGTACTTCTAAATAATGATACAATTATTCTCGCATTATTCAATAGGCTTTTTGTATTTTCCGTTTGGCAAAGCATAATTTCAGAAGGGAATTCGGAAATAAAATTTGATTTCAAAAATTCAACTCATTGTAAGTTAACACCAACTGATATATTTTTATGTCACTTGCTCCAGAAATAAATTAGATAATTAGTGTCCAGCTGTTAAGTTGGCGGACTGGAGAGGTATTTTTAATAACCGAATGTGGCTCAGAAGCTGTGGGTTGCCGACCCCTGGTATAGAGCAACGACCTGCTGACCACTGACAGTAACGTGTCTCAGAAATGGAAAGGGTTATATCATTTTTTGCACTGTTATTATGGATCGTTTGTTTGTGATGGTGTGCATAGCGAGTTTCAGATTCTACTAAGATGATAATTTAGTAAATCGTATAGATCAGGGATCAACAAACTTTTGTAGATTGCGTGCCAGACAGCTATGCAGTGTATCGGAGAAGAGCCATGATATCAAATCCTCTTGACATCATAATGGTCAATCCAGAGGGCTGTGGTGATTTAAAGAAAAAACAACGAAGTAAAATGTTACATTGTTTAAAAAAGTTTCCCTATTTTTACTGCAGGAATAACAGAATAACAACCAACACAATCAATAAAAAATGCAAATTCCTTACCACAAATGAAATACAGATCTAAAGGGAAAATTATTTAATGAAAAACTTGTATTATAAAATTGCAATATGAGCATTGGTAAAAATGGTTGCTGAAGACATTAGGTTTATAATACCCAGAAATTCATACCCAGATGTCCTCAAGGACACATGGCACAGTGCATAAAGGCGTTGGTTAGATCCAGTGATAGGACCCAAAGAGTGTGAGTTCAATACCGGGTTTCAGACGGAAAATTAACAGGAGATAACTGATAACTGACATCCATTAAACATGGCACGTGGAACTAGAACAGTCTACCCCAGTGAGCGAAATAAAGGGTTCAGTTCGAACCACCTGAAGAAGGCCGGAGCGTACAACGACCGAAACGTTGTAATAAATATGGCGACAAAGATGAGGACAATAGTCCGAATAATGTAAATAATGTACGACTTT